>JAHTLZ010003542.1:58972383-59001980 GCA_023846285.1 Phrynocephalus versicolor | reverse complement strand
CTTGTGTGACTGGGCCAATTTACATCAGAGTCTTGGTTCTGGGAGCTGGCATAAAAGGGGCTTTTCCCTTGTGGCCCTACTGTGGGCCAATCTGATTTTCCCCATGCTGGAAACTGACATGATGAAGAGAATGGACCAAACTGAAGCTCCCCCCTCCACTGTAAAAAATGCTGGTACCCACTCTAGATTAGAATGGTGACAAAAGGCACTGTCATATCTAGCCCCAACGTGTGGCTCCATTAGGAAATGCTCCCCATGTTGGTCATTCCAATACCTTTATTTAAAGGGTGTGTGTGAGCAGCAAATATATTTCTCTGCAATCATGCTGCTATCATTTGTAGGTATCTGGCCTATTCACCATAAAACACTTGTTAATATTCTTGTGAGTGAGTTTTTCAACTTGCAATTAGAGATATAGAGTCCAGCTGTGGACTGAAGCAAGCTCGGTAAAGTGGCCTTGACAGGAAGGCGAGTGTCCAAGGACAGTGGAAGCGTAGCTCAGAAGTGTGGATGAAAGAAGCATTATGGTATGTGATGTAAAAGACTGCAATAAAAAAAACAGCAATGGAGTCTGTCATATTTTTGCCTCTAATCCTTGACATTGCTGCAACGCTGCTGAGGTTAGCTCCCCATACATTCCTTGACAATACTGACCTTCTGGCATTGAACATTGGCCATAGGGCAAGTTGAAAACAGAATCAGTGAACAGAAGAGATTGCTTTTTACCGAAAAGAAAAATCTTTTGTATGTAAGTTTGAGATATTATAGATAACAAACTTGCTTCCTTCCTGCCCCATAACCCTCTTGCTTTATTTCATTGTCAAGGCCATTAGTCTGCATTAAGTACTACCAAGTGCATTTGTCATCTATTAGTTGTGCTATCAGCAACATTGTTCCTCATTATTTACTGTTAGTTCTAATTTGAAATCGTCTAGAAATCTTGCTTTCTTTGGCATTGCTCAATTTATTTATTTATTTATTTATGAAAAAGTTCACGATGCAGTGTTAGATATCCAGAAACATGTCCTCCTAGTAGAAAAACCATTAAAATGTTCCTGACATTGTGTTCCTTGCTTTTATTTATTTGTAACTTTCACTAAAGGGAATTAAACTTTCTGTATTCTTCCTTTTACTCTTGAAAAGCTAATCTGAAGTGCAATTCCATATTCATTTGCAGGAGTGTAAGTTCCACTGATGAGGCTTTTTTCTTAGTACATTTCCCTGCTAAATTTTAGGTACATAAGAACATAAGAACAGCCCATCCAGTCCAGCATTCTGTCTCACACAGCAGCTCACCATTTGCTTAAGGGTATTCCCAAGCAGATGTCTTCACCTGCCTAGGATTCCCCACAAATGGCATTGAGAGATATCCTGCCTATCTCTACAACCCGGAGGTTGTCCTTAGGCATCCATAATGATAGCCATTGATACCCATAAGAGTGCCTTGCCAGCTAAGACCAAAATGTAGCCAGACCAGAGTTCTATTCTCACAGATGGTTATGGGACACACAGAATACCATCTTAGCCCTGTACAGTTACAAGTGGCTTGTCAACACCATTATATTTGCTCTTCTTAAAAGCCATTTTCAATAATCTTTGAGTAAGTAGTTGAGATGGGCATGAACCAAACCAGAAAAAACAACAACACACAAATCAATGCTTTGCTTTGCTTCAGCAAAACAGAGGCCCGCCCATCTCCTTTCCAGTGCCCTGTTACCTCCCTACCTAGTCCTGACACCACCACTACCTCCTCCTCCACTGCCATTTTCAGAAAAGGGGGGTAGCTTCCCTTCCACCAGCCAGGCTAGGGCATACTATAGGCCTGGCCTGGCATGTGCAGAGACAGCAGGCCTGGCTCTGGAAGGGAAGGCAGGCTGCTGCCTCTGAAGGTATAGCAGCAGCAGAGGAAGAGGAGGAGGCTGCAGTATCAGGCATGGAGGTGGAGGTAGGAGCTTCCCTCCCCATCAGGTATGAACCAGACAATTTAACCAAGAGCCAGGTGTGTGTGTGTGTGTGTGTGTGTTGTGTCATTAACATTCGTGACCGACTCTTTGTGACTCCACATCCACGGAGTTTTCTTGGTAGGAATACTGGTACAGAAAGTTTTATGGTTAGCCTTAAAGACCTGGCTTTTTGTGGAATCCTTTGGTGATCACTGAGTGTACATCTGTGAGTTGTTGGTTGTGTTATCTTGTCCCTGCCTGTCTTCTTGCCGGATTCTTTCTTGTCGTATTATTTGTGTTGTTTCATTTTTAGCTTCTTTTTTGGTTTGTTATGATGGGGAGTTTAGTTTGGGTTGTTGTATTTTGTTACTTGTAAACTGCCCAGAGTTCCTGTGGGAAAATTGAGCGGTTAACAAGTACAAATATAAATAAATAAAAATATATATAAATAGCTCTTGGTTATGAACCATGAACTAGCCCGTTTTGTTGTTTTTCCAGTTCAGTTCGTGCCCATCTCTACTAAGTATCTTAGTGGGCACTGTCAGAAATCTGCAAAGTCCAGGACAGTGAAGAAAATTTATGCAAAGCTTGGGAGCCTTTCAGGAAGAGTTTCATAGTCACTCACCAGGCAAAACAAATATCAGTTGGTAAGATTCACATTGATGTATATCAACAACCCCTATTAACCTCATATTTTTTTTTTTACAAGAGGCATTGGCAGCTGGTTTCATTGTGTGCCATGCACATAGTGTCAGCACAGGATAATCCTAACATAAATAGGCTTTCCCCAATACATACTAAAATTAGGATTTTAAAACATATTTTGCCTGATTTCACCCCTATTAGCATAAATTAACTTGTGCTATATTTAGTTTCTGACTCAGAGTGGCCTTCAGACACCTATAAACCCCCCGTTTCATTATTTCCCTCCTTCCCTCCACAGTAAGGACTTGGACAGAAACTTATCAAATCTGGAATTAGAAAACCAGCAGATCATTTGAATCCCCCCAGCCTGTTTTTGTTTGTTTGTTTGTTGCATGGGCACAGGTCTGCCCCTTTCAGAGAAATGTAGGAATGTTGCATTTCCAAACACTTAAAATACCAAACCATTGTTTCTGGGGAAACACCATTCCTGTTTTCCTTATAGCACAATCACCACTTTTGCCACTGTGACAAAAACATTAGGGTGTGATGCTTTTACTGTTATCTAATACTTATTCATTACATGGATACTGATATGGCATATGTATATACACACCATGTGCATGACCCTTCTCCATGGGCCTTTGGCTGAATTTCTTTGAGGTTTCCATAAGGATTAAACGTTTCGTTGCTGTAATGCACAGACCTTTAAAAGCAGTGTAACATAATGCCATTCCTGAATCCAGTCCGTCCAAAATACACCAGACAATGTGCAATATATTTTACTAACTCCATAACACACAACTTTGGAGCAAAACAAAACAAAACAAAAAATAGAGCATCTCCTACCTGCCTCCTTTTTAAACGGTCGTTTCCGTTTGTCGTGAAATTTTTCAAAAATTTGTTGTTTCGTCGTTTCGTTTTTCGTTTGTCGTTTCCACCGTGATTTAGCGTGATTTGACATCCCAATGTAATATATTTTTAAAATAAATCCACACCTCCTCCCAGTCGAACCTCCCCTTTTACCCAATATCAGAAAAAAAAATCCTCACAAACTGCCAGAGGGAAAAAAAGAATAAACTGCTATTCCCTTCAGCAGACAAAGCTGCAGAGAATCAAAGAAATTATTTTCTAAATTCAATTCCCTCCCTGCCTGCCTAACTTAAATCTAAAGCCTCCAGCCTCCCTCCAATCAGCCAGCAGCAGCCAGCCACACAGCCCTCCACCCTCCACATCCAAGACCCGACTGCGACTTCTGGAAGGTGCCTTGGCTTTTTATGCCCTCTGGCACATCCATAAGTGTCAGTCAAAACCTGGCCATGCCATTGGTGGAATGGTTCAAAAAAATTGCATGGTCCCATCCCATGCCCAGCCCAAATGGGCAGGTCTAAAAAGATAAAAAATGAAATAAAATAAAATAAAATCAATGCAACGTTTTATTGCTATAAAAAACCCACTGCTGCTACTATTAAAAATCAGGCATTTAAAATAAATAAATTTCACATGTTTCTGTGGTGATTTGGTGTGTTTTTTTACCACGATTTCTAAAGAAAAATTGTGGTCGCCATTTTGGATCCCCCCACCGCATGACATGCGAGACAGACGACAAGGATGACCCCCCCACCCTGGTGCAAGCAGCCCAGGACAGGAGATGGGGGGAAGGCCGGGGGACCCCCCCCCCAGAAACCACCCCTCTGGTAGGTGTCCTCAGGCAGGCATATTTTCGCCTGCTTTTTTGGCCGGGAGTCATTTTTTTTTAAACTTTTAAAAACTTTTTTCTGTGCTGCTTGGCATCGCGCAATCGCTGCAATGCCATTAACGACAATGAAAAAACCCACCCAATTTTTCTTTTTTTGGGTCAGGTTCGAGCTGGAGCGGTGTAATTATCGTTACCATTTCCATTACGTAACGGAAACGATAACCGAAAATGGAAACGACAATTTCACCGCTCCGTGCCCATGTCTACTAGCGAATGAGCCAGTGTAGGCATCACATTTGGAGTGGAACACAATGTAACACATACAATTATCATTCACACAGGCCCCATCACCACCTTGAAATCTGGGTAATGGTTGGACACCTTATGCTTTTCCAGTTCTCAGCCCTCTGTATATTTTGTTCCTACGAAAATGTTGAACATTTCCCCTTTCAAGTAGGCCCAGCATCACTTCAGCATGGTTGGGTCAGTTACCATAGTGATAACCCCACAGATCACTTACTGATGCCAAAGTGGATGTGCTGTGTAGTCAGGAAGCATCAACAGTTGTGCTGCTACTGCTGGCAATTAAAGTGTCCTCCTCCCCTTCCACTTGAAGTTTAGGAGGGGCTTCTTTCCCACCCTAAACCACTCAAAAGTGTGAGACAGATGAATGAGTAAATGTAACATGTACTCCTTACAGAGGGGGTTACATGAAAAAGAACAGAGGGCACTTCAGGGCCACCATTTGGCAAGGCAACTAAGGGCTTTGTCCCAAGGAGGCAATAATTACCAATCAATTGACTGGTGACTCAATGATAAATAGCATCACCTTCTAATCCCACTTTTTCTGGTATTCCTCCTTAGTGTGGGGAAGATGACATTTACCCCCCCTCCTCTTCTTTGATGGGAGGTTGCATCCACATCTCAGGGCAGAGTCGGTGGGAGATGCTGCCACTTGTTCCCAGTGCCAACATTGCTAGTTACGGCTCTGGCTCACCTGCAACTTTCATAATTAGAGGGAAATTTCAACAGGCATAATTTGTCATACAACCTGCTTGAAATGACCCCTTCAAAAATATTAAAGTGGTAGGAACCTTGCTTTGCATTTTCATGTGCCCATCTTAGCCCTTCTTATTGCAGAATTTTGAAGTTTTGGTTAAATTTGGCTGTGCAGCAGAAGTTCAGGGATTTAAAGAGGAGAATAGCTACAAGTTCCCCAGAGTGGTCCACCCGTTTTTTCATTAACTTACACTTAATAATTCAATAACTTACTCTGAGGCATTTGTAAGGGGGGGGGAACACCTCTTCTTTATTAGCACTGTGAACAGATCAGACAGCAAACTGACAAAAATGGCTGCCCTCAGCAAAAGACTTCAACAGACTCCAGAGAGAGGAAAAGAACTGAGGAGAGCACCAGGGCTCTTTTTGAACTTCATGGGCAGGGTGAACAAGTGGTTAGTGCTAGACAGATTAACAGTCGTTCCAACCCAGAAAAGGTCCTTCCCAGACAAATCTACTAAAGTCACCATGCAAGGTTGTGAAAACTCCAAAATTTGCTACCCTCAGTTGCTTGCTCTGTGCTATTTCTGCATGCCATCGGTGTGGATGGAGGAAGAGGCAGCTATTTAAAAAATGTATCAGCTAGTATTTTGAAAACGAGGAACAAGCTTTGTCTTAAAGATTTCTTTAGAGTGCTTACTACATTTTCTCGCTAAACACAGATGTGGTGGAGCACAGATGCTTTGGGCTATATTTACCATCACTATTCATCTGCATTCAAATCTGATCTCAGTAGTTAAGTCAGGCCATGTCTGCAGAGATCCTACTGTAAGTCTTGTGGTATTCCTCTAGGATATGATATGGCCCAATAAGGGAAACTTAATTTTGAATTTAAGTACAGCAAAAGATTAAGTTCTCCTGCCAAGTTCTACAGTATGCAGTATTATAAAAGCTCAGCACTTCTCCTATTTCTTTATTGTGTTACTTATTTGCATAGGGTAAGCAAAAAGCTGTCGGAGAAGTCCTAGAAAACACAATTATGTCCCATTTTACTTTTTTTCTGTACCCATTACCGATCAAAAGCTATTTGTCAGCTTGAAATTGGGCTTTATGCCTACCTGCAAAGATATTACCCAAAGAGGGGAATTCCATCAGTGATAGCAAATTGATGGAATAATCCATTAAAATGTCATTATTTGTCATCTCTTGCTTTTACTTATTAAGCACTTTCTACATAATCCATCAAGAAACAGACAGACTTATAGTTGCCATATGGAAAGGTTAGTTGTTGTTGTTTTGCTTTTGCCTTACCTATATTACGAACATACTGTTTTGGATACCTTTTAGGCCAGTGTTGGGAAATCTATGGCACGGGTGCTAAAGGTGGCACTCAGAGCCCTTTCTGTGGGCACCTGACATTGCCCCTTCACAGCCACCTGTATTCCGGTTAAATTGCCATATTGGCACTTTGTGAAAAATAAGTGGCTTCTGAATCGCAGATTGGGCACTCGGTCTCTAAAAGGTTCACCATCACTGTGTTAGGCCATTAGGTAGCTCAGGCTCCTTGCTTTGCTTTGCTCTTCTCTGCTCTGCTGTGCTGTGCTTTGAAAGCTTGTCTTTCATCCATAGGTGAAGAGCTCTGACAGATTTGGGGGCCCAAATCTCCCTCCCCTTCCCCCATACACACAACCAGTGTGAGTTACAGAGTTGGCTTTCTGGTTAGTTCCCTTGAGCCTCTGGGACCAGAGCATGGAGTCACAAATCCATTCACATTCATGGAGCAATGTATGGTCAATGAACTGCAGTTGAAAAGAATGTCCACACATGGAATTCCAGTTCCAGTTAATGAGGTTTTAATTTCAAATACAAGGGTAGACAGGCAAGGAGAATCCACATAGGTGTGCAATGGGCTATATGGCTATTAAACGGTGTCAGAAAAGGGGGGAAACAGGATATTGTTATGGTAAATATCTTTTCCCTGACTGAAATGAAAACAGCAAACTTGATGGACCATCTGCAAGTGTAGGCATACGCCTGAGATAGTTGTGCTTCAGGCCTTCCCCAAATACTGTAAGCCTTTGAAAATAATGTTCAATGGGTACATTTCAGGGCCCTTTACAGATAACATTTAAAAACAAAATACATTAAATTAATTTCAGCATAGGTAGACAAATAATTTTCCTAATTTCAAATTAATCCAAATTAAGACAGATGTGGTAAGGCACACTCTTTGCAGTAAGTGAAAGCAGAGAGTAATTTAAGACTTGCCTTGCTCTTTATCTTCCCGGAGTTAATTTCTATCCCGAATAGAAATTAAAGAAGTAGCAATTGAGCAATGAATCAAAACATTAAGAGTTTCAATCTATCTGCAGATGGAAGTTTGCCATAGTAATGGCCTGTTTGCTGGAAAATAAATGTACAAGACCAGGCCTAGAGGGCATTGGGAGGAAAATGCAAACCAGGTAGCGTTAAATTTTATTGCGCTCAGAGCAATATCAAGGCATGCCATGTGAACAGCAATGACAGTGTTTGGTATTCGTTGACAATGACACACGGGGCATCCTAAGCAATCCTGTTTATCTCATGCAGGATCTGAAATATTCATAGATTCCACCACTAGAATAAATTTATTGTCTGTCCTAAGAGATATAAGAGGTTGATAAACTGCTTTTCTGACCTTGAAGAACTTAGTTGCTGCATTAAGGGACTTTGATACATGGCAGGGAGAAGATATGCTCTTGTGATTTGTTGGTTGTATTCTACATGGGGGCTGGAAGATCAGGCAAAATGAAACCAGAAGGACCTCTTTAGTAAAAAATATCTCTCTCTCTCTCTCTCTCTCTTTCTCTCTCTCTCTCTCTCTCTCTCTCTCTCTCTCTCTCTCTCTCTCTGTGTGTGTGTGTGTGTGTGTGTGTGAGAGAGAGAGAGAGAGAGAGAGAGATGGAAACAGTATTTGTTCTCTTTTTAGTTTAGTCCCTGAGGAACATATCTCTCAAAACGAGAGGAAAAAAATTGATTTTAAAATGCACAACTTGTGCTTATTATTATTATTATTATTATTATTATTATTATTATTATTATTATTCCAGATGTTTTTTGAAAACAGTATTATGCCTTAGCTGTTGATGGCCCTTCTTCCTTTGGATCCAGGCCTCTGACCCCTCCTTGCTTTGTTTATCAGGGGTTGACCTGTCTTATTCACTGGGGCTAAAATGAGTGATGGACTTACTCAGGAGAGTGATGTTGAAGCGAACAAGAGATAGACCAGAGAGGATGAGAAGCAGACAAATGTCTGTGGAACATTCATCTGGAATGAATGAATGAATGACAGAAAAAATGTGGGTCTTCTTGTCTTTTCCCCTCCTGAAGTGCAACACACAAACCCTTCAGATTCAGAAAAAAAACGGATAAAATATCATTCAAATATCAATAGGTAAAGCTGGCGTGATAATAGCTCAGTGAGTTATGTATCTGCCTGCAGAGTCAGAGGTTGGGAATTCGGTCCCAAGCCATGCATCCCTAAACAGCCACCCTGTGTACCCTTGGGGAATCTTCCAGAAAGAAATGATAAGCCACTTCTGAGTACTCAATAATAATAGGGCACAAACTGAACTACAGCTGCTTTGTGGTTCAATTTGAGGTTCGGTTCATCCATCCTGTTTTCGCGTGTGGGGGGGCTCTTAACTTTTCTTTTTTGTGCTTCATTTTGGTTTGGCAAATCAGATGCTCGCCTGCCCCCATTGCCTCCCCACCTGGTCCTGCCTTCTTCACTACCACCACCTCCATCTTCAGAGACAGTGGCCTGGGTTCTCTTCCAAGACCCGGGCCTACTGTTTCTGTGCATGTGCCTGCCTATTGGCTGATACAGCTATGTATCTGTGCAGAGACAGGCATCCCAGTTCCCCTTCCGAGATGGTGGGTTAGCCTTCCCCAGGCATGAACCAGAAAAACAAACAGTGAACTTGTTTGTTTTTCTGGGGGTTCATGGTGGTTCATGGTTTGTGGATAGTCATGGACCATGAACTAGCCTGACTTGTCACTTTTTCAGCTTCTTTACTCTGTACCTAGAGAGCCCTGAAAAGGTTTGCCAAAAGTCAGAATTAACTTAAAACACATATTGTTGTCCTGATTTTCTCCTTGAAAATAAAACTACTTAATGCATTTTATCCCATACATGTGTATGTTATTTTCATACATACACATACACATGGCAAACACCTATTTGCTATGACTGCCAGCATAATACAATCAATGTAAACCTCCATGACCGCACATTAAGAAGTCATTGTAGGCATTTGTTAATACACATGGAGTCACATAATTTAGCACTCAACACAAACATCTAGAACAATGTCTTTTTCACTTACTACAGACATTTACACAGATTGCATTATGGTGCAGTAAAAACATAGTAGAATTCTGGACTATTATATTTCCCTCATAATATTACAGTATCTTTTCTTGTCTGTTAAATTAACTCCAGATAAAAACAGTACTGTACTGAGGAATTTAGGAAACTTCTTTGAAAAATTGCACTAGTCCTTTCCTGATAACTATTTTCCCCCCAAATGTCCATGATTTTTCTATTTTGTTGGTAAAAGAGAAGCAAGTCTAGGTGACAGGGAGTAATCCAGTAAACTCTAAGGGTTTGCAGTATTCTGGACAATTTTAATAGTCTTATTGAAATTAGGGGCTAGGTCTGCTCTAAACAATGTTTCAGAAGATGTTCATTGTAGGGCAGCTTAGTCAGGCCCCTGCTCTGCTAGTGTAAAAAGATAATCTTTCCTTACCTGATTTAAATAGGCAATATTCTGGAATTGTTTAAAATTTAATAAAAGAAATTATTTGCCTCCACTAAAGTTTTCCTGTGTAACAAAGGTAGCTTGTGGACTGAGCACATTTCAAGAGGGTATCTAATATAATTACAGGTATATAAAAATTCTATTTGAAAAAAAGGACACACATCTGCATAAATGCTAAATTATACAGCAAGGTGAAAATTTAAAAATATTTGCTACAAATCTCTATGGAAATGCAATACACCACACCATTCTAGGAAAAATTGTGGTCAAATTGACATTTATTTATTTATTTAAAGGCAGTATTTAAAGCTAAAACTGTCATACTAAAAAGCATCAAACAAATACTCTAAGAAATGGTTTTAAAAATACCAAAAATACATTCAAAGCAACAAGACACATACACACTTGATCTTAGGCAAAAGGCCAAGAAGCAATGCAAGAAGACACAAAAAACGATTTAAAAAGAAATTATATCTCTTCTTTGTCTCTCTCTGCCACTAACTGAGCAGTTGCTATGCCACTTGATCTCCCTTCTTAGGGTTCTTTAAACCAAATATACTGTAGACCAGAAATGCTTTCAAGGAGCCAGTCCCTTCTGACCCAAGAATGTCCTATGACAGACTTTCAAACAGAGGAGAAACTCTGTAAAGAAATAGATACAGTACTGTGGCCATCTGCAGTGAAAAACCATCTGCAGAAGTGACTGGGATGCAGGGAACCCCCTAGCAGTGGTTGCCAAACAAGGGGTTGGGACCCCTTGGGGGGCTCAAATGGCCATTTCACAGGGGTTGCCATGAGCCAGTGAAGAAAAAGGCACAAAAAGGCTTGGGTCTGAAGGAGGAGGGGGAGGAAGGGGAAAGAATGAGTTACAGCTTGATAGGTTGGAGGTGATGTCAGTCAGTGGCACCGGAAGCAGCAGTTGGCTGAGGAAAGTTCTCTATGGCACCTGCGGCAGTGGCCTGCCAAATGGGGGCTTGTGGCCTCTTCCAGGCAGGGCAAAGGGTCAGCACAACATGAGAAACTGTATTAAAGGGTCAAGGAAGGTTGGGAACCACTGCCCTATAGGAACTTTTCTACTGAATGCTAGGGCCAACACAACCCACAGAGGTAGGCCCCTGCCCTAGAACTATAGGATTCATCATGCATGTAGACAAGGTAAAAAGGGTATCCCTAATGCAGCACTCTTATCTAGTCTTGTTTATTTATTTATTTATTTATTTATTTATTTATTTATTTATTTATTTGTATTGTCTTGAGACCTCTCTGCTGACTCTCAAGACAGATGGCATTTTAACGATTTTGAGGTGATTTCTTCTTAAGCACATTGTCTAGGTTATATGTCATACTGACAAGCAACCAGCTTCCTGGCTGCTGGAAACATTACAGTCCTGTTGCAGGGTTAGAGAGATTATTGACCAAATCAGTGGAAACAATGTATGGGTGATTTGGAGGTCAAGGGCTGCTGAGAACTCACTCCAGGAGAATGTGTTCCTGACACAGGAAGTGAGTGTATATGAGAGAGAGAGAGAGAGAGAGAGAGAGAGAGAGAGAGAGAGTCAATGAGGCAAAATGGTATACAATGAGGGTCATCTCCTTGCCAGATGGGGCACTACATACATCAGAGAAGGCTATGTTTTATTTTCTGTGGTGTGACATTCATTACACAAACATGGTTCGGATATGCTTTATTAGAGAGAGGCTGGCATTAATTAAATCAGGTGTACTGCCTGAGTTATCACCTTCCCTGGAGACCAGATATGTAGTGAGACAAAAACCTTCTCCAAATTTGCCTACTTTAATTTGGCTCACACGAACCTCCTTCGGGGGAGCTGCTGACAGTTGAAGATATTTTGCTGCCTGAAACATGGCAGCTAATGGCTTGCCTTTCTGATCCAAATAAACATGGGGACTAGTTGCTGGAGGCAGACAAATAACTTTGGCAGAGGAGCAGAAAACCCCACCAGCAACTCTCCTGTCACTGACAGTAAAATGCAGTAGCCAATGACTACGTTAACTATCACTGCCTCTTCATGGTGCTTGACATCTTCTACCTGCATTGACTGTCTCATGCTGCCTAAATGTAGGCCAAGACCATGGGTCAGGAAGAACATGCAGGCTTCACTCAATACAAATGCAGTATCTTTATAGATATATCTCTGCTTGGCCAGAAAACCTGAGTAAAGATGGGCACGACTCAGCAAAATTTTCGTTTTCGTTTTCGTTTTTTTCATTTCGTTACGCAACGAAAACAAAAACGAAAATTTTTCAAAAACAAAACAAAAACAGAAACGAAAATGAAACATTTTGCTGTGTTTTTTGTTTTCGTTGTGGCAAATGCATAGAACTGAAAAGAATGCTAACGAAACAGCAATTTTTCATTTTCGTTTTCATTTTTTCATTTTGTTACGTAACAAAAATGAAAATGAAAAATTTGCGAAAAACCCAACGAAAACGAAAACGAACCGAAGCGGACCCCTAAACGACCAAACGACAAACGAAACACCATTTTTTGAGTCGTACCCATCTCTAAAACTGAGACTTCTACCTGGGAATTGGTAACATAACCTAGTGGTTGCAGTCCTGTTACACTGGTGTTGAGAGGCCATGTATCTTCTTGTAGACACAGGCCACCGTACCACCACCACTACCCCCGGCTATTTAATGGTATCCTTGTAATTTCAGTGACATAAAAGAGAGCCATATAGCCAATAAAAATGCAAATGCAATATGTGAGCTTTCATGGATCAGGACTAGAGATGGGCACGACTTAGCGGTATTTTCGTTTTCATTTTCGTTTTTCGTTTCTGTTACGTAACAAAATGAAAAACAAAAATGGTTCAGAACTGGAACGAAAACGGAAATGCAACGACTAATTTCGAGCCAATTTTCGTTTTTCGTTACTGGAAAAACACATAATGGAGCTAAATGGGAAGAAACGAAAAATTTTTCATTTTCGTTTTCATTTTTTTGTTTTCGTTACGTAACGAAACGAAAATGAAAAATTTTGAAATTAGCTCACGAAAACGGAAATGAGCCGAAACGGACCCCTAGCCGAAAACGAAAACGAAAACGAACAATTTTTCTGAGTCGTGCCCATCTCTAATCGGGACCATCCACTCCATCAGTGCAAAAAATTTAAAGTCCAAACGTTCTTGGTAAGATGGATTTCCTCAGGTACATCTTTCTTTGATGTTAGTCAGGAAAGATGCATGCTGCATTATGGCTATTGTTTTAAAATTACAACTGAGGCAATTGTGGAAAACAAATAGGCACTTCTTCTACAGCAGTCCAGCTCCACTATGTTGAAGGGTGGTCTTTCATGAGGTAAAATCAGAAAATGTTCTGTGGCAACCTTAAGACAAGCAGATGTAATCTTAATTAGGGATGAGGGTGAATTGAAAAATGAATCACATTTTTTCTGATGAATTTGGTCAATTTGACAAAATTTGTCAATTTTATTCATAATTTGAGTCCCCTGATGAATATGAATTTGTTTGTATTTGGGTAGTCACTGTTGGGTGGCATCTGTACACCGCCCAGAGTTCCCTATGGGAAAATTGGGCAGTTAATAAGTGTAAGAAATAAATAAATAAATAATTTTTTCATTCATTAATTTGTTAGGCTATAAAATGCCTCCCAAGTCACCTAGAAACACCAACATTGGAGGGAAGATTCCACTGACTCCCCTATGCAATCCCTCCAAGTTTGGTGAAGATTGGGTTCAACACCTCAGTTGCTAAAGGGCACAAAGTGTCCTAGTGGGGTACTTTGTGGATGTATAACTTGGATGTCTGAAACCCAATTTGCACCAAACTGGAGGGACTGTAGAGGTGAGATGGGAGAAAACTCTCAGGTTTGGTGTGTTTACTTTAACGAGGGGACACTTTTAATGTTCTTTAGGTACTGGCTTTGTAGAAGTATTGCTGGGGATATGGAGGGTCTTCTGAGTAGATCATTTTGTGAGATTTGCCAAAGATAGGTGATTTTTTTTTCAAGCTGGGGTTCGTGGAGAGGGGACAGAGATGGACAGAATCCTTGGCTGAACCAAAACGTGATTCACTGGTTTGCATGACATCGTTTTAGCTGTGCACAACCTGCCCCGAATCAATCCTGTTGTCTTGTTTTATTTTTGCCTTTGCTCTAAACATGGGAGAAAAAAAAGAAGGATCACTACTTCTCTGCCATCCTAAAACTATTTGGCACAGCCCTAGTTTAATAATTCAGATTCCCGACACTGAAAAAATTAAATTTTATGAGAACAATAAAACTTGTTTAAGCACAAAAATGTAAGTCAGTAAAGCTCACTGAACTCTGAATGCTTTTAATGAACCTCTTAAAAATCTATATCTGGACTATAAACTTGCTCTTTGGTTAAATTTCTATTCATACATTTTCTATAGATAGAATTGTGACCATAGCATGACACTTCTGAAGTGAGCGACAGAGAAAGAACTGTACTTAGCACTTCACCCTGCCCTATCTGTCTCCTTTCTGCCAATCTGGACACTAGCCATAATATAAACCTTTAAATCTAATTTTAAACAGCCTCTTCTAGATTTCACCATTGCTAGCTTTTGGACTCTGAATTTTGGATTTTGGGAAGGCAATGTATCAATCCTAAATGCATTAGTTTGTGCCAGTTAGAGCAGATCTACTGAATCAAAGGGAAATTGGGAAGTCAACACATATGTAGGTTCTATTAATTCGATGGGTTTACTTTAATAGCAAATGAGGTTAGGCCTAATTTTAATTCTCTTGTTTGCTAATATCTACATTTGCTAAAAAAAAAGACAGCTTGTTTCCCTGATTTTCTTAATACTTTCCTCCAATCACTTATTAAATTCTATTTTAATGTTTAAATGTCTGCCTTCCCAATTGAATTGTCTCAGTAAGTACCACAACACTGTTAAAATATAACCCCCAACAGAGGTAGCATCACATTACAGAAAGATGGTGGATTTCCAAAACTGTAAGAATCTTCTTATGCTTTAAGTTTTTTAAATTATGTTGCAGCAAAGAAAACATTGTGTCATGTACCATTTGAGCAATGAACATTGCGTTGAGAAACCATGAGCCCTGAAAGAAACCCAGCAAGGGAGAAGATGGGGATCAGGGAGTGATCCTTGTCCTGGTAAATAAATCTTGCAGCTCTAGCTAGATGCTTCACCTTTGTTTATTTTATTTTATCTTTTATCGTTTACTCTTTTATTCTTTTATTCCCTAATCTCTGCTGTTTTTGCGGGGAATATCTTCTCTGGAATGTTTTGTTCCCCCGTTCATTCAAATTTCCAATTTGAGCAACTGTTTGGTCAACACCTTTTTTTCTACTACCCCGAGGAGGGGGAGCCAATTTCAACTTTCTGCATTAAATACAGTACATCACCATTATCTGCCATTATACACCATTATACAAGTTGTTTCTTTAAATGTTTTATTTTGAAGCTGTAAACTGCCTTGGGTCCTTTTAAAGGAGAAAATAGTAGTAAAAACATATTTTAAGAAATGAATGAATGAATGAATGAATGAATGAAGAAACAAACAAATGAATTAACTAGACAAACAAACAAGCAAGCAAATATGGAGCCTGTAAAACAAACAGGGCCCAATTCATCTAGTTATGAATTTTTTAATTGTCTGCAGGCATACTGGCTATGTACTCCAAGGATCTCTTAATTCTGTATCACGAGGAAAATAATTTTATTGCTTTGGCTCCTTCCTTCCTTCCTTCCTTCCTTCCTTCCTTCCTTCCTGCCTTGTAAATAATAATTTTATAGGAGTGCCAACTGAATTGTGGAGGTGTTCCCTTGAGAACAATAAACAACACATTTTACTACATGGGACCTTATGTTCAATGCTCACTCAAGGCATCAATTAAACCTCTGCAAATGGATGTTGAAAATGAAAGTGAGTAAATGTCTATATGAGTGACAGCACCCAACACCCTTCCCTTTCATAAGAGATTTATACAGTGTAGTAGGATCACTGATTCTTTCATGACATGCAGCCTCCAGTTTAAAGGATCATTTGAACGTTTCCACCGTGTGTAGAGCAGCACCTTTTATGCTTTTTGTATTTGTTTGGAAAACCAGACAATCTCAATACTTTTAAGCTATTTCATACTCGTAGTTACATTAGTTATGCCATGTGGCTTAGGGATGAGACTGTATCTAAATCCCTCAATGGAAACTGGAAAATAAACAAAAAAGAAAGTTTTCAGCACTCCACAATCTTTAATTTAATCCCGAAAAATCCGAACATATTTCCAATGCCCTTGTCTAAACACTTCTAAAATACTGGGTAACTGAGCTGTAACAAATCTCTGTAGGGCCACATGTGAATAACCAAAGTGATGAGCAGGGCTCTTATCAGAGAAAACAGAATGCATTTTGATGCTTTTAAAAAAAGAGTAAGATCATGATGCCTATGAATATCAGAAAAACTTGGTGTGGTGTGGATGGAGTGTACATGTGACACTCTGCAATTTCCTCCCTGCAAAGGTGTACTCTTTCCCTCCTTTTATTTATTATTATTTGTTTGACTTTTATACCACCCATCTGGACCTAGGGCTACTCTGGGTGGTTTACAACATTTGATAACACCACAATTAACAAAGGAATACATTTTAAAGGCCAAAATACAAGGCGCATAATAAAACAAAGTATACATAAATCAACAATGAAAAACTAAAATGAAGCTAAAATGAAGCTAAAAATGGCAGGAGATTGAAAAAACGGGGGGAGGGGGAGAAGAGAAGACACACGGTTAAAAAAAAATAGTGCCTTGCTACATGTTGGGAAAAAACACCCTCCAAAGGTTTCGCCAAGCCAGGAAACAGGGAGGGATGGGAAGGTTTCGACAAGGTTTCCGCTCTTCGTGACCCTTCACTCCCTTCAAATAAAGAGCCCCCCCACACCCTCACAGGGAGCACTTTGAAAGTCTTTCCATTTCCCCAACAGTTTTATGCAGATTCTCTCCTTTATATTAGAAGTCTATTGCCAAGTGTGTGTGTGTGTGTGATGGATCCAACATTATCCCAGTATTATTTGGATAATGATGATAGGATCAGTACATCCTTCTCTGCCATAGAAGAACTGTCCAGCGCCTTAGTGTTTTCAGAGGTTTTAATGGCTGTGCTCCTGGGTCTGTCCAGTACATGCCCTGTGCCTTTACATAACCCTCATTCGATCTTGGAGGAAGATCATGATCTGCACTAAATCATGATACAGAAACTATGAATATTCCTGCACATAACTGAGGCATCACAGGTCACATAATATTATATATACCTAATTCTTGGCACCAAGTTGAATGCATTACAAATGCAAGGAGAGGGAGTGGAAGAGCTGTCTTCTATTGATTATTTCGTCCCCTCATTAAGATGACATTGACAGATAGCAAGGAAATATTGGTCATCCTGGATAGGCTGCCACCTTTCCAGAAGCCTATGTAGATGGTATCAGGCCAATGCCATTGGCCACGAACGTTCATTTTGAGAAACCACCATTATTGAACTGCTTTGCTTCCACCTAGGAGTCCTCCCTGAATTAGCAGAGTGGACACTTCTGCTGATTCTCACTACTAGTCACTCTGCAAGTGGAAATCTCTTTGTTAAGAATAAGAGACTTTTTTTGCCTGAGGGGAGCTTCATTTTGTGTGGGGGGGGGGAAGTGAAACCAACCACACAACAAGCCACTACACAAATCAAATGACGAAATGGGCTCCTGGTCTTAGACTTTCATTTCAGGGCAACCTGCTTCTGACATTTGGGTGCCACTTTATTCTTCATAATTCTGTGGACCAATTGTGTTCATTCCTTGTTGAGAAGAACACATGGAAACATTTTTTTTAAAAAAATAGCAATTAAGAGAAGAGGTGATTTAGAAATGATCAGCTCTTTATCATTTGCTTGTTTTCTACTAAATGTCATTTTCTTTCTTTCTTTCTTTCTTTCTTTCTTTCTTTCTTTCTTTCTTTCTTTCTTTCTAAATATTTTAGCCTGACGTGGCAACATTATTGTTTTAAAAAATCCCAACCCCTAATAATCACAGAATTTTCTTACAGTCTGACTCTACAAGCCAAACAGTCTGATGGGTATATTAGTGTAATGTTATCTTTCTTCCTCTGACAAGATTATAACATGAACAACAAAAAGAGTTTCTATTCCCTTTGGGGGGATATTCTCAGCTGACAACTATTCTAAAGGAGAAAGGCTGCCTTGTACTAAATCCATTGAGATCCAGAGATAAGACTCTCTTACATGTCGCTGAAGCTTGTACCACAGAATGTAATATTAAAGGTTATGTTTCGCTCTGCTCAAGCAGAATTTCTTAACTTGGGAGAACATGAGCAGAGACAGCCTGTTGAGATTTGACATGAAAACCACACTCGTCTTATTGAGGTGCAGCTTAGACTACTGATGTCCGTTCATTGTGCTGAAATATATATATAATCTGTCAGGCTCTTTGAAACACTTGAAGAATGTGTTTCTAAAGGGAATTACCTCTCTGCTCCTCCCCACCCCCAAAAGGCTTCAGATTGTTCTTCATGTCAACTCTTATAACGTTTCCCCTTGCTTCCTTCGTATTTTAGAATCAGTGTTTTAGGGATAACATTGCTTGCTGTTCATTGCAAGGGCTATGTTTTTCTCAAGGTACCAAAATGAATATAAAACCAGAATACAGGGGTCTTCAGAACATCAACAAATACCGAACCAAATTTCTTATTATCCAATTGCTTTTATCCCAATGGTTACTCAGTTCCTCTGACCTCTGCTCTCATACAGGGCTGCTCCTGCTACTGTGTTTTTCATATTTCTTCAGTGGCCTCTTAGCCTCTACAAGTTCTTTTCTGCTGTTGTTCTTCTGCATTTTCTTCCTTGTGTATAATTACTGCTTGCTACCATCCGCTGGTGGCCCTGAATGTTTTAGTTGTAGCTTCTTTTGGCCTTTCTCTCCCTTCTGCTTGGCTTTTCTTCTTTAGTCCAAACCCCTCAAATATAAACTCACACCACTGTGTATGCTTCTAGCCTTCTCCCCAATCCCTTCCTAGTCAGAACCTTCCATAGTCACATCCCACCCCCTCTTGATAATTGGCAATCCATTGGCTTATCTAGAAAGTAACAAATCTCTATACAGTGTTCCCTCTTAGATGTACCTGTGCCTCTGTTTTGCCCACCTCTCTCATATTGGTCCTGAGTAAAAACTAGTGTCAGCATGGCATAACTGCACACCTCCATTGTCATAGGAATTTCCTTTTCAGTCATGATGGTCCAGAGACATTTTGCTGTCTGAGGCAAAGCAGCAGCTGGCCCTTCTCCCTCCCAGCCATGGCATATACAGCACTACTTAAGGGCGTCCAAGTCATTTTGGCAACTGAGGCAGAAAATCCAGTCAGCTTTTCTCTTGCGTTCTGGCAGTAAAACACACACTAACAAGTTAAATAATGATAATTTTATGACACTGAAACATTAGCTGCCTGAGGCAGCCATCGCATTCTGCCTAATTATAGGGTTGGCCCTCTTTTCTGTATAGAACGCTTATAAACTTTGTGGTTTCTCAACTGGTGGCCAACAAAGCTCCATAGACAATATGCAGTGTAACAAAGGCAAAAGAAGCAAAAAGCAAAAAGTCAACCACACAGGGGCTTAGCTATTTCTTCGTTGCGGGTGGAACTGGCTCTTTGATATATGTATTACTCAGATTCAAGAGCAGAGAGGTGCATTGCCCTGTACCTGACCAAGATTGGTGCCCGAGCTCCTCCTTTTCTCTTGTAAAGCCCTTTTTTACTCAAGGAGGTTTCTGCTAACTGGCTGGAGGCTACACAAGGACCTTTTGTTGCCTACAGCTGAGCTCCCTTGGCGGCATGATGTAAAATGAAGAGGCATGAACAACACAGTTTGGGGTATAACTAGGCCACAACTTTATTTAATACAGCGAACAGTACTCTGGGTAGGCCATTGGGTTGGATCCCATGCATCAAAGGAGCACCCATACCTTTGACGTTCCCGGCTGCTAGGTACACCCTAGGGTGTGCACCCCATCGGTGTCCTGGGCCTCCACTCCCATTACGTGCTCCAGGGGGTGTCCACCCCCATCGGAGGCCAAGTCATGAATCATTGTCACCAGACTATTCATCAATCATGGTCAAATGGTAATCAATCATCCTCGCGGGGGGGCACTTTCCCCCACCTGTTATTTTACCATGACCATATCTCGTTTAAATTTTTGCCTTAGAGCCTGGATCCATCCCAATGCCTATAAAATTGCCAAACCTCTCAGTTGTGACAAACATACTATCATTCATCCTAATATCTACGATACAGTTACAGAACCAACATATAATAAAAGGGGAGTGTGGGCTGGGCTGCTCAGTGATCAGGAGGGAAAAGAGGGGGTTGTCCCCCTTGGACCCTCTTTTAAAACCGCTGGAACAGCCCCTAGTAATTTGCTGTGCGCCAATGGGGCTGCCCCCTCCTGGCACCCATTTCCGTGCCCGGGCATCTCCACCCATCCTTCCCCCCTTGACCCTTGGACCACTCCTGCTTTCCACATGTGTGTGGGGTCGCCATCATGCCTTTGTTCCTGGTTGCCCATTCCGGCAACAATCGTCATGCCGATAAGTCCGGCCCTCTCCTTTAATGGAGCAGATGCTGGTTTTTTTCTGTGTTTTTCTTCCCATATTTTGCTCTGATGCAAATTTGCTTTATTTTTAATTTCTTCCTTAATATGACAAACTGTTTGTGTTTGGTTAATATTTTATTGTGTTCACAATATTCTATTGTATTCATTTTGTTTATATTTTATTGTTGTGCTGTTTCAGTGTTTTTTTTAAAATAATGGATTGAGCCATCATCGGTCCCAATATTGATAGAAATTCAGGATATATATAAGGCCAGGTACTGTAGAGGGGGGCACTAATTTTAAGTCTTCTTAGAACCCCTCCCCTAGTGAGGGCTAGGAAATGGGCATAAAATCTGTGCTTTCCTTCCTCAATAAATCCAGATTCAATGCTTTATGAAGCTTCACATCTTCCTTGAGATTTGGGGAGAATAATAGAATCACAGAATAATTGAATTGGAATGGCCTTATTAGGCCACCAGGCCCAACCCCTTGCTCAGTGCAGGAATCTAAATCAAAGCAGATTTGACAGATGGTCTTCCAGTTTTCTCTTGAATGCCTTCAGCATCAGAGTTCCATTGTAATACCACTCTAACCATCGGGAAGTTTTTCCTGATATTAAGGTAAAATCTGACTTCCATTAATTCAAGCCCATGTAGTCTTGCACTCTGGGATGACTGAGAACAGATCCTTCCTCTCCTCTACATGACTATCTTTCAAGTACAGTGGTACCTTGTATGAAGGAATTAATTCATTCCAAATGAAATTCTGTTAAGCAAATTTTCCTTTATACAAATTTCCCATAGGAATGCATTGAAAACAGAGTAATCCCTAATTGTGACCATTTTTATGTTGTACAGATTTGCCCCAGAGATGGTTCTGTTAAGCATACTTCCCCTATCTCCAGAATTTTTTATGTTGTACAGATTTTATGTTATACAAACCGTTTGTTATACAAGGGTCCACTGTATTTGAAAAGGGCTATCATATCTTCCTTCAGTCTTCTTTTCTCAAGGCCGAACATGCCCAGCTCTTTCAGTCTTTCCTCTCAGGGAAATAATAGAATAAGAATAACTGTGGGTATTTGTACACGACCCATAAACTCTGCCACAAATGGCTGCCAGCTCTGGAGCTTACAATTGTTTCCCCATCAGCTCCGGAGTCTGCAGGAAATTAAGTGCGACCATGCCCACCTAAGCGCGTCCCAGCGCACTTTTCATGTACCTGCTCTCGGAGGGTGAAAATCCCCAGATCTGGATGTAATCTGCTGAGTGCTGGGCTCTCCTCGCTTCTGTTTTTTTTTTCCTCCCGCCCCTTTAAGAGAAGGAATCAGGATGACGACGGGCGGCTTCGGAGGTGAGCCTGCATTTTTTCCTCTCTTTTTTTCTCCCTCCCCTCATGCAGGCAGGAGCAAGGAAGTGCGGAGGGGTGGGGACGCAGGAAGAGCAACGAACCCCCAAGATCTCTGGTCCAAATTTTAGTGGCCAGCGGATCTTAGGGGTCATGTGAAAAGGCCCTGAATTGTTCCTCATCTTCTTCTAATGCTGGCCAAAAATTCTTCATGCTTCTTTAGGGCCATATTTACTGATGCACTAAGCATGTGTTCAAAGAATAATTACTTATAATGTGTGCTTGAGAATAATATTTGAATAAACTATTGGCTATCGGTTACAAGATGCAAAAAGAATATTATGCATGTAAAATCCTTTTGACAGGAGCAGTTCTTAATCTGTAAGCACTCTACAGCACTCCAGGCCTTTCAGCCTACTTATTATCTTGTTCTGATTTATCAAATTGCTTGTCTTACCTCAGAGACAAAAGTTCACGAAATGAACCTTTGTGACAGTTCGATTTCCACAGTAGAAATATTTTAATAACTCACTATATTTTTCCCAGGCAGCAAGGATGCATCTGAAAACAGTAAGGGGATTATAACTAAAACTCTATTTTTCAGAAGCACCTAAACCATAAATGCAAAGACCAGACACAGATTTTTTTAAAAGACACCTCACTGTTCTGCTATTGTAATGGTCTCAGCCTGGAGTGAGCAAAATACACCTTCAGGCTTGTATTCTTGTAACCCAGAAATACCCCTCCACCGTTTTTCTTCATCCCATTTATGGAAGTCTCCATGAGTTGAGCTTTTCCTACAGGTCATACTGTGGGGCTCCCAACTCCTCCCCCACCTCCAAATGGTGAAGCAAAATAAAAAGAAAAACAACTAACACAGACTCACACGAAAACATGGCAGTAGATCTTACAAGACGTTTGGTTTTCATAAGTGATGCTTCTGATGCTTGTTTATGCTTCAGACTAGATATGTAAGTGTACAAGAGGTAGCCATGTTAGTCTGTGCTAGCATATCAGGTCAAAACAAAAGAAAAATTAAAAAAATAGGGAATACAAAAAATGTGCTATCTTAAAGATAAACTGCTATAGTTTAATCTGAGCTTTCGTGAGCAACTTCACTGCCTCAGATGGCTGCAGAATTGTGGAGGACTTAAGGTGCCATAAAATTTTTGTGTTCTTTATTTTTTATTTTTTATTTTGTTTTGGCCTATCAAACCAAAGAAAAGAGGAATACTTTTGGCATTCCTTTCTCCATTTTGCCTTTCTCAGCATCATGAGTTGACTTTGGCAGCCTTTCATGTTTCCTCACTTCCAAATGTCTGTGAAACGCCACACTTTCTATAGGAATATGTTAGACATAATCTGCAACTGTAATCCTCCCCAGCACTCGTAGCCACTACTCTGTGCTTTCTCAACTTTCATTAATTAGCTGGCTGATGGTCTATGCCCAGCTCTACAGCTCACTGAACAGCTTAATATTAATATCTCCTAGCTTTGTCACTTCACGCAAATGCCACACACCTTCTCTGCATATGAGCAAACAATGGCTCTGTAATGAGAAAATGCTCCCCCCTTTTTTTTTCCTTGGGGAAATGATAAAATAATGAATACTCTTTGCTATGTGCAATCGTGGGTTCAGAGGAACGGTCTATTATGAGCTTACGAAAATAACACAGATATTTCAAATAAATCAAGAACAAACGAAAGGCACTGTGGTTTATCTGTTCACATGAATTGAACATAAATGGAGGGGAAGAATGGCTGATGCAAGTGAGCACATGGGACTGAAAGATAAGAAAGTGTAGGTGCCAAACTTTCTTATGGGTTAAAGCAGAAGATTGAAAGACCATATACCATATAAAAACTGACTCGGAAACAACAGGCTAAATAGAATTTTGTAATTTTATAATTTTATAATTGCAACTCAGAAAGCCAGTCTTTTATTTATTTGTGGAGTCTTTGCAGCCTAAATAGCAATTAACAACTTTAAAACTTCCATTTGTAAATCTATAGGAATTTTCCTTCCCCCATGTTTGGATCAAGTTAGCCTTTTGATATTGGCTGAATGTGTATTTCTAGGATGTGAATCTGCACTGAATCCCACAGGCAAACACAATGCCTCTTTGTTTGGCATTTGAGTGAGGACATTTTATGCTTAGAGATGGGCAACAACCAGAAAAACTAATGGGCCACGTTGGTTTGTGTTTTGGTTTGTGACCTGGTTCAGGGACCCCATTATACTGAAGTGAAATAAAACACTGAACATTTTTCTCTTTGACACCTCACTTCAGCAAAACAGGGTGATCTGCCTTCCCCCTTCCCACTGCAACCTGGGCCCTTGGGCACCATGCTCCAAGGCAGCAACTGAGGCTGCTTTCACATGACCACTAAAATCCACTACAAAGTGCTCACAGATGCGGAGCATAAAATTATTCCCCCATAAGCAGCAGACTTAAAAAAATAAAGTGCAACCACGCCCCACTTAATCGTGACCCAGTGCATTTTACAAGTACCTGCTCTCGGGTTGGTAAAATGCTTGTCGCTGTTACGATGCAGATTTTAAACCGTTACTGGAGTCCGTGGGAACACGGAAAATCCACATCAAAACCTTTTCACCCCTGTTATGGTGTTGTTGCTGTGTTTCTCAGTCATGGGATCAGAATGGTTGTGGATTTTCAAAATGCGACCATAGGAACATCCGATCCATGACATCAACCACGTGACCGCTCCAGGGGGTTATCCAGATCAAAATTTGCTGCGGGTTTTAGTGGTCATGTAAAAGCAGCCATAGTTCCATGCAGGACTTGAACTGAGGTCCCCTGAATCCTACTATAACTTTCTAGCTGTGATAGCACATTTTAAATTGTAATATATGTCATATGTAATATACAATCCATGACACAATTGAAGATATTGTACTAACTATTAAATCGGGAATGGATGATTTCAGAGTTTCAAGGGTATTACCTCATCTCACTGGGACCTAGGCACCTCCCCCTGCATTTCTACCTCCACAGTTCAACTACAGATCATTAGAGATGGGCACGAAATGAATTTTAAATTCATTTTGTTATTCGTTATTCATTTTGTTGCCTAACAAAATGAATAACAAACTGATTCATTCAAGAAAAACAAAATGAAATGAAATGAAATGGAAATTTCTGCTTCATTTGTTTTGTTTTTCATTTCCCCATAGCAATGCATGGGTTCAATGCATTCCTATAGGAAAGGTTTCCCTTGCAATTGGTGTGGGGAAACCACAGGCTTTTTCCCACCAGAAGCCAGTGCTGCCGATCAGCTGTAGCGCTGGCTTGGGCGGGAAAAGGATTCAAAAAGCCCGCCCTTTCTTCCACCATTTTCTGAGGGCTCCTGCCTAGCTGTCAATGGCTGGACCCCTTTAAACCTGGTCCAGTCAGTACCAGGGAGTGCCCCTGGTACCAACTGGGCCAGGTTTAAAGCAGTCCAGTGACTGACAGTCTGGCAGGAGTCCTGTGAAAATGCTACGGAGCTCGAGCTGCCCACCCTAGCATTTTCAGAGAGTTCCAGCCGCCCTGTCATTGGCTGGTCCCTTTAAAATGGGCCAGTCACCACCAGGGGTTCTCCCCAGTGCCGATTGGGCCATTTTTAAAGAGGTCCAGCCAATTACAGGTCAGCAGGATCCCTCTGAAAATGGTCAGGATACCAGTTTGGGCGCTCTCCTGCTGGCGTCCTGACCATTTCCAGAGAGATACTGCCAAGCTGCCATCGGCTGGACCCCTAATCAGTACTGGAGAGAACCCCTGATGGTGACTGGGCAATTTTTAAAGGGACCCAGACGATGACAAGGAAGCGGGGTCTCTTTAAAAGGATCTCCCCCCCCTTTGGGGTCTGCCATCTGCCCCCATGCTTTTCTTTTTTATTATGTGTTTGAACTGATTTTATTATCTGTCCATATACTGTATTTAATTGTTTGTTGTTTGTTTGTTGTGAAACGCCTGGAGTTCCTTCGGGAAGACAGGCGGTATATAAGCTTTAAAATAAATAAATAAATAAATAAATAAATAAATAAATAAATAAATCTTCCCTGCAGTGGATAACAGCTCTGAGCACCCACTCAGTGCTGCCATCCGCTGCAAGGAAAAATGTCAAAAGAGATCCTGCAGAGACGGAAAGAAGGGTCTCTTTGAGGCGCTGGCTGGGGGAACTCTTTCCCCCACCCCACAGTGGCTGGGGGGAGAATAAGCCCCTCTTTCCCCCAGCCAAAGTTGCACAACCACCACACACACACTACACACAAAAAGAATAATGAATCAATGAATCAACAAAATGATTTTTTTTTAAATTCATTTAAAAAGAAATGAAACGAACTGAACCCTAAAATGAAACAAACCAAAACGAATCACCATTTTTTCGGTCTGTGCCCATCTCTACAGATCATACTTATGCTGAATGTATAGTTTTTTAATGTGTTTTTTTAATTTTAGTAATATGTACTGTGGGGCTGATTTTTATGATTTTAGCATTTTTGTGCTAAATGTGATTTTATTTGTATTCATTCTTCTAACAGTTTGTTAGCCCTTGAGCATATTTTTATTGGATATTATAGAAAATCAATCAATCAATCACAAGAAGGAAATGCTTCTTTTAATAGACGTCATCCAGTTTACTACCAAACTAACTGAAAAATGACAAAAACAAGTTTGTTCTTGTTTTAATGCCTCTTAGCCATTTTCCAACAGGTAAAAAAAATGGTTGTTTGATTTGCTCCTGAATTTTGGTTGCAAAATTTTCAAGGCAGCTGGCAGCTCGCAGAAACAGCGTTTGTAAGTGACTCACAACACATGTGCTTTGCAAGATCAATCTATTTATCATGAACAGCTCAGCATTTCTGTAGATGTCTGTCATGTTTTCATGTCTTCCTTCTACCTGAACCTCAGTCAGGTAGAGCCTGAGAAGCTTATGACATTTTTGAGAAATGGTACCCGGAGAGTATCTGGCTTTTTGATAATGAATAAAATATACTTGTCATGCCAGAATATTCACAACATTTGGATCTTTTAAGGCAGAAAATGTTAAAATACAGTACATGCTAGTGATTTACAACTTACGAACACACACACACGCACACACACACAGAGAGAGAGAGAGATTCACATCTCAATAGAATGAAGGTACTTGATAGCCATATTCTACTGCAAAAAAACTTTTTTCCTATCTCCTTTTGTATAGTTGGCCTTTCTAAAAAGTATCAAGGATAGTTAAGTTGTTGGCTTAGTCCATTTCAGTAACACATGAAAATGCATTTTGATGTTCTGTGTAAGCACAGCCCTAGGGCTCTTGTCAATCTAGCCATGCTTTATGTCTTTCTTTTCCTCACCATTAAAAACAATCAAGGTAACCATAGAAACAGCTTTTTTTGTCACATGGAACTTCTGCGGCCTTTCAGCTCTAAAAAAACATGTCATTAAAGAAATAGGCAGACCTCCAGGCAGAGTAAACCTCTCTGTTTTTGTGAAAATAATGTTAGACTTTCCTTTTGAAAAGTTGGTTTCTGTTGGTTTTGGTAACATCAAGCATTCTAAGGTCTGCATGATAATCAATGTTGATTATAAAAGTGAAAAGAATAGGCGGAAATCTATTTAACTTCTTTTCTCCGATGAGATGGAACATCTCTATGTGAAAAGGTTGCTACATCCCCAGTTATAAATTTCTTTTTCTTTCTTTCTTTCTTTCTTTCTTTCTTTCTTTCTTTCTTTCTTTCTTTCTTTCTTTCTTTCTTTCTTTCTTTCTTTCTTTCTGTCTGTCTGTCTGTCTGTCTGTCTTCCTTCTCTTGGCTGAGACAGGTTGAATTCTTGGAAGAGCAGGTGTGCAAAGACCAGCATGGATGTCTCCCAGAAAGGAGAGGAAAGGATGACAAGAAGTCAGTAGTAGCTTTTCTGACCCTGTTCCTTAAATTCACAATGCACATAGTATCCCCACATTCTGGTCATACCCCTCTGTTTTTCCCATTCAAAGTTCTTCCTGTCTGGAAACATGTGTATCCTTGCATAAACCTCACAAGAAATCAGTTCAGGAAACTTCTAAGTCTGCTTGCAATAGGTAGGTTCCAGTTTGTGCAACAAATATTTGGGTATGGATCTGACTGGATGGGATTTGTAAATGTATTTAAAATAGTTTTACCCTGCCTTTCTCCTAGAAAAGGTCCCAAAGTGGACCCTCTTTTTTGAGGCAACACCTAAAGTTTGCTTTATAATCAATGCTGATTTTTAAAAGAGAATTCCATTCCTAATTCTTATATAGATAATTTGTCTACACAGGAAATATACATTCATAGATTTCAGGTACAGCCTGAAAACAATATGCTTACAGAAAGAAAATTAGATAACAGACTGAATTATTTAAATGGTCCTTGTGAGTGGGTCAGTTCTGATCTGCAGATATCCTCTCCCCATAGGACACATCCGGAATCATCAATACTGTAGAAAAAATACCAACTTTATTCCAAACAGGGTTAACACCATGAATTACAACTTCTTCGGGACCCAACAAGCCATAGGAATCCTCCAGCTCAACAGGAGCATTCCTACCAGGTAAACTGAAATCCAGAGAATTCAAGGGCTGGAAAGTAGTTGAGATCTCTCCTAGTCCACAGGTGGTCTCACATGTTTTCCCCAGCCAGCACACAGAATCCGCAGTATGGTGGACATGCCCAGTCAGCGATCACATCCAAGGACCCTGCCCACCCACGTCCCCTTTGAGGGGGCCTTCTTCCAGGGACCCCTTGGTTCAAGAAGACATATACCTTCCACTCGTGTTCCTCCATCCATCTCTCTCCCAAAACTGAAACTCCCGCACTTCTCTCCCCTCTTACATTTCCCATGCTCTTAACTCTACCCCCACCATCTCTTCCACCCTTGTCCTTCTCCATCAGAAGGATCCTTTGACTGTTTCTCCTCCTGTCACTTTACAAGACAATCTTGACCTATCACCCTTCTCCTTTGGCTTTACACTCGTGTCCTTGATGTTCTGCAACAAGATTTGGACTTCACAGTCTTCCAGTGCAGTGTGACAGACGGACAGCTCACTTTGCAGAGCATGCTGCTCTTGCTCGCAGGCATCATAGTCCACTTTTCAAATGTCTTCATTATAGCTATCCAGAGCTAAGCACAAATGCCATGTCTGAGTTAACTTTTCTTCTGAGCAATGTAGAGTAGTATGCATATATGAATAAAATGTATGGCTACAAATCTCAAAATCCACCTAAAGGTTGGTTCAGTCACTTTTAAATGTCTAGTTTTTATTTGTACACCTAATACAAGCATATGAGTTCTATGAATTAAACCTGACTCATATTTTCACATGATTTGTTCCACAGAGATGTAAGCCCAGCCTAAATACTCATGTTCTTAGATTTCCATGGAAATGACATTTACTTAGATTGACATACTGCATTATTGTTGACAATAGCTGTTTATTGTACGTTGGTATTAAATAAAGGGGAATTTGAAATGCATGGTATTTATAATTCTATATGGTACAGACGGTTTTGCTTCTTGACTTTATCTGT
>JAHTLZ010003542.1:58957286-58972343 GCA_023846285.1 Phrynocephalus versicolor | reverse complement strand
AAACGTCATTTTTTCTGGTTGTGCCCATCTCTACTGTGAAGTGCTTACTCTGCTGCCATAGCTTGCTTTATCCATTTCCTAACATGTACACCTTTCAGAAACACCAAAGGTATGTTAGATCCTTTGTTCACATTAGAAGCATAGCAATTATGTGGAAGCCGTACAGCTTTATGAGACCAAAGCATTATAAATACCACATCTAGTCAATGACCTCCCCCACCATTACACATGCAGAAAATTATTCAGAAACCTTGTAGAGATGAGACGCATATGTTAATATTTCAGAATTCTGTACAGATGCTAGGGATAAAACTAATCTAGGGAGAACATTCCCAATTCAGTCTCCTAAGCTGAAAAGCAAAAAGTTGCACATGAATTCTTCTGCGCTTATTAATTTGGAATTTGTTCAAAATCTCACGTCATTACTAATGGATGATATGTGGTAGCAACATTGTTTGATAGATTTTGCTTTCTGGAAGCAAATTTGGAAGCAGCATCAGACTTAATATAAAATAATGGTTAAATCAACAAAGGATTTGACAGTCTGGGAGCCATTTTTGCCTTCTCTTGTACCTCAGATAGTCACACACCTACAATCCCTCTTTTCTCCCTTCTTCATGGCACACTGTTTGCCCCAAGAGCCCATCATATAATCCCCTCCCACCACCCAAGCTTGTTTCAAGTGAAAGAAGACCTGTTTTAAAACAGGAAGTGACTGGCTGAAAATGTAATTTTATCAAGACACAAAGTTCATTTCTTTATTATTATTATTATTATTGAAAGATGATGCCTTGGAGGCTGCTTCACCATTGAAGTTTCACTCTGTGTGACCCAAAGAAAGGTAAGTCAGTGGTTGATTTCATTCCAGAGGGTAGGTTCTGGTTCCAAACGACAGCTGTTTCAGAAATGGATCCCTTCCAAAATGAGATACCCATCTCTACTATGGAAGCTTCCTGAAGCAGTGAAGTTCAAGGGGAGACGCAGGGGACAAAAGGGTCTAGGAGGGAGAAAATGAACCTCAAAAACAAAAGGGGTGGGAAAAATGAAAAGGGGAAAGAACAGGTTGCAGTGGACAATTGAGGAAGAGGCCAGAGAACACAATAACAGGAAGAACTGGGTGGATCCACTGGAATGGCCCCAACCAGAACCACCCAAAGAAGATTGACAAGTCTCTTGCTTCAACCAACTAAGGATGACACAGAAAACTGAATCAATCTTCTGTTGAACCCACACAGATGGTCCCTATTCTGGCACATCTGGTGGTGGAGTAAAAGGCGGTTTCCTCATCTTCAGTCACTGGAAACAAGAGCTGCAGGTCATCCAGGAAATGTTGATGTCCTCCCATGCTATGTAGAGTGTAGAAGTAGTGGCAGTTTAAAGACTTTTCTCTGTTAGAGACTCTTCACAGAGAGTAAGATAACCACTTCCAATCTTGGAATGGAAGTGCAGCCCAGAATCAGACTGCCTTGGGTTAGCCAAAGGAGAATTTGCATAGCTAAAATAGTGTCGAGTTCTTTTGTCAGTTTGATTAATATTGTGTTGGAAAGTTGTGTTGTCCTAAGTTGTCCAATGTTGTGTTGGAAAAGAGCTTTGACTCTGGCTTTTATGTCTGAAGTTCTCTGGATCCTTTGAAAAACCCCTCCCCACACATAGAAACACACACTCATTTTAAACTTTCTTGTGCAGCTGGAAAGATGGAAAGATGCCCCACATTTTCCAAGGGTCTCCAGCAGAAAAAAATGGGATGAGGTGCTCCTTTGCTAAAGGTGCTGAAGGTTCACACATCAAGTCAATTTGCTTCTGTATAAACCAAAGCTTTTTCTTTGGGCAACCTTGCTGACACGTCTGCTTATCACCACATTACGCTTTTAATAATAGACAGAGCCTGCTGTATATTTGCCCTTTAAAAAGATACATTTCTGAGAAGATTTCACTGTGTGGTAGGTAATGATGACTTTGTGCTGGATGGTACACCATGCTGGCCTGCTGACAGGTGTAAGCAGTAGATAACAAATGGAAGGAGGCCTACTGTTGCCACTTGCTAAGCTGAAGCAGAGACTATTCTTGCCAGACAATTTGCTGCTGCCTCCCTCTGCTCCCTCCATTTTGTAATCCCCTGATGTATTTTGTGCAGCTATACTGTGCCGTGAAGTTGCTATCATATCATACCATAATGGTTCAGATGGGTCCAAGAGCAGTTGCTTGAACAGTTGTACCTGCAATCTGTCTGTCAGTCACTGCTTTGATCAGAAAGGCATGGCCCTGAAGTTGCCGCACTTGGTGTAGTTAGAAGAATATGAAAACCATTTCCACATGGAGGGAAACGGGTCACTTTCCCCCCAGACTGCTCAATCAGGGGAAGGACAGAAAGGTGAGATACTGTGTGAGATAAGTAAATTCATTTCCTCGCTCTTCCCTTCTCTGTCTCTCTGTCTCTTTCACACACACACACACACACACACACACACACACACACACACACACACACACACACACACACACACACACACACACACACACACACACACAGAGAGAGAGAGAGAGAGAGAGAGAGAGAGAGAGAGAGAGAGAGAGGAGCTACATGGTTATCATAATGAACATTGTCTCTAAAAACTGCATGAAACCATTTGTTCTTCCTCTGAGACTGTTGTGCTGGGACAGTTCCCTCATGGCCCATATTTCTGCTTTGTTGAAATAGCTTCTGGGCTTCATCTTTTATACCAGGGATGTCCAACTTTGAACAGTCCGTGGTCTACTTTAAACAGCCAAATATCCCCACAGTCTACTTACAGAAGTGCAAGTGTGCATGCGCCACCCAGCCAGCAGCTCAAGGAAGCAGTGCTGGTCCTGGCCAAGGCTCCTCGCTCCTACAGAGCAGCTGAGCAAGGGGGTGGGGCGTGGAGGTGGAAGGGAAGGGAAGGGAACAAATCTGGACCAAATGTCCATGTGGGCCAAAAATATTTTTTAACACGCCGCCACTGGTGGAAGATCGGGAGCTGGCGTGGACCTGGTGGGGTACTTCTAATGGCCCTATGGACTACTGGTCATCTGTGGTCACCACATTGTGCAGGCCTGTTTTATGCAAATACAGTACCACATGCCACATAGTTTCTTCTGGGCTGTTACCTTGGGTAAAATCCAGGTGAGGAACAACAAGCAAAAAAGTAGAACTGAAAAGACCCTCATCCACCAACTGAAGGAGGTTGTATTTTTCGTAACTCTAGTTTTTCTTCTGAAAGGGAAGGGACCATCTCTTTAATCTCACAACCACACTGGTCTGCAGAAACTGGCACCAAAATTATTTATAGAAGCTAATTCTAAGAAGATTTGTTAATAGCTTAGGATCAAAGTATGGGTGTGTATCTGGGGGGGGTTACATTTGGTAGCTCTTTTAATTTGAATTTAACTGATTTTTATGCCTTCAAACTAGTATAAGAATTGGCAACATCTCAAAAGTTTACAGTTAAGTTCTTCGGTATGTTTTAGTTCAGTTTAATATTTTTATTTCTTTTTTGTGATTGAAGTACTTAAAATAATTTTAAATAATTAAAACTATGCATAGGCAAAGGTGCATATTAGAGAAAGGCAAGATAAAAAGATTATTAACAAGAAATAAAATTAAAATTATATTGTTGGGACAATTGCTTGAGAAAAACGTGGCTATTAGGCAAACGCTTAAAAACATATAAAACTGCATATATTAGAACTGTGTGGGAAAATGTACATGGATTTTCATATGGAAAATATTATCAGCAGTCAGTATTAATGGAAGGTGACAGGGAAGAACCAAGGAGAACTGAAATTGGTAAACATGCCAATTCTTGATCTTGAGCTATCTTTTCTCAGGAACATCTATCCCTGGAAGAGGTTGGAATCTAGTTGGTGCTTTAAATGAAGGAAAAAGGAGACATAATTTCCCTGCTAATTCTCTCTTACCCCTTTGTGATATCATCCCCTCTGGCTAACAAAAAGAATCAGTGCTGACCTGGCTCCAGGGGACGTGTGGTCGGCGCATGAAGAAAAACAAACAAACAAGCAAACAAAAAACACGAGATGCTGGCTTGGGGCCAGTGCCTCAAAAGCCCCTACTGGGGACTTTTAAAAGCCAAATAAAATAAAATAAATATAAAATAAAATAAAAAAGGAGTGCCAACCCGGCCCCAGGGGTGGCCAGGTGGGTGCTCTAAAATAAAGAACAAATATATAAAAGATGAATCAGCACTGACCCGGCCCCAGGGTCCACGTGGTCGTAGGTTGAAGAAAAAAACCAAAAAATAAAAATAAAAATAAAATCCTGCCCTTCAGTTATTCTCCAGCCTCCAGCTCTCACATCCTACACCTGTCTCCCATTGCCTGTGCTTGGGAGCTTGATCAGTCTCCGCCCGGCTAGAGCTTGGCTGGAGCTAAGGTAAGTTTGGAGCCTTCCTTTCTATTTATTCATATACTCAAAACTCAGACAGTTCAAGGGTTACACTAAGAACACAACAAAAATCAAACTTTTTTTTTAAAAAAGGATCATTTCAAACAAAACAAAACGAAATGCGGGCAAACGAAACAAAAAGAACCCCCCAATTTTAGCATTTCATGCCCATCTCTACTGTTAAGCTATCCTCATTAAACAAGCCAAAAGAGATCCAGGCAAAAGCACACCTGTCCTCCATATACACATTTCTGTTTATGAACTTCCAGAGGCTAGTATCTAAAACCTGGATTGTTAAAGGAAAAGGGAGGACATAAATATTCTGATAATGTTGCTTTTTCTGATACAGAATACAATAAGCTAGCTGATTTCCAAGGCAGACATCAGTTCAAAGTGAATCTGGCTTCTACAAAGGAAACCTATGAACCATGTAGCCCAAAACATGGTGGATGGCACTTGGCAGAGATTCCTAAGTGGCATACTTTGGGTTTGTTTGCACAGAAGTAGCTAGTTTCTATTAAGCAGCAATAACATTGGTAGGATGAAAAAGCAAGTTCATCTAAGAATAAAAGTGAGTGGGTTTACTGTACCAAGCAGGCATGCTGGCAAAGTGGACCACCTGCCAGAATAATCTCTCCTCGTCGAGACTCACTTAAAGAAGCAAGCAACCAGCTTAAAGTTTTATTTAGGTGAAATGATCCAGAAAGGGAAACACCGTGCAGCTTTTTTTCAGCAGTTTCTCTTTCTGTGTATTTTTCACAATAAACAGCTTTTGTTAAGATATAAAAAGGGATGGACAACCTGCAGCCTTTCAAACCTTGGCTGTGCTCAATAGGGGAGTGGTGAGTAGCAGTCCAGAAACCTACAGAGGGCTGCAAGTTCCCAACCACTGACATAAAGCAGGGTACGGGAATTGTTGGACGGAGCAGGTCCAGGTTTTTGTTTGTTTGTCCATTTTAAGGAGAGTGGGGATTTAGAGCCCTACCAACATGACCAGGGCCCTCAGAATGAAAAGCTCTGCTCCTGGAAGATTCTAGGGACAGAAATAGGTCTCCCTTTTTTGGCAATTAAAAAAGCCAATTAAATAAAATAAATTGTATTTAAAATAAAATTGGTGATTCATTTAGGGGCTATAACTCAACAATCCCAAATCCAGTCTTCACCAAACCTGGATGGGGTGGGTAAGAAAACCAGGTAAAGAATGTCTGTGAGTGTGGTTTCTCTAAGGTGGTTACTTCACGTCCCACCTTGTTCCACAGTTACCGTGACAGCATTGTTCACGGTCACGTGGTTTTGTCCCTGTTCAGTCCCTGTTTTCTTTTACCCACGGGCATGATTACTTATCTCGTGACAACTGTTACTTCACGGTCTTGTTCCGTGACAAATTCTGGATTTGTCTTGCTTTCTTAACCCTTTTTAATATCGTAAATAAAACTTTTTTGATATTTCGATTTAATTGTCTTCCGGGATTTGCACGTCAATGCTACAGAATTTTCAGTACTTTCTTTAATAAACATTTGCACTGCATGGTGTTTCCCATAGGGAAACTAATGTTGAATGCCGCTTTAGCTGCTGACCACTAGGTGGACACTGGTTGTTGTGTGACAGTGGTTACCCCATGGTCCCTTGTCTCAGAACAGGAATTGGGAACTAACCATGACAAGACAATTTCCCAGCCCAGGGGCAGGTACGACTTGTCATGCTCTGTTCCCGGTTCTGGGGGGGTGTTTGAGATAACTTTTTGCTGTCATGCTATGGATGTGAAGTAAGTTTCTTCTGTACCAGTCCCAAGCGGGTCAGCAAGGAGGGACGAACGGGATGTGAAGTAACCAGCTAAGTCTTCTGGGGGCTGTTTTACAGTTCCAAAAAGTCCTGAATCACAAAAATCAGGAAATGGTTCATTTTGTCAGAAGGTTCAGGAATGTTTGTAGATTATAGCTCATGAATAGCAACAAACCACAAACTGTCATGAAAGTAATCCCACATTATGGTGCAGTCATAAGGCAATATATCCTTTATCCCTACCCATCGGGTGCCTATCTGCTTATTCAGTGTTACTTACTGGGGAAAGGAATTAATTGCCCAAGCAACTTAGATTATTGTCTGCTAATGATTACTAGTAATTTATAACAAGTTACCTCCATGATCTGACCATGACTGAATACAAGCTGAATACCAAATAAAGTGGTGTTTGTATGTAAAACAAAACCAAAGCAAACCTATAATTGCCCCGGAGGAACTTTTACACATGATTATTAAGTGTGAAAATAAGAATTTTTCTTGGAAATGTTAAAAAGTATATGAAAATACCTGGTGCAGATTCTGTGTACAGTAGAATGTCCCTATTAATGGGATTACTATCTGCTGATTCACTTATCCACTGCATGAAAATACTAAACAAATAATCCCAGAAATACATACTCCAGGGTGCATTTACTAGAACTGAGAGAGCGAGCTAGAAGGCCGTGTAATGCATTGTGTTCTGTGCTTCTACATTTTTCGGCATCTATGGTTAGACTGGAACCAATCCCTGTGTACATTCCCCAATCCCTACTAGAGATGGGCACGAAACGAACAATTTTTCATTTCCGTTTCCGTTTTTTCATTTCGTTACGTAACGAAATGACAAACGAATTTTGTCTCTAAAATGAAACGAAACGAACAGAAACACCGGAAATTTTGTCGTGCGTTTCGTTTCCGTTACTGCAATATGAGTGAATTGCTTAAAATCCTAAACGAAATGGTTATGAAATGAATGAAAATGAAAACGATTTTTTGCAAAAATTCACAAAAAAGGAAACGAACCAAAACAGACTCTCCAAATGACAAACGACAAACAAAATGCCATTTTTTTTATTCGTGCCCATCTCTAATCCCTACTGTACATTCAAATGGAATTTGGAAGTAGGCAAAGAATGCCAAGATTAGGAACAACGGGAATGTAAGCACTGCCTCACTGATTTTTCAAACACTGTTTCTTGGGTACTTTTTAAAACTACCCCTATCCCCAAACAAGACTAATAAAAAACAGCAGCTATTACAACTGGACATTGTAGCTGGTAAGAGAACAAGAATCTGATACATAACATGTTAACTTGCAAAGATCTCCTTTTGGCAATAGTAGACCTGCAATATAATAACTACCAATTAAAATCTAGTATTGTGGTCTGTTTAAAAAATAAATAAAAATAAGAGGTCAGGCAATTAGCTCTAACAAGACTGTTTTGCCATTGTAAATGTACCCAGCTTATGCTTTTAGAATACAAATAAAGTTATATGGTATACAAATCCAAAAAAAATGTTTATGTATTTATGTATTTATTTATTTATATACTGCCCGTCTTCTAACAGAACTCCAGGCAGTTTACAATAATGTAATAAAAATAAAAGAGCAGAACAACAGTAAACATAATAATAAAAACACATTAATAATAAGCCAGCAGAGAGTTTAAGTTACTGGTCCAATCAATCAATCAATCAATCAATCAATCAATCAATCAATCAATCAATCAATCAATGTCACCAAATGCCTTTCTAAAAAGCAGTATTTTAACTGTTTTCTTAAAGGCAGCAGGGACTCTGCAAGGCGACTCTCACTTGGGAGCTGATTCCATAATGTTGGGGTGACCACAGAGAAGGCCCAACTCCTAGTGATCATTTTTTGAGCCTTTCTGCACATGGCCACCCAGAGTGAGAAGGCCTGTGATGCTTTGGTGGGTGGCCTGCAAGCTGATCTAAGAAGATTCGCTCTGTCAGGTATTCAGGTCCCAAGCCGTGGAGGGTTTTGAAAGCCAGTATCAGCACCTTGAACCTCACTCGGAAAGCAATGGACAACCAATGCAATAATAGCAGCTATTGGACACGTTTTGTGATGGAGGAGGAGAGATCCCATTTTCATAGGAAACCCTGCCAGGGTTCTAAGATTCTGAGCTGACCTGAGGACCCCCAAACTGTTAGGGCCCAAGGATGAAGGGGCCCTTCCTACTACAGTTCACTTCATGGCAGCATGCCTTACGAGGTGAGGGTGGTGCAGTGGCTAGTATATTGGACAAAGCTTTAGGATATCTGAGTTTTAGTCCTCCCTTGGTCATGGCACTTGTTCGACATTCAGCTCATCATATTTTCTCAGACTTTTTTTTTTTTTTTTGTTAAGATGGCCAGGAGGCTGGAAACCCGGCACTACCAGGAAATATTGAAAGAATTGGGCATGTCCAGGCTTGAGAAAAGACTGAAGGGAGAAGTGAGAGCACTTTTCAGATACTTGAAAGGCTGGCATATGGAGGAGGGGCTGTTCTCAGTTAGTCCTGAGGGCAGGACACAGAACCATGGGTTCAAGTTGTACGAAGCCAGATTTCAGGGGAATATCAGGAAAAAATCTTCTAAATATTAGGGCAGGACAACAATGGAACTAATTACCTTGAGACATGATGAGTACTCTGACACTGGAGGCATTCAAGAGAAATTTAGACAAGTACCTGCCAGATATCTTTTGATTTGTATTCCTGTTTACTTCTCTCTCTCTCTCTCTCTCTCTCTCTCTCTCTCTCTCTTTCTCAGTATTCCTGATGGCTATGCACTGCTTAAAATTGGGTGGATAAGCAATGTAAGGTGCTTGCGTGAGTGAAACTCTACTTTAAATAGATTTGGCAACCTTAAAACATGGCAGCCATACCTGTCCTCAATCAGCTAAGGTACACATGCCTTGCTCTGGCCAACTTTCTATCTGTTTTCCTTCTCCTCCAAGTGCTAAAAACAAACATGTCCCTCTCCAACCTCAAATGAAGCAGTCGGGAGAGTACAATTGCACAGAAAGAAAATAGTAATTCTAGATCAGTAGTGTCAAAAGCGATGGCTCCCTACCAAAGGATTACTGTCAACCACGGTCAACTGGAATACTGGCTTGAGAACTATTGTCTCCTGAAGGGGCACTGCTGGTGTGTACCGAGAACCAAATCATACCCTCCCAACAGCAGTGGCATTTGGGCTGAGCCAAACTTGTAATCAGCTTTCCTCCAGCTGCTGTATTTTTCTGCGTTCCCTTAAAGATGCCCCACTGCCTTCCTGAGAAGCAAGAAGAGAGGCTTGAAATGATGAAACAGCTTGGAAGGTGAAAAGGGAGGGGAAGCTGTATTTTGTTCCAAAAGCACAACACCAGTTTCGTTCTCTTATGGACTTCCACAAGCACTTTTTCATTCTGGCACATAATTTTGGAAAATAAAGCTCATTACCACGGTCTCTGTTGACATTTGGAAAGGATGGAGATTCATAAGGCATTCTGCCCACAGCATAATATTGGGCTATTGTGAAACCTCAAGATTTCACAGCCAACACTTCGTAATATTTTTATTTTTACTTATTGAAGCTTCATCCACTAGAAGTTGTAAAAATGCATTGCAATTAGTGATGTGTTTCAGAGTCAGAATTTATTTGGAAAAAAAATAAAGAAGGGTTCTTGTCTGTTTCTGAACTAGTCACAAGAAAAGCAATGACGCCAAAAGATGCACAGGAACCCAATGGGCCTGCCGGAAGCACTGGGTTTGGCTTCAGAAGTTAAAAATCCAGAGCGGCAGGTTTGATTTCAGAGTATCCAGGGGTGACTGGTAGCTGCCCAGCTAAGAATGGATGGGATGAAAGGACGGGGCAGGCAATGGGCATGGAATAAACAGCATGGCTCCCAACAGTGGGAAGGGAGAAAGAATTGAGGAAGGAAGCTGGTTGGAGCTCTGCATGCAGGAAGCAGCTGATGGCACTGAGTTTAATCACTATCCCAGCTATCCTTCAGTATCCTGTTTTTCCAATGCTTGTCCAATACTTGGACCCATACAAACACAGTATTTTTCCATGTATAAGATCATATTTTTGTCTAAAGTTAAATGTTAAACTAAAATGTTTTAAAAACCCACACCATCTCCCCCCCCAACATGCCCAATTGGGTGGAAAGGAACAGGGTTTTTGGTGACTCCACGACATTTTAAACGACCCAGGCCTTTCTCCCCGATCGGGCACATGGGGGGGGGGGGAGGCACGGACACAGTGTTAATAACGAAAAATGAAACATGAAAAATGAAATGATTTTTTTAAAAAAATTCATTTCAAATGAAACAAAACAAAAAAAAGCCTAATGAAATGAAAAATGAAACAAAATGCCATTTTTGCCCCTTTTTTGCCTGTCTCTACTTAGAAATCATTGAAATTTTTAAAATTTTACGCCAATGGCATTCCAATACTTAGGTATCAATACAGGCCACATGCTTCGAAATGAAAATGCTAAAAAGAATAGGAATTGCATGGAACATACTGACTATGCTTTGTTACTACTGTATTGACTTTGGCCCATGGTCCTGCCTACTACTGAACTCTGAGTACTTTTATCCTTGCCAGATTTTCACCATCCTTATCTGAGGTAAATTCACACATGTAAGCAAGAACTTTGATCTAACTGCCCGGAGAAGAGGGAGAGGACAGATAAAAGGTGAAGAGGTGATGCTGTGCTTGAATAAGGTGTGTGAATGTATATAGAGAGAGTTGGCTTAAGGCAAGTTGGTCCTAGGCTATTGTATGAGGTTCTAAAGCCCAGTTTTACATTCTATACTGGGTTTGAGGATGAAAACCAACTCATTCTGATAGCACAACAATTGAGGTTCTGTTTTCACTGTTCTAATTGTATATTGCCAGACATTAGTTATTTAGATATGCACTGGTGAAACCGATTTTATTGTACCCCCATTGCTTTTTGGACCTTTGCTTATCTGTGTCACTCAAATCTTCACCATCCTCAGTCTCATCTGTACTGGAGAGAGCTCTCCGAATATTCGATAAGTCACATTTGATGGTGATTGTTGTGATAGGCAAAATGATGACACTTGTAGGGCAATTACCAAGAACACCCATCATGCCAGTTACACTGCTTTGGTCCTTGCCATTTCTTATTCTCATCACTTACATTGAAGTGCTGCAGGTTTTAGTCAAGTATTTAAATGCATGCTTCACAGGTGAGCAAATAGTGATCTGCTGAAAAATATTTGCATTACACAAAAGCTTCATTTGCAGAAATGGTTGAAAAGGCACCTAAAATAGACAGAGATCATAAGGAGAGGTGAAAGAAAGTGTGGTTTAGCCAGAAGCAACTGAACTATAGGCCAAGTCTTTTCAATCATTCTTGTTAAGGTGCTGCAGATGGTTCGGTGCTTTGGAATCGGAGATGGACGGAAGCCAGAAGGATCACCATAGTAAACATTAAAATGCGTGGGGACGCATTTGCTCCTTTTTGTACCACGTGACCACAACAAAATAAAATACACATTTTACTTTGATGCAGTACAAAGTTGACATGGGGTAACAGGTTATACAGATGTGCACCACACGGAGAGGGGAAGCCTTTAAAAATCAAAAATTGCTGCTGGATTGCCACTGCTAGGAAGGTATGGAGTTCTCATCCCAAGGCTTCCAAAGATTTTCTCATGGCAAAAGGGAGCCCTAGAGAACATCAGACTTGAAAATTGAGGGTGGGGGTGGGGAGACAAAGCTTTTAGTCAGTGTAACTTAACTGTTCAGTATGCTCAGTCTGGATTAGGCTGGGAACAAGGTTACACAACAGGATCTTGCTCAATGGGAAATATGCTGTACTCCCTTATCCTAGCTTGGATGTTTCATTTGTCTGATTAATCCTGCCTGTTCCAAATGGCAATGACTCTCCAAGATTTCAGTGAGAGATTTACAGCCAGATGTAAGTGTGGTGGTGGCTAATTTTTTTGCCGCAGCAATGAAGCATCGCTTGTCCCTGCGGGGTCCCATGATTAGCAATGGCCATTGTGTATTTATTCTTACCTCTTCTTATGATGTGGGTTGGAGGTGGTCTAGAGCACGGGCATGGTCCCAGGCTGGGGACAATGATTAAATGCTCAGATTCTAGACCTATTGAGTTGACTACTCTGTTATTAGGCCTACTGGGCTGGGAAGATTTTACCTGCTCTGGCTTTTATGTAAAGGTTATGCTATTGTGTTATGCCTGTTCTTGTGTGCATGCTTTTATTTTGGTTTTATGTGGAATGTATTTTGTATTTTGTCTGGTCAGTGACCGAAATGAAGACCTTACCAGTGAGAGATTTGGTCAATCACCTCCAACCCATGCCTTCAAGGACTTACCACCTGTGCTCTGCACACATGGGCTCTGCTAGTGGCTTCATCCAAAGCATGAACAGAATCATTTAGACGTTTCCAATTCCCATACTGAGCCTTCCCTCACCACTTCAAATGCACAGCTCTCTGTTTCATTTCATACATGCAAACACACACCTTAAGTTCATAAATACCTCAAAGCAAAAGCAATTACTTCATTCTCTCAGTCTTTGTTCCCACCATTGAAACCAATACCAATGTCTTACCTAAGAATGTGTATCAGTGCTAATAGTCCTCCCCGTGGATCAATCACTATTTAGTTGGCAACCTAAAAAAAAGGTCCATTATAAAAATAAGTCAAAGTTTTGGCAATGCAAGTTCAGCAACATCCCTGATTGCTGACACTGTTATACATTCACCAACTATTTATCAGTCATCTGGCATATACGCTAATCAGTGAGTGGCATAGATTTATGTTTCCAAAGAGATAGCAATGTGTACCTTAAACATCTGATGAAGCAGGCAAATTATTGTAACATGAAGTGTCTTCAACCATAGCAGCTTGCAAAGGTACTGGCGATTCTTCATTTTAATCTTCATCAATCAAGGGCTTCTCCGAATTTGAGGCACACCTTCATTCCTGGGCAAAGAAGGAATATTTTGTTAATCACCCCAGGCTCATGCACAGCGTCATACAGTGTGGAAAAAATCCTACAGTTCCATCCATAGATCACAAAAACAAGAGAGACATTTTGGTATGCTTTTGGTGCAGGTGGGGGCAAGTTTGAAGGGATGGTGTTGGGATATTTCTGAGATAGTGTCTTTTACTTGTCTTATTTAAATGCTGCTTTTCTACTTCTCTAGACCCCAATGTCACACCTACTCCCCTTGGAATAATGCCAGAGCACTTCCTCTGAGAAAAACAACACTATGTCATGACAAAGCATCATTTCAAATAAGCTATTGCCAGGCAACATAGTGGGCTCTGGTATTTCTTTGAAAGGCTTCTTCTATGAAGCCTAATAGGTAGTAAGTCAATGCTTCTTATGCTCTCTTCAGACTCCCATGAACCCCAGTACCATTCCCAGGTACCACTGGGAGCCATTTCCCTTTTCATGAAAGGCCAAAATAATATCAGTAGAGTTGAGAGAAGCTCCTCTTTAAACTTCTGTATTTCGGCCACAGCTCTCAGGATTCTGGCTATGGGAATTCCTGGAAAATACCAGGAGGTACAGTCTGAAGGATATGTCTAATCCCTGCACAGATGCACACTTTCATTTTCATTTTCATTCATCTTCATTTTCTTTTTTTTTCATAAGAAAACTGATGTCAAGGGAGGCCTGTAGGAAAATGAGTCTACATACACGTTATTGGGTTTCACGAAGCCAGGCCTCCAGGCTCCTGCAATCACACTGCAGCCAGGAGGCCTGACACTTTTATTAGCTATAAAAGGCAGGGTTTCAGATATGGCGTGGTATCCTACGTGTCAGCCTGCCATAGGCTGATGAACTCCTGTGAAGGGCTTTATGTGACGTGGACGTGTCACCTAGCGAGGGACCGGATGATGGAGAACCCCAGCAGCTTGCTATTTCCTTGCATCCCATTCCATGATGTGAGCAGTGCAGGAAGGGGGATGATGAATGATCTTGTTTGTTCCTATGGCCATGTCATGGCCTGGTGGGAGGAAGAGATAACAGTTGCCTGCTTCCTGAACATCAGATCCCAAGGGCTCCATTGTCCTCTCCCAGGGCATCCCCGCGGGGTGGGGGGATCAATATTTCCCACGGGACCCTTGTGCAGGAGGCTTGCTGGGTGTGCTTATTAATATTTAATATATCTCAGGGGAACATTCCTATAGAGACCAAGCCTACCATGCTCCCCACACTTGTCCCATGCACATGCTTTCAGAACAACCATATAGGACCTCTGACTTTTTCAAAAATAGAGCCATTTTAGGTTTTGCCACACTTACCACCACTTAGCTGGATGAGATAAACTACATGGATCCATTTCAATCTGGCTTCAGGCCTGGCTATGGGACGGAGATAGCATTGGTTGCATTGGTAGATGACTTACCCAGGGAAATGGATAGGGAATTGGTGTCCCTTTTGCTTTTACTAGACCTCTCAGTTGCTTTTGACACTATAGACCATGGCATCCTCCTGACTCATCTCTCTGAAATGGGAGCCTCGTGGCGCAGTGGTTAAATGCCTGTACTGCAGGTAAAACTGTGCTCACGACCTGGGTTCAATCCCCGGTAGCAGGCTCAAGGTTCACTCAGCCTTCCATCCTTCCGAGGTCGGTAAAATGAGTACCCAGCTTGCTGGGGGGGCAATGTGTAGCCTGCACACTGTAATTAAAATTGTAAACCACCCAGAGACCACTTGTAGTGGTATGGGGCGGTATATAAGCAGAACACTTTGCTTTTAGCCGCTTAGAGTTCTGTACAGAAGATAAGCGGGATACAAATATAATAAATAAATAAATAAATAAATAAATAAATAAATAAATAAATAAAT
>JAHTLZ010003542.1:58940851-58952140 GCA_023846285.1 Phrynocephalus versicolor | reverse complement strand
CACACACACACACACACACACACACACACACACACACACACACACACCAGTGAATTTCCGTGGCAAAGCAGGCAATTTAATCCAACTATCTAGAGACATAATCCAACACTCTGCCCACTATATCACAAAAATATTTTGAGCAATAATTCTATAGACTCTTAATTGATAATGGAATCCATGAGTTGAAAGTACATTGCAGCTCATCCAATTCTACTCCCTCTTCAAAGGAAAAACTGCTTAATTATCTCTCCTGAAGGCGAAATCACACACCTCCACTGAAGGAGAACTCACACACAACTATTAGGAAACTTAACCCACTGTTCAGTTCAATTCCATTTTACACACTAGTTTTGGTGGTGTCCTCTGGGGCATGTATTACTTCACTTTCTGTGTGGGCATGTATTACTTCACTTTCTGTGTGACAGTCCTTCAAAAGACTGGGTATCATATGTGCCTCCAATCTTCTCTTCTCTGGGTTCAAATTATGCAACTCAGTACTTTCTCAAAAAGATTTCAGCAACCTAGATATCTTCCTACGAATGTGCGTAAATTGATGTTCCTCTTAAAATACTATGTACAGAACAGGACAAAATACTTCAAATGAAGCCTAACCACTGAGGTTCATGTGAAATTGTCAGTTCTTGTGATTTGAAAATTATGTATCTGTACCTAAGGTATTGTTATATTTTCAGCAGCCTTACTAAACTTAAAATACAGAGATCATTTTTATTGTATTACTGTCAATCCAGGTCTCTCCCATTATATACTAGTCTAGTACCCTTGGTTTTATTTTTTACACCTAATGTAAGAACTCTTCATTTATTGTATAAAGCTGGGGGGGGGGGGCAACTCAGCCACTTTAAATAAATATTTATTTATTTATTTGATCCTGTATTTTTTTTTTTTTTGACATTCGCTTTGATGGAGAATCCGCCATGGACCCCTATTGAGATCAGGAGATATTTTGAAACATTATAGGAAGAGGTGTCAAGTATCTTTTCCCTACCCCCTGTTCCCCCAATTTGACATTCCTGCACTGTTTGTCCCTGAAATATTAACCTCCGCAGAATTCTACTATCTCACTATTGCTCTTGTTAGGTTTTTCCACCGGTAAGTTTCAAATATGATCCTTAAAATCTGCCATTTAAAGCTAATGTAAGAACCGGGAATTGACAAGAGTAACAATGAGATACAAAAATCCTAGTGGAGATTATGATTCCAGGCACCACCAGTGTCAAACACAATAGACCCACTGTTGTTTTCTTATTGATATATTCCAGCAGATGGCCTCTAACTTATGGTGATCTTATCAGTGAGTGCTTCAAACTTCTCTGAAATTTCCTTTCATTAATAGCTCTGCTTAGTTCTGGCAAAGTCAAGCCTGTTGCTTCCTTTAGGATGTCAAGTCCACCTTATATATATAAGCAGAGACATAACACTAAACCTCATATTTAATTTGATCATAAACACTTCATATTTGATCTTCCACTTTTCCTGCTACCTTCAGGTTTTCCTAGCAACCATGTGTTTTCCAACTAGTCTTGTTTTCTCATGATGTGCCCAAGGTATGACAGCCTCACTTTTATCATTGGTGATTGTTACAGAGTGGAGTTGCCTCTGCAAACTGAGGGCCATCACAATCTTCAAAGTGCATTATTCTTTTCTTAACGGCCCATAAATGTCCCGAAATGACCTATGTTCAGAGGCAAATATTCACTGTTTGCTTGCACAGTAAAAGGCGTGATCATCTGGATTGTCATAAGAAATCCGGTAGAGAATGGAATCAATTTGTACGTTGTATCAAATAAATTATGCAGGGGAGTTTCGAGGAAGACATTGAAGATATTTTCTGTTCTGGAAATTCCCAAGAAGGGATGAACCAAGGCAATGAATCTCATAGACAATTGTGGGACTGAGAAACATCTATGTTCACAACTTGATATAGAAGACCCCAGCCTCCTCTGCAGCTACATTTTGGACATACAGTTTTGAACAAACCTGCCCTGTGCATGGTCATTCTAACATGCTCCATTCAGTCTGTTTCTGATATTTTTCCTCTTTTAGGTTCTCCATAACCTGGACAGATTGCTCTGGATCAGGATCTAACAAATTTGGGTGAAATCTGCGGCAGGACCAGAAATTTAGATTCCCATATTGTTTTAGTCATATCATTTGGAAATCTAGGGGAGCCAAAAATCTGAAACCACTCAACGTTCCATCCTTCTCAGCCTATTTAAATTTTTGAGCATGACGCACTCTGCTATATCAAAGATAACAGATGCTCACAGTGAACTTTAAAAAAACACAACCTGAAACATGTACCAGTTCCATAAAGGAACATTCTCCTCTTGTTTCGCCAGCAATGAAAATAATCAAGGACAACAGATATCACAGCTTGGTTACTATGTTTGTATCAGGCATAAAAATCCTTCGAGAAATTATTCATCTTTCCCAGACGTTGCCTGTTTATAGCCAACATGCTTCATTAACTTCACAATAGTGACACAGGATTTTTTTTTTCCAAAGAGAGTTTTCTATGTCGGTGCTAACTGAGAAAATTCCCAGTCTGTTGCCCTCATTTTGAGAGGGGCCATGTATACTCTGCCAGTTTATCATTTGCTGCCTGAGGATTAGCGGCTTTAGTTTAAATGGGGCGAACTAGAAAGGGTTTATCACATTTCATAGACGAAAGAGCACAGGTGTTGCTGCTTCCCCTCCCCTGCCTCCTCATCTGATCAAGCCATTCACCTGGCCCAGTTTGCTAGCTCCCAGAAGCTTCTCAACTGATTTCTCAACTCAGCTCAGGCTTATCTGCCCCACACTTTTGTCTAAAAGGGTGGTCAACCCAGAGGTTGCAGCATAGGGCTTTGAGGCAAGTGAATCTACCAGTTGTGTGCAGTACTGTACTCTTCGTGGAAGGTTTTAATGGTGTTTGTAGTAAACTTGCTTGGGAGTGTGTTTTAAATGAGTTTAGAGAAGTCAAATATCTTCAAAAAGCCAAGAAAAAGCATTCATAGTAGAAAAGCATTCACATTCAGCTGGAAAAATGTGGATAAGAAAAACCAATGTTAAAAAGTTCTTTGAATAAAGTGCTGACTGCAATATAGGCGCATAATGGAAGTTATCATGAAATTAATTAGCTAATCACCCACTATGCTTAATTAAGTGAACTTTTCAAACTATTATGGAAAGAGATATTTTCAATTTTTAATTAAAATATGTGTGTGTCATTACACTATTAATCATAGTGTTTGTATGACCTTCTCAGGCTGATTTATTAGATAGCCTTACGGGTTCTTGATGAGATGCATTTCACATCTCAGAATATTGCTAAATGAGCCTAGGAATAATCAGACCTATGAATGCTACCTGCGGGGGGAGAGTAGGGAACCACCTTTCAAAATTTTTATATAAGGCTAGTTTTTTTAAAAAAAATAAAAATCCCTTCTATTAAGAGAAATGCAATTATACATGGTATGTTGTGCAAAAAATGCAGTTACTTCTTCATCTGGACATTGATACTAAGCAAAGATTATTTTTTTTGAGTCCAAGTGATTCTGTAATAGTAATGGAAAGAGCATCTACTAACTTCAACAGTCACAACATGATGAGACGCATAGAGAAGGCATGTTCAAGTATGCCCTGCACTGATTTCCCTGTTCCAGCCAGGAAATGAGACAATGACTGGAATCCTGTTGCTTTGTGATACAAAAAGTGTAACATCCCAGCAATTAACAGGGACGTTAAAAAAACAGACATAGGTTTGTTCGAGGAACACATTATGTGCAGGTTGCACAGATTGCACAAAAATATGGCTATGCGCTCATTTCAGAAAAATCCTGGACTGACTTGGTCTGATACGGAGCCCTTTGTATGAGACCTGGATCAAAGTGGAAGAGCTAGATTTAGTTACAAGGCAAAGTGAGGCAAATAGACTAGCCATTTCAGATCTTGCAGAACACACTGAATCTGATAGGGCACAAATAATTCAACCTACTAATATGTTTTTCAGAAAACTAAATTTTAAAAGTTGCCTAGCTAAGCACATCCGATCTCGCCTGATTTCGGAAGCTAAGCAGGGTCGGCCCTGGTTAGTACTTGGATGGGAGACAAGCCACGACAGTATTCCTGCCAAGAAAACTCCATGGACATGGGGTCACGAAGAGTCGGTCACTACTGTAACGACACAACACACACAGCGTGCCAACTATGATTCCCAATGTGGTGTAGTAGATGTCTGAGGAGGAGAAAGCTCAGTGGGAGCTGAGGAAACTCTGACCTATAAAAGCAGCACCTCCCAATATTAGCAGTTTGGTGTTGTAGATAGAGTGACAGACTAGGACTCTCTGGAGACTAGGGTTCCAATCTCCACCCAGCCATGGAAACTAATTGGAGGACTAGAACTGATAAAACCACTCCTGAAATATCTCAGTTTCAAGCTCCTATTAGGACTGTTGCAAGTCAGTTCTGTCGTGACAGCACAGAACACACACAGTATGCTAACTGCTGACGTTGTCTGAAATTTGGCATGTTTGCTCTTTTTATAACCATCTGTCATATATCCAAATGCCATGGATCCAAATATGAAAACATTACAACCCTTTTGGTTTTCCAGGACATTGCCTTTTGCAATCCACAGGTCAATTCAGACGGGCCACAAATGGAATTGGGTAAGGCTGAAATCTCACCAAAGGAAACTGGGATATATCTGAAGCCTCAAAATGACTGCTAAACTGAATCATAGGTCCTGCATATGGTCCTGTAGAAAACCAATTGGTTAATAATGTCAAGACTCAAGAAGTATCTCAGCCTTTCACAGCACAAGGAGTAAAACTTTGCTCCTCCTTATCCTTGCTTGTCAGGAGGAGACAAGCAATAATTTACATCCAGATTCTGTACTGGCAAATCATTCTGTATGCTTGCAATAACTTTTACTTAATCTTCTAGGGGTGAAATGTTTCTGGAAAGAAAAGAGGAAAGAGGGCCAAATAAATTATTATGGGTGACATAGGACCTTTTCATTTCATTGAGTTATAAGATAGACAAGAGGTGTATAAGTATCCTGTTCTTCAGCGTACAAATTTGGCTTTGGCTCTTTGCAGGCTCCTCAAATCCCCACACTTCAATGAGAGCCCTGAGGGACAGGTTATGAGGTAACTGCTTGGACAAGTCCACTGGAGGGAGGGGGTTAAGAAGCACCCAAGGCAACTGTAGTGAAATTGAGGTTTAATAAATAGTTTTTAAAAATGGCACCCTAGGCCACCTCACAATGGAAAGCTCAAGAACATCACTAAAAGATACCCAAGAGAGACAGTAAAGTGTAATGAAAATGAAGCCTCTTTCACAGAGGAAGAAAAATGTGTTAAACAAAACAAGAAACAGCGGCAGAACTCAATGTTCACATGACTTCTGTATATGATGTAGCCATCACAGATTCAAACCCATCGATCAAATGTTCATATTAAAGCACTGAACTCCACACTGTACAACCAGATCGCTCCTTATAAGGTACCTGTTAAATTATATTAAAAAATGTCACCATCAGTTACTTTCCTTCATCAGATACTTGCTTCTTTGTTAAATAAGTGGCCTATTTTCCCACCACATACAGTAGTGCTAACAAAAATGTTTCTCAGGGCTTAACTGCCTCCATTCATATGTATCTGTGGACTAGGTGCTTAATCCTGTGTTAGCAATATGTACATTTTTTTTAAAAAAACTAATAATAATTATGATGTTCAAAAATTGGATGTTTCAGATTTGATGTTCTGGCTGTCAACACACATTTATTCCTCTAAGCTATGGTAAATCTAGAAGGCTTTACATATGATGCACACATATACTTTAACACACACACACACACACACACACACACACACCTTGTACAGTTTGATCTCCTACTGCTCTTTCTTTGTAAGAGTGTGTTGTTCATAAATAATTCTGTCCTTGACTACCGTGAAGGATTCAAAAACAGAGATGTTTTGAGGTTGGCTTTACACCTGTTGACATTTTGAGACAAGAGATCAGTAAGAAAACACAGTTGTTTAAGCTGATCGCCAACTAAATGGCCCTGGGGGAGATCCACATGCCTGCCATGGCAGTGAAGGAATTGCAGTATGAAACAGTTTAGTATTTGTCAGGGCCTATTACAAGTAATAGCAGTGATATGCCCAACAGTTGAAGAAATAGTACAGAAGTAGCACCCTAACCATTATATAGAGATAGTGTCTGCTTATGATCTTCCTGAATCCAGCAAGGCAGATATACATTGTGATGCATAAATAAGGTTCCATTCTATTTGTTAAATAATGGCCAAAGCTAATCCCATGCTAACTGATGACGTAATTAGCCACAGGGAATCCTGGGATGGGGAAACTCAAGTGGCTATCACCTGAGGTGAGGCTCCTTACCACCATTAATTCTGGGGATCTGAAATGAGTGTGTTACATTGATGACTCCCCCTGTATCATCTCTTTGGCCCAGCTTCCTCCAAAATAATGTCAGCTCTTAGACAAGGAATGACCTTCTAGCATCATCTATAGCAAAAATGCATCAGTGCTTGGTCCCCAGGGACCCAGCAGGCAGTTGTATTTATTCATTTGAACTAGGGATGGGAACAAAATGAAAAATGAAATGCTCTTTCTTCATTTCATTATGTAATGAAATGAAACAAAAGAAAATAAAACAACGAAGCAGCATTTAATTACAGATGAAACAAAGCAGTCATTTATTTCATTAAAACAAACCATTTTGTTCCCTCTGTAAAACGGCTCACTGCCACGGGTAAAAAAAATAAAGGTGCTGACAGCCCACAGGCCAGCTGGTCGGTGGGAGATTTTTTTTATATAAGTGCCAACCTGGTGCGAGATTTAAAAATATAAAAAATAAAAAAGTGCTAACCCAGCCCACCGGCCAGCTGGTTAGCACGAGATTTAAAAGGGGAAAAAAGCTACACTGAGCCAGCCTACAGGCCATCTGGTTGGTGGGAGAGTTTTTAAAAAAGTGCCGACCTGTCCTGTGGGCCAGCTGGTCAGCACTAAGGTAAAAAAACAACAAAAGCACCCACCAGCCCCCCCCCACGAATCAGCTGGTTGGCAGGAGGAAAAAAAAACATGACCATGGCTCCCCAACAGTGAAAAAAATAAAAAATAACAACCGCAAAACAAAACAAAGCGAAATATGAAACAATTTTTTAAAAAAATTAATTTCATAATAAACAACACAAAATGGGGAAATAAATGAAAAATGAAACAAAACACCATTTTGCTTTTGCATGCATGCATACTCAATCCTAGTAGAAAACTATGTAAACTAGAGAAGAACCGGGAGAATTTTGGAATATGAAGCCTAGCTAGCAACAACTCATTTTCCACTAGGCCCTGCAATGATATCAATTGGTTGGCTGTGAGGGTACAAGAGAAGTGGTTAGACCATCCAGGAGTGATCTTAGATATAGGGCAGTTTTTGTGTGTCCAGTCGCTTTTTCCTTTTGCAGCAATTTGCATCTCAGCAGGTCTTGGTTTACAATTCCATGAATGCTGGGTAGAACACAAAGAGTCAGTGAGGGTGTCAGTCTGATCCACAGGCAACGCAAGACTAAATGTTCCACCGATGGTCACACTAAAACTGCACGAATAAATCTGCTTCAGTGCAATTTTACACATTGTCCAAATAAGCTGCACATCCCTAGTATGTATAGATACACACACATTCACAAACCACTACATAGAGCCAAACTATATTTTTGTTTTTAATTAAACTGTGTAATTTAAAATATTAAATATAAGCACTGCACTAACTGCGTGCAATAACCATTTATTCAAACACTATTTCTGAACCTTTGGTTAAAACTTTATTGGAAAGCAGCTCATAAAAACTTCAATTTATTTGAGTATAATTTCAAATAACAGCCTTTAGTGATTTTTAAAACGTTAAACTAGAAATTGCCTTGTAAAACGTAACTACTGCCTAATGCACAATAACATTTCACTTCAAGGTTTTTGCGCCATTTTGTGGATAACATTTGAATAAAGAGTATTGCTTACTAAAACTGTAGCTCCCCATTCAAGAGAGAGAGACAGAGAAAGAGACAGGGAGGGAGGGAGAGATGTATTCATTATCTCCATTTATTTAAAAATATTTGGGCAACATTTGAACAACAAGGGGATATGCCAAAGAGATGAACTGTTATTTTTCACAGACAATAGATCAAGAGTAAAATAGGCATTATGCTAAATAATGTTATGCTTTTTTTAAAAAAATTAAGGGAATATTCTGGATGGAAGAAAATAATTCTTCACAGTGATGTAGATTGAAGTAAAGGATTTTGCTGGCCAGTCTGACACATTCCTAAATGTCTACTAGTGATGTTAAAATTTTGGTTTAGATACAGATGGCACACTTCACCAAAGCACTAACGGAAAAGAAAAATAAACCGTGCAGCTTCCCAACCGATCATAAGAAGCATGGCAAATCCATTTAAACCTCAACGTGTTGTAACAAAAAAATACCTCAGGTTCAACAGGTAAAATCTAACAAAAATAAACAGTTGTGATGTATTTGTTTTACATCCATATTAGGACTATCCACTCATGAAACTAGTTAATGTTATAAAAAAAGAAGGAACAGATTAAAAATTTAAAAATAATTGTTGCGATATTTAACATTAATCTGAAATATGGTTACACTCTCAGCTCTATATTTTCCCATGGTAGTTTTGACAATGTTTTCTATGATGAATTTCAATATATAAATTCAGAACTCAAATGTTAAAGGGTCCTAGAAAATGTAGCATTAAGTTATGTATATATTGGAAGAGGACCCCATGGTTAAAGAGCCTAATGGTACAGTGGTTAAACTACAGTACTGCAATCAAAACTCTGCTCAAGGCCCAGGTTAAAACACAGGTAGCCAGCTTAAGGTTCACTCAGCCTCCCATACCTCCAAGGTTGGTAAACTGAATACCCAGCTTGCTGGGTTGAAGGAACCTTTAGTCTGCATAAATTGTACACTGCCCAGTAGAGATGGGCACGACTTAGCGGTATTTTCGTTTTCGTTTTTCGTTTCCATTACGTAACGAAACGAAAAACAAAAAACGGCTCAGAACTGGAATGAAAATGGAAACGAAACGACTAATTTTGAGCCAATTTTCGTTTTTCGTTACTGGAAAAACACATAATGGAGCTAAATGGGAAGAAACGAAAAAAAATTTGTTTTCGTTTTCGTTTTTTCATTTTCGTTATGTAACGAAACGAAAACAAAAAAATTTGAAATTAGCTCACGAAAACGGAAACGAGCCGAAACGGACCCCTAGCCAAAAACGAAAACGAAAACGAACAATTTTTCTGAGTCGTGCCCATCTCTACTGCCCAGAGGGTGCATTAAAGAATGATGAGGTAGTAGCACATTTTGCTGACAAACTGATGAATTGAATTTCCAGTGACAAATCAATGAATCAATGAATGAGTTAATCTCCATTTTAAAATACTATAAAATGTCCCCAATGGCATATAGAGGTACTAGATTTGGGGAATGGCATCCTCTGACTCTCCTCTACAAGCTCTGAAAGTTTGGTGAGAATTGTGTTCATGACTCTCAGTTTTGTTTCCCTCAGAGGGACACCCAAGGAAAGTACCCCAAGGAAAGTACAAATGTTGACAAATTCACCAAATCCTTCAGAAAACATACTGTATATACTTGAATATAAATCTAGTTTTTCAGCCCTAATTTTGGGCTGAAAAAAAGGGGCCCTCAACTTATATTCGGATCAATACTTTTAGCCACTGAGGCAAATGCTTTGGTCGGTGGCCAAAAGTCATTTTAAACATCGTGTGCTGCTTCTCCTGACCCCCCCCCATGTTGCGTGGGAGCGGCGTGCAATGTTTAAAATGACTTTTAGCCATTGAGGCAAGTGCTTGCCTTGGTGGCTAAAACTCATTTTAAACACCACACACTGCTCCCCCAGCTCACAAAGGAGGAGCTGCCAGGCCCTGCTGCATTTCCCACCCTAGACTTATACTCAAGTCAATACGTTTCCCCAGTTTGGGGGGGGGGTTAAATTAGGGGCCTCAACTTATACTCGGGTCAACTTATACTCAAGTATATAAGGTAATTCATTTTTAATTTGTCCTCATCTCTAATTAAGAGTTCTTCTATTTAATCTGAAGAATCTTTATGCTTGTATACAGCTGAATGTCACAACAATAACTGACAAACTTTGCATCTTCATGATGACCATGGGATGCAGCAAAGAGCCCAGGTGTGTTGGGAATTTGCTGGAAAGGTTTTGAAGCCAAGGTGACCTTGGTTACAGAACTTAAAACAGACAGAGACAAAGTCCTTTTTCGCCAGCTGAGCAGACACGCATGCACAAAACTGCTGTGTTTCTCCCAGAAGGCTTTGTTTTATTCATCTTATTTAAGTTTATAAGCAATAGATTGGAAAGCTTACAAAAACCAGGAGCTTGGCTAGGGGATAGGTGCCTTTTGGCCCTTTGGCACTGCCTCTAAGCAAAAGATCAGGGAAAATAGAAGGTCATGTCCCTTCCAGGCATGCAACATGGCACCAGGAGCATGTGCGCATCACTGCAGCCCTCTGGAACACACCCTTCAAAGAAAGATTTCCACACAGGTGTACCTTGCCCCCTGTCCTACAAAATCTAACACTTGTAACTTCAAATAATTATAGCACGTGGTCCTTGTTTAAGCAGGGAAACAGGCAAGGAAAGTATTGATATTTTAGGAAGATGCTGAACTGGCACCAAAGGGGAAGAAGACTGATATTTTTACACACCCACTTCCATGAAGGCCAAGACTTATCTTACACTCTCCAGTTACTGGCATGCTGGGTATGTGGTTGTGGGTGTCTGCACGATGTCACCAGTATATAGCAGCTGCTCTAACACATACACTTTTGAAGCGGCAACATGAAATGCGGGGTGACACTTCTTGGGGATTGCCCTTTTTTTAATATTGTTTTTTAAAAATAGTTCTACTACCAATACCAAATGTGCATGTGTGGGAAAGGTGAGAGGAGAATGCTGTATTCTTGTTGTTAGGTTAAAACTTCATATTAGCACATTAGTGACTGTTTTCTTCTGCTCCATTTGGTTTCTAGTTTCTTGATGATTTCTGGTGTTTATTGCCAAAATATAAAACAGCTGCGTTGGGAAAAGGAGACATTTTTATTTTCCCATTCATGGGAACTGGATGTTTTGTGAATATCTCAAAATGCACAAATATTGCCTTGGACATAAACAAGAAATGGGTTAAGTTATCTCCAAATGGACAC
>JAHTLZ010003542.1:58924691-58939062 GCA_023846285.1 Phrynocephalus versicolor | reverse complement strand
CCCACCCCGCAGCCACCACCCGCCCGCCCCCCCTCGCCCCAAAAAACCAAAGTCCGGCTGCATGTTTTCGCGCCGCCGCTGAGGCCGCTGTGGCTCCTGCGGGGGAGCTCTTATCAGGGCTCCGATTGGGGAGCCCAGCTGATCGGCGGTGAGCTGAAGAGCCCCCCCACCCAGACCCCCAGCGCCTTCGGTGGGTGAGGCCGTGCGGGAGAGACCTTGCCGGCCGGCCGGGCGCTTTTCCCAGGGATTGCTCGGAGGCAGCGGCGGCGGCGGCGGCGGGGGCAGCGGGAGCAGCAGCAGCAGCAACAGCGTCGGGCGCAGGTGAGGGGGGGAATTCCCGGCGCGGTCCCGCCGAAGCCCCCCACCCCAGGCCAAGCGGCGCACCCCACTCCCTCCCCCCACCCCGCAGCCACCACCCGCCCACCCCCCCTCGCCCAAAAAAACCTAGCGCCATTGGAATGCATTGGAACGGATTAAATCCAGTTTCAATGCATTCCTATGGGAAATTAGGGTTTGTACAACGGAAAACTTGTATAAAGTAATTTAATTTGGAACCAATTAATTATGTTATACAAGGTACCACTGTAAATAAAAAATTGCACTGACCCAGCCTGTGGGCCAGCTGGTCAGCACATGAATAAATAATAAAAATAAGTAAAATTTAAAACAAAATGTGCTGACTCAGCCTGTGGGCAAGCTGGTCAGTGCATGAATTAATAACAAAAAATAAAATAAATAAAAAATTGCGCTGACCCAGCCTGTGGACCAGCTTGTTGGCATGTGAATAAATAATAAAAATAAATAAATAAACATGCTGACCCAGCCCACGGGCCAGCTGTTCTGCATGTGAATAAAAATGAAAAAATAAAAAATGCACTGTCCTGCTGGTCAGCACGTTAATAAAAAATAAAAAATAAAAAATGTGCCGACACAGCCCATGGGCCAGCTGGTGAGTGCATGAATAAATAATAATAAAACCTCACCAACCTGGCGTGGCTCAGCTTGTTGGTGTGTGAATGAATTATAAAAAAATAAAAAAATGCACTGACCTGGCCCGCAGGACAGCTGGTCGGCACATGAATAATAATAATAAAATGCACCAATCCAGCCCATGGGCCAGCTGGTCAGGGCAAGAAAAAATATATATAAAATAAAAAATAAAATAGAGTCAAAATAAATAAAAACAAAAAATGAAACAATATGAAAAATGAAATGTTTTTTTTAAAAAAATGTTTCATTTTAAAGGAAGCAAAACAATAAAAAACAAAAAAAAACACAATTTTGGTGTTTCATGCCCATCTCTAGTGCCTACACCAAAATTAAAAAGCAACTGAATGTTAATAAGTCTGTATTAACTGATAATACAATCAGAAGTAAGTCAATGTGGAATCAATTGACACTTAGTACTGGGTAAGCATGGAGAAGATTAAACGCTAAGGTGCCATATTTTTTTTCATATTTTGAATGCCAGTTTTTTTAAAAACATATAAATAATGAATTATCAGATTTCTTTAGTATTATCATGTCAATTTTACTTGAAGGTTTTATGAGTTTGGCTCTGATATATACAGTATATAGAATTTTGATTAGCGATATCAACCTATTCGGGCTGCTAAGCTTCAGAATCTGGTATTATTTACTATATGTTTGAGATATTTGAATACATGCATAGACACAAAAATCCCCAAAGTATATTAATGGGTCAGACAGGAGTTTACTAAATGTAAAAAAAAAATATTTTCTGTCAGTAGGGATGAGCCAATATGAAATCCTTCACCTGCAATTTAAAATGTTAGGCCTATATTCTAATCACAGTTGTAGTCCCTGCTAGAAGACCATTGACCTTATGAGATTGTCATAATTGTTCAGCAGCCACTGTTCATCAATTCATTAAAGGCCCCCCCCCCCACTTATTTAGACTAACAAGTGCTTTAGACCTTACAGCCCAGGAAAAGCCATACAGCATGAGAATTCAGCATGGTTGACTTTCTGCTGCAATTGAATGTATGGGGTGCAAACAGACACACAAAGAAACACAGAGATACACACAGCCACACAGCCACCCTCACACCCTGGACATACTGGAGCTGTAGAATGTTGACTCTAGCACCCATCTTAACCTAGAGCAAATATGTCAGTGTGTCAGGAACAGGGTCACATGATTCTGCAAATGGGGAGCCTCTTTGGCCCTGGTCCCATGTCCCTTTAAAAGCAGCTTAAATTCTTAAATAAATTGTGCCCCAAAGTGCAGTCCCCATGGCCACCGGGCTTTTTGAAAAAAGAAAAAGAAAAGAAAGAAAACCCGGTAATTCCCCTTTAAGCAAGGTTTCTTTGACTTACCGGAGAAGTAGGGAATTTTCTGCCTCGCTTAAAAATCCACCTTTTAAGGAGGCAGACGTCGTGGGACCACGCAGATGATCCAGGTTTCTTTCTTTTTTTCCTCTCAGAGCACTGACCGGCTGATCGGTGCTGCTTTTTAAAATTCACTGGCAACTTTGGAGAAACAGGAAGTTCAATTGGGTCCTCTAAGCATTAATTTTCCCCAGAAAGTGGTCCGTTTTTTTAAATGCTAGCACCACCTGCTGGCCAAGGGGGCTGAACTGCAGTTTAAAATAGAAATAACCAGCTTTGGACGTGAAAACTCCTGAACCACATAATAAATCATGTGACGGGATGAAGAGGAAAAGCCGGACCTTCAGAATATCAGGATCAAAACCAGGTGAGACCACAGCATTAGAAGAGTCAGGCCTTGCTCAAGCTGAGGCAATCAGGGAGTGCAGCTGGTGGGCCTGCTACTGGCATAAAGCTAACAGCCAGCACTCCCTGTTCCTTGCATCATCAATGTGAGACCTCTGGAGTCCTGAAGCTTTGGCCTGGTTGCCTTGAGCTTTCCTGGAACTCTGTTGCTCTGTAAGTTTTCCTGTTTGGCCTCCCCCTCCCTGTTGGCCTCTTTTTGTGTGGATCATGAACCTGGATTGGCTGATTACCATCTCTGTGAATCATGAATCTGGTCTGGCTGACCACGCTCTCCATCTCAACCCCATCTGGCTTCTGGGAACATCCTGGTCCTGGCCTCCTTTCTGATATCTTAGTTGCCACCCATGCCCCGGCTGTTACACAACAACTCAATGACAGCAGCCAAGACAGTCAAGACATGTTGTTCCTAGCTTTCTTAGAAAAGCCTGAAGAGAGAGAATAGTGGTTGCTTGCTAAAATGCTTGTTTTTAAAGGTTGGCCTTAGAAGAGATGCAAAGAAAAGAGTATTATCAGATGTCCAGAAATTAAGTCTGTCTGCATCTAAATTGCAAGGTGCACAACACATTGTCCCTGTTCTTTATTATATAGAAGCATTTCAAGAATCCTTACATCTTCTGTGTTTAAAACATTGTGACAAACCAGGTGGCAATTGCATGGATTGGAATTTATCCAGAATGTCTGTATTCATATTGTAAGAGGAGTTAGTATGAAATCTTTTAAAATTATTTTTTAAAAGTGCTTCTTATCATAATATCCTCTTTATGGCTCATGATTACAACAGGTCCAGGAACAAGGGATAGTCTAGTTCTACACTGACACTAAGGAAATAGTGCCACCTACTGAATCCTATAAAATCCAGATTCTTAGCATTTGTTCAAGGTTTTCATCTTGTGGGTCATTTTGAAGAACTTGGTAGAACCATCTCACAGAAGAAAACAGTGTAATACTAATATTACCATTTCTGTCGTTAGTAAATGGACACTACTTTAATTATGTCTGATGATCTACATTAAAAGTCCATTTTACAACCAGTCAAACATGGGTATATTAATAGCGCTGTTTCTACCTTATTTACTTCTATGGCATATGTCCTTTTTGTTTGAGCAAATATAATTTAGCAAGTTAGCTCTCTAAAGAGCTGCAGTCTCCAACAGAACTGTATGTGAAAGATTTATCACCAGCTCAAGATTGTATCACCCCTCCCCCGAGATTTTATAAGTTCATGATCTGGTGAGGAAATGTACAACAGCTTGTGGTCAACAAAAAGAGGAGAGATGGCTATATAACAGTCATGGATCTCGCCCAAGAGGAGGTGCAGATGGTAGAGTGGAACAGCAAAGAAAGCCTTGGGTGCTAAATTAATGGCAGAGGCAGATGCTCATAATACTGCCAGAGAACTGAATTGTCATTGGGAAGGAAACTGATTATTGGATTTTATCTAATTTGGAAGCCTGAGAGAATACCCGTTGTTTAACACAGTCCATTCACCCAATGGTTCAGAAAATTAGTGCAACTTCCTATAAGTGGCTCTGAAAAGGAGTTTACCATTGTCTTTCTCTTCTGGCGATTCCTCCTTTCTCATGAAACCTAAATATCAGAGGAAGGTTGCAATGCCATGTTACAGAACCTTGAATGAAGACATTGGATATTCAGAAGACTACTGACTGTTAAACATTCGACAGTGGGAAAGCTACAGAGGTCGAGGTTGGCCTGTTGAAACGCGTCTCTCTCAGTTTCAACTTCACTTAGAGACAGGCACCTGAAAACTTACGTAAGTCTGGTGGATTTAGAACAGTTGTAACAGACACTAAAGCACCTACTGAGCCTGAATATCCATGTTTAACATTTTTCAGTCCCACTGTAATAAAGACTGGATAATCTGGTAGTATTCCTGTAAATACACTTCAGATGTTTTTCATAATTTGAAAATTATTATTTATTTTATATGTTTAATATATTTATATCCCCCTTTCTCCTTTAAAAGAATCCAAGGCATATCCAAGATTATATACAGATAGATTTAGCCTAAAATCTGCTGCTTCCCAAATCCACTTTCATTGTTTTGTGCCATTTATACATTTCCATCTTATGGGACCTTAATAAGGGTTTTCACTATATGTAAGGTGTTTAAGGAGAGGTTTACTATTACTACCCTCTTAGTAGTAGTGAGTCACAGGTAGAATGAGCATTGGTGAGTAAACTTCTCCATATGATCCATTGATTCAATGGGCCTACTTTAATAGCAACCTGCTACTGAATTTCAGCTAGTGAGTTTCCATAGCTGAGTGGGGATTTGAACCCTGGTCTGGACATAGAATTTTGAGTGCTAGTTTGTCTTTTCTCTGGAGTCCTGCTTCTCATAGGTGGAGGTATTGTGCAATTCAAGCTAGAGGACAGATCCATACTGCAATTGACCCTGGTGGGTTACTGTGTACGTTACTGTGTACATTACTGTGCACTACTAGAAGAGAAGGTCCAGCAGCTGGAGACCCACATATCTAACCAGCAACAAATTAAGGAGTTTGAACTCCTCTTGGAAAGAGCAGAGCAGACTATGCTGAGCAAAGAATTGATAGGGTACAGTTCTGAGGAAGAAGTCATTCCACCAATTCAGGACATAGATGCATGGAGGAATATGACTCAAAAAGTAAAAGGGCAAGAGATCGCTATGGGAGTCTGAAATTGCAGAATCAATTTGAGGCTCTTTCCCTCATCACACCTCATGAGGAATGCACAGAGGAACAACTGGTTCAACCTGAGGATCTCTCCCTCGTCACACTTGATGAGATACAGGAAGACAAACAACAGGATCAAACTGCAGAGCTCTCCTTAATATAGATGATTAGGTGCATGTAGATAAACAGGCTGCAGGAGAGAGGATCCTTGTACTAGGAGATTCAATTATTAGAAATACGAGGGGTGGATTTGTGATGCACATGATAACAGTATGGTGACTTGCCTTCCAGGTGCAAAGGTTCAGACATCACAAAAAATCTAGATAGTTTGTTACAGAGAACTAGGAAGGAGCCAGTGGTCATGGTACACACTGGTACCAATGATGTTGGAAAGGCAAAGCGGTCAGTTCTGGAAGCCAAATTCAGGTTGTTAGGAAGAAGATTGAAGTCTCAGATTTCCAAGGTAGCATTTTCAGAAGTGCTACCTGTTCCTCATGCAGGACCCACCAGGCAGGCATTGCTCAGAAGAAGCCTCAATGCATGGATGTGATGATGGTGTCAAGAGGAGGGCTTCAGATTTGTCAGGAATTGGAGAACATTTTGGGACAAGCCAAACCTGTTCAGGAGGTACAGGTTGCACTTGAACCATGATGGGACCAGATTGCTGGCACTCAACATTAAAAAGGCTGCAGAGCAGCTTTTGAACTGATAACTGGGGGAAAGCCGACAGGAGCTGTGCAGCATCCAGTTCAGAACACCTCATCCCCATGGAACGAGGTTGGACAGGGTAGAGAACCACCAAGTGATGACATAGTAGGTATTAGCACTGGGAGAATAATGGGATGTGGTAATTTGTCTACTGGAATTAAAAGCTGCGGGCGGGGGGGAGAGAGTACAAAGAAGCAGCCGTTCCTGGGGGACCCACTGTACAGGTGCTTCTACACAAATGCTCAAAGCATGTAATCTCCAGGCTTCAAACCAGGATACTTCAAGGGCCAGATTCAGAGGAGTGGTATCAGGAGACAGATATCTAGTCTCATGTGCTCCCAGAGGCATTTGGTGGGGCCACGGTGAGATACAGGAAGATGGACTAGATGGGCCTTTGGCCTGATCCAGCATGAATGCTCTTATATTCTTATGATACAAATATTCCTTTACTATATTAAATCAAATAATATTAAAATTAGCAAATAGTAAATACTGCTTCAAAATATATATGCATATATCTGCAAGCAGGCTTCTGCTCTAATAATGTAGTGGTAAAATATTACCTTGTATTTCAGATAGAATCTAAGTTGAGATGAGTCTTTTGTGCTTTGAAATATATTTTTTTTCATCTCAAAAAGCCTTGAAGGGAGCTGTGAAAAATTGACTTCTGCTGTGAAGTGTAATTCTAATGGTCACCAGCCTCAGATTTCTAACCTGTGAAATTTCAAAGAACACTTTAATATGTTTGCATTTCCCACAGCGTGAAAGTACATTTTTCTATTTATAAACTGAAGTATTTCTACAAAAAAAGTCAAAAGAATCTACCAATACACTCAGTGCTTATTTCTAAGTTGATTCTTCTGAAAACGGGTCTCTGTGGCACAATCTTATTCGACGGGGATAAAGATGCCACTTGGCACAACTCATTAAAAGTACCTGCAGAGTGCAGCTGATCATATACTAAACAAAGGTGAATCTTGCTGCCAGCTCTGACCATACCATAATTTCCTCTTAGGTAGCAATCCTGTGAGCAATTTGAAAGCGGGGAAACCTACAATGAACCCTAGGGCTAGCTCTACCATTAGGTAAAATGGCAAATGGCCTCAAGCAGCAGATGGTTGGGACAGCAGTGACACAGTGCTCCGCCCCTACATCCATTGCCCTCTCAAATAGCATCCTATAAACTGACCTAATCTCCTCAGGTGTGATGGACAGCACTCCGCCTTACCAGTGCTGAGGTAAAATTTAATTGTCACTCCACATGGGATGGGCACTATCTTATCCTTTGCATCAGGTATCAGAGCATCTGAATTATGCCTGCTATGCATGGTAGAAAATCTCATTAATATGCATAGGATCAGTCTGACTAAGAAAGGCTGATCACAGGAACATAGAAAGGAGATTTATCCTAAATCAGACTATTGTTCCATGTGATGACTTCTCTTCTTTTGAGACATTTGCATAAATGAAGTGAATATAATGAATACAGTCAAAATTAATTGGCAGTAGCTCACCAGGGTTTCAGGGAGAGATCTTTCCTATCACTGTGTGGAGAGAGCTGATATTTCCTGATGGTTTCCCATCCATGTAGTAACCACAACTCATGCTACTTAGCTTTTCGAAACTAGTATGACAGATGGCAACATGTACAATCATAGGTGAGCACTAGAGAAATTACTGTATATGCTTGAATATAAGTCTAGTTTTTCAGCCCTAATTTTTGGCTGAAAAAAGGGGCCCTCAACTTATATTCAGGTCAAAACTTTTAGCCACTGAGGCAAGTGTTTGGGGTCAGTGGCTAAAAGTCTTTTTAAACATTGTGCACCGCTTCTCCTGGGCCCCCCATGTTGCGTGGGAGCGGCGTGCAATGTTTAAAATGACTTTTAGCTACTGAGGCAAGTGCTTGGGTTGGTGGCTAAAAGTCATTTTAAACATCACACACCACTTCTCCTGACCCCCCTCTGCCTCACGGGGAGCAGCATGCGATGTTTAAAATGAGTTTTAGCCACTGAGGCAAGTGCTTGCCTCGGTGGCTAAAAGTCATTTTAAACATCACACATCATTCCCCAAGGTCACAAAGGAGGAGCTACCAGGCCCTGCTGCATTTCCCACCCTAGACTTATACTCGAGTCAATACGTTTCCCCAGTTTTTTGGGGGTTAAATTAGGAGCCTCGACTTATAATTGGGTCAACTTACACTCGAGTATATACGGTACTAAGGAGAGGAACTCAGGGATGCAACCTTTGAAACTTGAAATTAGTATGCTTTATCTGTTGAAGTGTGTTTGTGTGTTTGTGTGTGTGTGTGTGTGTTTGCGTGCATGCATGCATGTGTACATGTGTGTGTACCCACACACTCACATAACATTTACATGTCAAGAATTACTCCCCCAACTGGGGAAAATCCACTTCTATGCCTAATTTTCACCAACATACCATATGAAAAGCAAGTTGTTTAAAGACTAAAAATATTGTCAATCTGGTGGATGTGATGGTGAGAACAAACTCATGGAGTTGGGTGACTTGGAAAGAAACCAGACACTATTTTGCAGAAAAGCCAGAGGCCTATGGCTAAGCCAACAGCGTGATAAGCATCTGCCAAAACAGAACAGGATGAAAGGAGACACTGCTGGTCCCCCTTTATGGTGACAATCCCTTGTTGTATTTCCAGATCATGACTAATAGATCACTCACTTTGTTAGAACTAAGCCTTCATGAATTTCACCATGCCAAATTTGGATGCTAATTACTATTAGCACAAATCTACATGTGAACCCATATCACCCAACACCATCAAATTGATTTTCAGGGTTTGATTTGATTATGCTGGGTAACAGAATGAATTGTCCAGAACAGACACCAAACTCAGATACCATGGTAAGAACATAATACAAACACCCTATCTCATAAATTAAATATCCTATATGACTTCACTTATCTAATCTAGGACAGGGGTGCCCAAACGTTTTGTAAGGAGGGACAGGTTTGGTGGCTGAGAATGTGTCAGGGGCTGGTTGCTCCCTGACCTGGCCACCCCAAAGCAAGCCCCACCCACTGACTCATAAGCCCCACCTACTTACCCCTTGCAACCCCACCTGCAGGAAGGAAGGCGGGCGCCTAGCTTCACAAGGTTCCCGGTGATGCCGGTGATGGCGGCCTGCCCCCGTGCACGCACCCAGCCCCACAAGCTTCCCAGCAGTGCTGGTGGTGGTGACACACCCCCTCACCACACACCCAGCCCCACAAGCTTCTGCTCACTGGCCGGCCAGCCGGCCCAGCCCCTCAAGCTTCCCGGTGGTGTCAGTGTTGGCGGAAGTTTTTTTTTAAAAAAAAATGGGGCAAAGAAGGGGGAGGTAGGAGCGGGCCAGCCAGCCACGGGCCATTCAGAATGGCCTGAAGAGCCGGATTTGGCCCCCAGGCTGGACTTTGGGCAGGCCTGATCTAGGAGAACATGTGGTCTAAATGAATTTACATTGAATTATCTCAGATGCCTCATCCAAGAGAAAATCTTAAAACACATAGAAGAACAAACCTTGCTGAGAAAAAATCAGCATGGCTTCTGTAAGGGTAAGTCTTGTCTGACAAATCTTTTAGAATTTTTTGAAAAGGTCAACAGGCATGTGGATTTGGGTGAACTGGTGGATATAATCTATCTGGATTTTCAAAAGGCTTTTGACACAGCCCTCACCAAAGGCTGCTGAGAAAATTGCACAGTCAGAGGATAAGAGGGCAGGTCCTCTTATGGATTGAGAACTGGTTGAGATCCAGGAAACAAAGAGTAGGTGTCAATGGGAAATTTTCACAATGGAGAGAAGTGAAAAGCGGTGTGCCTCAGGGATCTGTCCTTGGACCGTGCTTTTCAATCTGTTCATAATACCCTGACCTGGAGACAGGGATAAGCAGTGAGGTGGCCAAGTTTGCAGATGACACAAAACTTTTCCGTGTGGTAAAAACCAGAGAAGATTGTAAAGAGCTCCAGAAGGATCTCTCCAAACTGGGGTAATGGGCTGCGAAATGGCAAATGTGTTTTAATGTAGCCAAATGTAAAGTAATGCATATTGGGGCAAAAAATCAAAACTTTATCTATCAACTCATGAGCTCTGAGTTATCCATGACGGATCAGGAAAGAGATCTTGGTGTGTTGGTGGACAGCTCCATGAAGGTGTCTCCCCAATGTGTGGCAGCGGTGAAGAAGGCCAATTCCATGCTAGGGATTATCAAAAGGGGATTGAAAATAAAACAGCCAACATTATAATGCCATTATACAAAACAATTGTAAGGCCGCACCTGGAGTATTGTGTACTAGAGATGGGCACGACTTAGCGAAATTTTCATTTCTGTTTTCGTTTTTCATTTTTGTTACATAACAAAACGAAAAATGAAAAACGGTTCAAAAATGGAACGAAAACGGAAACGAAACGCTAATTTTGAGCCAGTTTTTGTTTTTCGTTACTGGAAAAACACTCAATGGAGCTAAATGGGGAGAAACGAAAAATTTTTCGTTTTTGTTTTCGTTTTTTGTTTTCGTTACGTAACGAAACGAAAACAAAATTTTTTGAAAATTAGCTCACGAAAACGGAAACGAAACAAAACGGACCCCTAGACGAAAACGAAAACGAAAAAATTTTCTGAGTCGTGCCCATCTCTATCGTGTACAATTCTGGTCACCGCATCTCAAGAAAGACATAGACGGTTACTTCACGTCCTTCCTCGAGCCGAGGTGAACTTGCCTCCGTGTTGAAATTGGTTTTAGTCACATGACCTAATGCCGGTTCTGCCCCTGTTTCTCTGTACTCACGGGCATGCTGATTGAAACCGGCAGTACTTTAACCGCACATCCTCGATCCTTACCTGGCGGTAAGGAACAAACACAAACCAGGGTGAACTGTTCGAGGAAGAATCTTGGTCGATAAGCGGGGGAAATGGATTCATAAGGAGTTATAATTCCTGTTGTTCGATAGATCGAAATACCAATGTTCCTCCCCCCTTTTCAACCAAAAAAAAAAAGTAATCTCACTAAGTATTCTCTCGATGCGGGTTAAGAGGAACCGCACGTCCCCTGGGGGGCGGATCGAGAAGCGGATGGAAAAGATTCCTGAGCTCTAGGATGGGAATCTTTCACCCTGCTTGGAGTGCAGTTCAGGGGTCATGGTCGGGGTGAACTTGGATTGACCCCACAAGGACGTGAGGTTCTGTTCCTTTGAACTCGGACTGACCCCACAAGGACGTGAGGTTCCGTTCCTTTGAACCGGTCTCCAGCGGGGTCGTGAACTGCAGCAAGAGGGACGTGAAGTATCAGCCATAGTGGAACTGGAAAAGGTGCAGAAGAGAGTGATTAAAATGATTACTGGGCTGGGGGACATCCCTTATGAGGAAAGGCTAAAACATTTGGGGCTCTTTAGTCTGGAAAAAGGTGCCTGAGGGGGGATGTGATTGAGACTTACAAAATAATGCAGGACATGAGTAAAGTGGATAGAGGGAAGCTCTTCTCCCTCTCACAAAATATCAGAACTAGGGGACATACACTCAAATTTTTTCTTTTCCCCTCCTTCCTTTTTCCCGCCATCGCCATCTCCTGCACCTGCTGTCTAGCTCTTATTATATTTTGGAATTTGTTGTCTTTTTAAATGCTGTAAACCGCTCGGAGTTCCCCACCAGGAAGATGGGCGGTATATAAGTCCTACAATAAATAAATAAATAAATAAATAAATTGAGTGCTGGGAGAATAAGAACAGACAAAAGAAAATATTTTTTTTCCACCCAGCACATTGTTAGTCTGTAGAACTCCCTGCCACAGGATGTGGTGATGGCATCTGGCCTGGATGCCTTCAAAAGGGGATTGGACAGATTCCTGGAGGAAAAGTCCATCACAGGTTACAAATCATGATGGAGATGTATAATCTCCAGGTTTAAAACCGGGGTACTTTGAGGGCCAGATGCAGGGGAGTGGTATCAGGAGACAGATATCTAGTCTCATGCACTCCCAAACGCATCTGGTAGGGCCACTGTGAGATACAGTAAGATGGACTAGATGGATCTTTGGCCTGATCCAGCATGGCTCTTCTTATGTTCTTATGTTCTTATGGAGAAAGGGCTTTGGGGACAGGGGTATTGGGCGAGATGCTCTCAGACCCCACTGGATGTCTATCTGACTTGAATGTAAAATTAGAGTGGAAACATTTATATTTTATTTTTATTTTTTCTGTGCTATATTATCACATTTTCACCTTTATTTGTCTAAGTATAAATGCAACCCTCAAATATCTAAATGCATTTAATTCCTTTATTTTGTTGTTTGTCTGCTTGTTTGATTAGTTTATTTCTATTCTGCCTTTCACCTGGAAAGGTTTCAAGGCAATTTACAGAATGAAGCATGACAATGTGATAAAAATACAATATCAAAGCAATAAAAACAGGAAAATTAAGTGTCAACTAGCTTATAAAATGAGTTGCTACTCTCACATACTACTAAAATATGAGGAAATATGAAGGGTTTGGCTACTGCTTGTGAAACTAGAGATGTCAAAGTGGCTTTTAAAAATTGAAATTTTTAAAATCACATTTTAAATTTTAGGATGCAAACATTTGAATTTTGAGTTGCTGAGTAGAGATGGGCATGACTTAGTGCAATTTTTGTTTTCATTTTCATTTTTCGTTTTCGTTACGTAACGAAACGAAAAACGAAAAACGGTTCAAAAATGGACCGAAAACGGAAACGAAACAACTAATTTTGAGCCAGTTTTCGTTTTTCGTTACTGGAAAAGCACTCAATGGAGCTAAATGGGGAGAAATGAAAAAAATTTTGTTTTCATTTTCGTTTTTCTTTTTGTTATGTAACGAAACAAAAACGAAAAATTTTGAAAATTAGCTCGCAAAAACGGAAATGAAACGAAACGGACCCCTAGCCGAAAACGAAAACGAAAACGAAAACTTTTTCTGAGTCGTGCCCATCTCTATTGCTGAGCATAGTCTGATTCCAATCAGAAGTGCCACATGATGTCACATGGGGAAAATATTGTGCAGAGAAACCTCAGTGTAAGGAGAGGAGAGGGATTACTCCTCTTCTCAAGTCTCCCATTGAGAGTAAGAGGGTTTGAGATTTACATTCCTGGCTTAGGCCCATAACAGAGCTAGTCCATGGCATAGCTTTCAGCCTCCCTGACACATGCAACCTCATGCCTACATTAAGGTGTACATCCAAAGAGCAAGTACTAGGCACTGCCAAAACCTGAGCCCTCTGTTTCAAGGGTGAATCCAAACTGTGAGCCCAAGTCTTAAAGGGGACAGTGGCATCATCAAGTACAGGTCAAGTCCCTGCACCTTGATCTGCCTCTCAGCTGACACCTCGTGTTTGAATTAAGCTTTAATTAGTTTGCCCTCATCTAGTAATTATGAGCCCCATTGACCTCCCTTGACTCAAGATGGTGGGGCTAAGTTTTCTACCATGGGTTCCATTCATTCAACAGGATGGTTAACAGATATAACAAGCTTAATTGCCAAAGTAAACAGACCACATAGTTTGTCCATCCTCATCCCATCCCATCCCCACTTCCTTCCTGTCCTGCATTCTCTTCCTCCTCCCCCCAAACCACAAAAGGCCAGTTGCTGTCCTTCAGGGCATCCAGTCAGTCTCCCTCTTTTTCCTTTGTTTTGATACTGAAGAATTTGATTAACTCCTTTTAGCAGAGTATCAGATGCAAACAATACAAAGAAAGCACGGCAGAATCGCTTGAATCTCAGTAACCTACCCCCTTTTCACAGTAATTAGCCTATTATAGATTTTAAAAAATCTTGGTAAAAAAATTCATTTGACATCACATTTCAAATACATTCATTTTGTCCCATGTCAGCATTTTATTCTGCCCAGGTTCACAAACGTGACAGAACTGGCAAGCCATTTAACATCTCTTGAAATAAAAAGGGTTTAGAAGAACCTTTACCATTGGCAAGGTGCTCAGTCTTCCTTTCTGGTGTACCTGAAGGGAAGCAAAAGAAGACTCCTTTCGTGGAAAGGCTTTGAACCTGTCTCTAAAAGCTGGGAATGCAGAGTGTGTATATTTTGTTTTTATAATGCTGTTTGTATTTTGGTTTTTTAAAAATGTATTTCTTTGTTATCTTGCCATGTTATCCTATGTTGTAAACCACCAAGAGTAACCCTAGGGCTAGAGAGGTGGTATAAAATTCAAATAAATAAATAAATAAATAAATAAATAAATAAATAAATAAATAAA
>JAHTLZ010003542.1:58906681-58924681 GCA_023846285.1 Phrynocephalus versicolor | reverse complement strand
AAATAAATAAATAAATAAATAAATAAATAAATAAATAAATAAATAAATAAACAAACAAACAAGCATTTTAAGTGGGTAGAAAGATATATTTACTTATTGTTGCTGCCTGTCATTACAGTTGGTAGAAGAATGGGGGGGGGGTTGTCTCCACATGTGGGAGAGACCCTCTCCCTGCTTCTCCCAATAAATTCAAATATGCAGCCCCCACCGATTCTAAGTATATGTGTTTTGCACTTATAAGGCAGACTAGGGGATTCTCAAAGGCACAGAGGAAAACCCAAAGCAGATTGCACAAGCCTGAAGACTCACCACATCTCTGATGTAAACTGTATGGGGGAGGGGGAAAATATGTAAACGCTCAAGAGGAAAAATGACAAAAGCATGTGTTTGCATCTCTGAGAGATGTGACTTTTGAGATTCTGTTACAAAATCATTTATTTGTTTGGCTCAAAGCATTCAAACCAAACTTCTTTCTCTCCCCCCACCTTTTTAAAAGCCAGCTTTAGTGACTGTATTTGCCGATGGTAGACATCTCAGGGAACACACTGCAGCAATGCAGTAGCTCATGGAGAAGCAGACCCAGTGTAGTGTATCATGACAGCCTGAAATGGAATGCCAGCCATGTGAAGGTAAATTTTCCAGCTGTGCTAGCACAGATTGGAATAACTCATTCATGACTGCAGCTGAAGAAAGTGTCACTCTATGTCTCAAACTGGAGATATCAGCCATTTTACACCATTGCCTGGAAGCAGCTCAAAACAGATTCCAAAGCAACAAGATGAGGTGAATGCCTTTCTCTGGGGTAAAAATGGCAGCATTTGCAGTACATGTTTATAATACCCCCCCCCCGTCTTCTAATGCTTCATCTTGGATGGTGGAATTTGCCCACAAATCTTCCGCAAAAAACTGTAAGCATTCCCTCCACTTGTTTGTGAACATGATAAATTGCACCAATGAGCTTAGCTTGTTTCTGTCATGACTACAGCACTCATATGAATGGCCCTTTCACACCTCCTCTGATCCCCTGAAACCACCCAGGACTACAAAGAAAAATGGAAACCAATGACAATGGGATTTGGCAGGTGCTTATGAAAAATATTGGCACATGGAGGGAAAGATTGCAATGTGATCTATTTTACGAATTGGCCATTTTAAAAAAGACATTATAAAAGACATTTTTAAAAGACATTTTACAATGTGATCTATTTTACAAATAGGCCATTTTTAAAAGACATTTTGTATAACGAATAGGCCATTTTTAAAAGACATTTTATATAACGAATAGGCCATTTTTAAAAGACATTTTTATAACTGTATAAATAGCCATAGAGAGATTTTGAACTACATAGGGGTCTGAAACCCCTTTCTTTTTATTTTATTATATTTTTTCAAAAACAACAACAACAACAGAATACACTGTTTCCCTCACCTTGGGGACCAATGCATCTTACTCAATTCCAGACCCCACCTTTATAATCCAGCACCCCTAATCTCAGCATTATTGAAGGAAGAAATTTATTTATTTATTTATTTATTTATTTATTTATTTATTTATTTATATACCGCTCCATCTAGCTACATGGCTACTCTGGGGGGTTTACAAACTGAACAAAAGTCAAACCATAAGCAGTAAAATACAATATAACAAATAAGCACAAGTATATAAATAAAAACACTATAACTAGTAAATAATATGTATATAATGTGTGTGTGTGTGTGTGTGTGTGTGTGTGTGTGTGAGAGAGAGAGAGAGAGAGTGTGTGTTGTGTCGTTACAGCCGTGACTGACTCTACGTGACTCCATGTCCATGGAGTTTTCTTGGCAGGAGTACTGGAGTGGCTTGCCAGTTCCTACTCCAGGCGCCTACAGCACCTGGTATTCCCTGGTGGTCTCCCATCCAAGTACTAACTAGGGTTGACCCTGCTTAGCTTCCAAAATCAAGCGAGATCGGATGTGCTTAGGACATCTAGGCAGCTCATATAATATATAACAACAGCATTAAAACAGGAGCAAGATGGACTACAGATAAAAGCAAATAAATATATAATAACAATCTTTAGAACAGATTAGAACAGATAAATGCAAGTAAATAAACAATATCTTCAGGACATTTGGGAGATATAAATATTGTTTTGGATTCTGTTTCCTATACTATTTCTCAGTGATCTACTATGGAAGAGAATTTATCTACCTGAATATAAACCTATCAAAATGCAGAAATTGAGTAGCCTATACATATTTACTCTTTTAATGATAACTAGACCAAAGCATGTGACTGCAAATCAGAGTTAACTCCTGATTCTTAGGGACACAGTTGTTTGGGCTGGCATTTCTCATGTGCCAGAGCCACAAACAAATTAAGCACACTGAACCTTTTCTCACAATTTGCTCTCCATGCAGAGAGTGTGGGTGGGGTTCTTGTTTGACCATTTAAAAATATCTAGCTATGAGGCTGCTCTTAAGTGTATGGGAGCAGCAGTGGGTTGTGGAAGTCAATTAGCCAGGCCACTGCCTCTATGAATTCCAAACATCAAGTAATTTTAAAGCCAGTTGCCAAAGTTTTAGTGGTTTCTCCTTGAGCAAGGCTAAATGGACTGTGGTTGATATAGCATCATGGCTTCCCTATAAAATTTCCTTAGGTTTCAAAGCATCTGGATTGCAGGCAATCATCCGTAGACTTCCACAAGGAATTTTATATTTACATGAATGCCTAAACCTGAAAAAACCCCAGTTCTTTCATCATTTATTTCCTTCTTTCCTGCTGCTCCATCACGTGCTTTCTCCGACTCTTCGCCTCCTATTATGTCACCCTTGTGTTTGGCAAGTAAGGGGCACCAAGAATGCTGCAATGCTTTGGATTAAAATTCAGTGTCATCTAAAGCAAGAAGCCTGTATGCAGACACCTGGGAAGGATTACAAAGTCATCTTTTAAGATTGGAGCAGATGGAAAGTGATAGCATGAGAGGTATCTAGTTTCAACAGCTATCCCTTTACTGCTTCCCACACCTGCTAATGCTTAAGGTTACACAACAGCTGTCCCTCATTCGGCCTAACCAACTTTTTTATTTTAATGGAAGGCTGCTCTCTGGTTTCATTGTTAACATATCCGAATGGCAAACCAGTTGAGGTTTCTAGGTAAGCATTACAGGTGTTGGGATGTGGCTGTACTCACTTTATATGTGTCCAGGATGGATGTTACCATAAACAGAGATTTCATTATTCATAAGTGTCTTTGGAACACTACAAATCATGCTGGCTGAGAGGCACATAAACCTGTTTCATCTCTGGAAGTGTCCCCAAACAGTTCTAAGTAGTCCAATTCTGCTTATACCTCAGGCTCAGCAGAATGTGATATTCAGCTCTATTATGTATACAAATGCAAAATTTCACTTGTTGAAAATCTTTGTCCTAACTTACCCTTGGAATAGAATCAGAACTTGTAGTTCAATCCTTAAGGGTATCCTATGTGTCACACCTTTCTTTTAAGAAGCTGAGGCTAGATTACATCCCCCCCCCCCCCGGAAGTAGCACAAGCTGAGAAAAACAACCTTATCTAAAATGACCTGCCGAGTTCCACAGTAGTGCATAAATTCATTTTCTCCAAATAATTTACTTCACTGTATTTATTTCTGTCAAACACTGTCAACTGTGGCTTTGTAGTGTTGAACAGAATATTATTAGGAAGAAAATAAATTAAAATGTTAGAGAGGAAGTTGCATGCTATTTATGAATGTAATATCCTCGTGAAGATTCGCCATCATCCATATGAGGTTATCTGGAAGTTGAGTCATGACAACTGGACTTCTTTTCTTGTTAGATCAAACAGACATCTTATAAACGGACCCATCTCAGAAGTTGATTGAAGTTTTGAAAGAATTGGAATCTATGTATTAGATTCAAACTTATACTGAATGTAACTGGAATTAGTGGTACTTAAGTTATTCACTACCTGAACTTTGATCCTTTCGGCCAGATGTCCATTTGTGAATCTCTGCATATGCAAGTAAAATCATATAAGTTCCACTAGCAGTGATGCACAGTACTAAAGTAATGGGTAAATTCCTGCTTCTGCACCCAGCCATGGGATAAGCATGCAACCATGAATGTGACTGGCTACTATTTGCAATAGTCCTGCTGTGTCTAAGCGTGGATCCAATCCTGCATCCACTACCCAATGGTTTAAGTCATCAGTGGCAATGACAAGACTGATAAGTATCATTGGCTTGTGAATTCTGCAACTGGGGCCAGTATATTCTGAACCTGAGGTCCAAATCGTAACCTTCCCACATTGCTAGAACCAGTTTTTCCAATCTCATTTGTTGCCTTCATCTATTCTGTGTTTTCTTCTGCTCTAGAAGGTAAGGTTGATATCAAGGAAGAATTAGAGGAATAAATTTCTGCTGTTGAGATCTGTTCATTGGTAGAATACAATGTGCCTCTACTTATGAGCAGCTCTACTTACAAGCAATTCAACTTAAGAGTGGAAAACCATTGGCATTTTAACTGCTGCCTTACAAATTTTAGATGCAGTCTGTTCTACTTAATTTTTTTATTTTTTTTTTATTTATATTTTTTAGATATGGCTGCTCTACTTACGAGTTATTTGACTTATGAGCATGCATTCAAAATAGATTAAACTCATCAGTTCGCTGAGTTTCAGAGCGGGGCTGGCCCAGGCTGGCTATTTCTCCAGAATCACTATAATTAAATGCATTATTCCTACACAAGATTTTCTCAGGGCATCCCATTGTCCTTCCTCATAAGTCATCATACAGTCATCATATTCAATTGCTGTATGAAAAGCAGGGAGGAAAAAGAGTCACAGAATGAACATAGCAGCTATGTTTCCTTTGGACATTTTGGATGGCCTCCTGTTCTTGACTCCCTTTTCATAGCATAGAGCTATTACTAAAAAACCATAGCAGTTATGGTGAGAAGCCCGTTTTCTGAAATGCTGTAATTTCAGTAATAAGATGATAGAAAATAATTGTCAGAAACAATAGCAGAATATCCATAATATCTGTTTGGTCTCAAAGCAGCACTGCATATTCCCTGAAATATAACCTGTAAACTACTGCTGAACTCACAAGGTGGCAACAACAACAATCAAGTTTATTTATATCACCCCAATAGATCATGTTTTTATTGGAAGTTCACAATAAGGAAAGTTAAAAAGTAAGATATTTCTCAAAAGGAAAAAACATGGTACTGAACAGATTCCACAGAGCAAAGATCTTTTTCCAATGGGACTGACAGTCCCATTGCTATTAAGTTGCTCAAAAACAAAACAGGGTAAGTGTTAATACTGGTTTTTCCTCTTATGTAGTATGATACAAAAGCTTGAGATTGGGAGTATAAAATGCTGGTAGGAATAGCATGCTTAGAAATAGAGTCATTGGCTCTCAGCTTTGGAAAAAATGTACTTTTAACTTTCATGCTGATAGCAGTTTCTGGGTTTTTTTTCACAGGCAGAGATTCAAAACCTGCACATTTCTTTGTAGATGGATGGGAACAACTTGACTCTTATATAGAGAGGATGGAGATAACAAATATGTGACTATAGACCAGTATTTCTCAGCCTTTTAAAACTTATGTCCCATTCTGATACACACACACACAAATCTCATAACCCCATCTTCAGGCCTCCCTCCTCAAATATTTGTAGTTGAGATACAAAGTATTGCAATAATTACAAATCAAAGTATTTATAAACTTTAGGCAAAAATATTTATTTTGTCTCTTCAACTCTCCCCCACCCCCAGTTAATCAGATTCCTAGAGAGGAAAATTCTTAAGGAACAAAACACGTCTAAAGTGTTGCATCCCTTTTAAAAAAGCTAACAGTCTTTAGCCAGCACAAGTTTTGATGGATTACAGCCGAATTCATCACGAATCTTGTTAAAGCTAGGAAAATTTACTCTCAATAAAATCTGCTAATTTTCTAAGGTGCCACAAGATACGGTGCTGTTTTTTAAACAATGCATGCCTTCTACAAAATTTTGGTAGGCTTCCTTTGGTGGTAATGCTCCAGCTTGAGAAGTACAACTCTATCAGAAACCTTCATGGCACTTAAATTTTAGATGTCTGGGTTTTAGTCCCTGAGTAATTAACCATGCTTGCAATACTGAATTAAGGTTGACAAACATTTTTCCCATAACAGGCTCATTAACTTTTTGTCAAAGAATGCAGAAGGACTGATGCCATATTTGCAGCCTGTCAGCTCATAGAAAAACACCAAGAGAAGATACAACCATTGCACATGGTGGATATCATCTGGTATCATGTCTCCCAAGGCAGTGGTGGCAAGAGTGGTGATGTGCTAGCAAGGGCACATGTGGCTTGGTTGCATTGGCAAGAACTCATTGGTGTGCTTTTTGACAAATTAATCTGTTTCAAATCTAAGATTTACAAAACTACCATCCGCCCTGTTGCACGGTATGGGATAGTGCTGGGCAGCAACAATAGGCATAGAGAGCCAGCTCCATGCTATGGAATTTTGTATGCTGCATTGGATATTGGGTATCTCCCTTCTAGACCATGTTAACAGTGATACTATCCAAAGCAACTAGTTGTGGTATCAATTACAAAGAAGATGAGAGAAAGCTAGCTTCACTGGTATGGACATGTACTCAGAATGGCATCTTCCACCATGGCCAAAACTGCTTACCATGCAAAAGCTGATGGCCAACAGCCACATGATTGATCAAAACAGAGATGGCAGGACACTGTGAATAAGGACACATCAGTCATAAGCCTGAATCATGAAAATGTAATCGATCAGGAAAAAGTAGTGTTCCAGGATCCGAACAGCAGACTCCATACTTACAGGAAAATGCTGGAAAGAAGTAGGCTTGTTAACAATTAATTACAATGGTGAGTAATTAAAACATAATTGCTTCCTATGGTAGGAAAAGGCATACTTATTGAATTTAGTACAGACAGGTGGAAGTTTTATTCAGATTGAGGTTTACCCCCCAAAGAATTCACCAGATTTATCCAATTTACATTGGAAATAAATTTGTATTTATGCTAGAGATTGTGGAACAGGTGCAGCTCATATTTATCACATGCCATCATCCTCACATTTACCACAGTCACTGTGATCACCTAGTGACTGAAATACAGCAGGACTCCCTTATCCACAGGATCACTATCCATGCTTCCACTTATCCATGGTCTGAAAATATTACAAATATTGAACAAAACCTCAGAAAGATGTATTTCTGTTTTGTAGCTACTAAAGGTGGACACGAAGCAGAAAACCCATGGTTTGGGTTCGTTTGTTTCGGGCCCACCCTTGGTTCAGTTCGGGTTTGGGTTCGTACAATTTTTTTTAAAAGTATGAATCCGAACTGATCCGAACTGGTTCGGGTTGGCTTACCCGGTGGCGGCGATGGCGGCGGGGGGATGATCCTGAACCTGGCAGCAAGGGCTTTCTGAGGTGCTGGCCCCAAGCCAGCACATCTCAGCTAAGAGGTGCTGGTTTGGAGCCAGCACTACCTTTTTGCTTTTGTTTTTGTATTTCTTCAAGCACTGACTGTGCGGCCCCTGATGCCAGGTCGGCACTGATGCTTTTTTATTATTTATTTTAGAGCGCCGACCCGGCCACCCCTGGGACCAGGTCAGCGCTCCTCTTTTTTAAAAAAAATGTTTATTTTTCAAGTGCCAACCGCATGGCCCGCTGTTATTTTTTTTAATTTTTTGTTTTTGTTTTACAGCACTGACCGCATGGTTCCTGGGGCCGGATCAGTGCTGGTTTTATTTATTTATTTATTTATTAAAGCACCGACCACCGGGCCCATGAGGCCGGGTCGGCACTTTCTTTAATTTATTTTTTTGTTTTACAGTGCCAAGCACATGGCTCCTGGGGCTGGGTCAGCGCTATTTTATTACTATTATTTTTCTTTATTTTAGAGTTCCGACCCAGCCACCCGTGGGGCCTTTATTTTATTTTATTTTATTTTTATTTTTGTTTTGGTTTTTTTTTTTTTAAAGTCTCCAGTAGGGGCTTTTAAGGTGCTGGCCCCAAGCCAGTGCCTTGTTTGTTTGATTTTTGTTTGTGTGTTTGTTTTCTTCAAGCACCGACTGCACAGCCCCTGGGACTGGGTCGGTGCTGATTCTTTTTATTATTATTATTATTTTTATTTATTTCAGGCTCACGTTCTGCCAGGACCAGGAGGACTGCGGCAATGAGGACAAGATAAGAGGGGGTAATGAAAAATGAAGCAAATGAAATGGGAATTTCCATTTTGTTTTGTTTCATTTTTATTTGATGGATTGGTTCATTAACAAAATAACAAAACAAATAACAAAATGAATTAAAAGTTCATTTCGTGCCCATCTCTAGTAACTACCACACACACATATATATATATAGGGTTCACTATTATCTATATTTTGGAACTGATCCCCCCACCCCATAGATGCTACATTCCTACCATAGATGCTACATTCCTACTGTATTTTCCTGTTTATCACATAATAATATCAGTGCAAAATAAAATAAAAAAGTGAAGTGAAGTAAAAGAAAAAAGAAAATATCATTCCAGACTGCCAGGAGATATGGGGTAACAGGAATAAATAACGGTATAAATGTCCACTGCAAAAGGGCATGCCTCCACTCACTATCATGCCACAACAAAGAATAAAGCCAAACAACCCACCCAAGACAATTGTGCTATTTGGCCCAAAGTGCCAGGAGCATGTGCCTTTGCAAAATTTTTCAGCTAATAGGCAGAGTAGTACACTTTAAAAAGAAGAAGAGGAAGAAGAAGAATGAGCTGCTAGATCAAATCAGAACTCTTTAAAAGATTTCAGGGACTCACAGGTTAATTAGCAACCCAACCTTACATAGAATTAGGCTTACTTAAGCCCATTGATTTCTCTAGGCTTAGGTGGCTCTGCTGCTGCATAGGATCAGGAGAAGAGGTTTTTCTCAGCTGTTATATGATTAGAATTTACAAACAGTATATAGTATTTGTGCTAAGGGATTTTATGATGGAGGTGCTGCAGTTCTCTTCAGTATTCCTCAGACCTACTCAGAATATTCCAGTTCCCATGTGTGAGTTCTGCCGTGAGTTCTGGCCACTCTGCTGCTTCACATTGTCGAAAACAATTCACTTGGTTGCTGACCTACAATTACTCTACAATAGCCTGCCTTCCACTGATTTAAAAGCCAAGGGTGCTTATTCTTCTGGTCAACAAAATACCTGGAAAATGTAATTGCCTTCATATCAGCCACTTAAATGAAGATCAGCACTTGCAGGACGTGAAATGGAAGGCTGTGCAGTGGTGCTCACCTGTTTGTACACTGCCACAATCTAAATTTCCATCTCTCTTGAAGTGTGATACTTCTGTTAACATTCACATGAAAAATTGGATGAGGTTTTGTGCATGTTTCCTATGTACACAATTTTGGAAGGAATATTCCTTGTTGTGCATAGAGATGGGCAAGAAATGAATTTTTATTCGTTTTGTTATTTGTTACTCATTTTGTTATGTAATGTATTGGCAGTCCAGTCAATGTCATAGGCCATGTATGGGAGTCCTAGGAGTCCTATCCTCTCCCTTCTTGCAAATCCCTCTAGATTTTGGTATCTCAAAATCTTCAGTCTTCTGGTTCACCTCAGGAATTTCTCTGAACCTTCCCTTTCTCCCTATCCCACCAGTTTGCTTCTTATTGCCAGTCATGTAGTCTGTTGTGGCACCTTCCTCTTCTCCCAGACTACTTTTCTCCTGTTCCTTCTATGTTCCTATGTTTGTCACATTTTCGTTCTCCATCTAGATTAGCCTTTGGCTAGATGGGGAGGATATTAATGAAACAAACAAACAAACAAACAAACAAACAAACAAACAAACAAACAAACAAACAAACAAAAAAACAAACAAACAAACAAACAAACAAACAAACAAACAAACAAACAAACAAACAAAAACAAACAAACATTCCTCTTTTCCTTGTCCAGTTCAGTACTTTGATTGACCTTTCCCATCTGCACGTCCTTTCTAGCTGTCCAGCCTCCTCTGTATTGCTAGGCAACTGTTTTGGCTCCAGCTGCTGTTGGTTCTACTTTTACAATTGGTTGGATAGGTGTGAGAGAAAACATAGGGGCAAATCCAGAATATATTACTTTGTTTAATGTGAGAAACTGTTTTTGAACCACTCAATTTGTTTGGATACAGTAGGGTTGATTTAGTGATTACTGCACATTTGATTTCTGAGGTGAACACTGTAACATGTGAAGGAGAAATTCATTTATGTAAACACGTGATGGATAATTGGAACAAGCCAGATAGTAATCTGTGACTTTTTAATTTACTGTGGGATTCTGCTGTAACTGTCCATCTCGTTTTAATTCTTTTTTTTGGTGAAATGCTGAGGAAGCCATGCTGGCTGTAAGATTATCTCCAAAATCTGAGTTGTGGTGATATTTTGATGAGGAAAACTAAAAAGGCAGAAATTTGGGGGCAAGTGCTCACGATAAGCAATCTCCTCATCTGACATGATTGTAGAGAATCAGGGTAGGCAGGAGTTGTTGTTTATACTGAGGAAACACAAATGTTTGAGCAAGTGTGACACAAGCCCAAGGATGTGCTGGCAGAGTCAGGAGCTGAATAACTGAGAAAGGGTAAAATAATTGAAGGATAAATCAGCAGTCAGACTGGTCACTTATAGCTTCTCCTGACATTAGCCAATCAATCAAAGATCACCGAGGAAAATCACAAGATGTTGAGTGAAATGTTTTTGCCACAATTTACTTGACCATCAAATCATAGGATGGCTCACCACTGATGGTTGTATATTGGTGTGGTTTACTGCCACACCAATAAACATGCACAGTTCTAATGAAGGAAGCTTACACAAGATTTTTCCCAATTTGGTAGCTTTAGAAACAAAATGAAAAGACTGTGCAACCCACCGTTCTCAACACTCGGCCCTGAGTCAAATGGATTTGACCCTTCCAACAAGCTTTTGGGTTTGTTGTTCATTTATCTTGTATGTCAGGGCTTTGCATTTCTTGGTGATGATGTGAAATGTGAAAGTGCATCCTGTGCACTGTGGCTATTTTTGTAAAGGATGAAAATAGATTGAACCTCAGTCTCTTGCAAGAGAGAACTGGCAAGCAAAAGGGAATCAATTGAAATAACATGATCCCTCAAGCTCCATAAACGGGATATGTTCACTTAAATTGTTTCTTCATGCCCAAAATAAAAGCATTAGCATAATAATGAGTTGAACATCAAAGTAATGTGCTCAGTCTAATACCAAAAGCCCATACAAAGCAAGTACATTGTGAATTAGGTACTTCTATTTATGTTTTAATTCAGACTTATTGCCAACATGTATTTAGTTCATGTTTGGATTATTCACATGGAAAAATTAAATCTTATTGCCCATCACACATAACAATGCTAATTTTCCAAAATAACCTATAGATGAATGGATTGATGCACATTAAAAATGAATTATTACTTAATAAGATTAGCTGTGCAAGCATGCAGTAAACTTCATGACCACCGAAAGATAAAGAGGTTAATCAGTGTAAACCATTGTAGGGTAGACTAGAAATGTAATGAAAATGAAAAGTGTATATATCCCTCAGCTCCAAATGTAAAATAAAAGGGGAAATAATACAAATACAAAGTTGCAAATCAAGTACCTGCAAATGTGCTTGAGATGCATATTTAATATCAATAGCAGCAACGAGAATTCTAGTCACCAAAAGTGAAATTTGTTCCACTCTGTTATTGTGCAACCATGCTATTGTTCCTGATTGTATTCAAAGCACAACAGTCAGCTGAACTAAGGTATACTGCGCTGAGCCCCTGAAATTTGCAGCTGGTAAAATGCACAAAGATAGTTTATGACTAGGAAATGTAAGGCTGGCTGCATTCAGAACATGCAAGTGTAAAACTGGAACTCACTTGGAATGGCATAACATTGTTCAAAATAATCTATCAAATACATAAGGGATGAAACATTTAAGATTGCATGCAAGCTGACCTATACAAGTTGATCTATCTACATACCTTTCCTGTTATTCAAGTCCAAACTATCTCCCTTACCTAGACAATAGTTTGAACTGGTGGTTCATGCTCATCTCTCCTATGGTATAAAGCAGTGGTTCTCAACCTGTGGGTCCTGAGATGTTCCTGGACTGCAACTCCCAGAAATCCCTTCCAAGACAGCGAGTGGTGGAGGCTTCTGGGAGTTGCAGTCCAGGAACACCTGGGACCCACAGGTTGAGAATCACTGTTATAAAGGGTGTGAGAGCAATTGTTTTAGATCCCTTGTATCCCATTCTTTTTGCTGCTACTGCTGTGTTGCTTATGTGTCTCAATAAATTTTGAGTTTAAGGCACTCTAGTTACTGGACCTGGAGCTTCTACCTGGGTCACTGAACCACCTCAGTGGACAATTGACCATGGCTTTTTCAGAAGACCTGTTAGCCTTGAAGGAGCAGCAAAGAATGCCAGAACTCTAATGTGGTAATAAAAAGCTGTCCGTGTCTGAAAATGGATGGAACCTGAGGAAATTCTGACCCCAAGGCTCATGGAAAACTGGGTTACCTGGAAGTCACAGAAGAAGCTACATGCTGGAGTTGGCAGAACCAAAGTGAGCCTAAAAAATGAGGTTCTTGCACCAATATTCCTTTGGGAGTGCAGAGAAGAATAGGCAACTTCATGCCTATCACACCTCAACATGTGCCATGGAGAACATGGTGCAAGCTGCCACATATGCTCTTGATGCTGCCTACTCTTCAGCAAATATGATCCTACTGTGGTGCTTCTTAAAAGAAGAAAAGACACACATCACAAAAAAATACTTGTACTTTCTGTGATCTTTCAAACATAATGGACATGAACCTGCAAAACAGTTCTTGAAATTTTATTCCTACTAGGGTAAAACTAAAAGTTTGAGGTGTTTTTCAGCTGCACAAAAGACAAAGGACAGCTCAGGTGGTGGTGTTCCTTTTTTAAAAAAAAAATTAAATCCATTCCAGAAGAACGGTGTGATTTAATTATAAGGACAAAAGGCACAACTCACCAGGAAAATAGAATTCGAATAAAAGTGTAATAGAAACTGTGATAATTATGCATTTTGACCATAATTACTGCATTTGGAGCAAATCAGCTGACTCTCCCAAATTATTTCTTTCTATATGTTCTCTTTTCTGGAAAACACTGCATAAATTTTCAACTTGTGGTAGCTTTCTTTTTTAAAAAAAGGTTTTGAGAAGTGGGGTAGGCTTATTTACAATACTGTTTTGTAAATCTTACTTGCCTGATAATTCAAATATACATTATTTTAAAATCTTATACATTTATGAGATGTGGGATAGGGCAGAATAGCAAATCCTTTGCCATAGGGTGGCAAAGTTTGGTGGTCAAGGGATTTAATTTCATTTTGGGATCCACTGGGGACCACATATGCTGCTACTACAACTAGACATGGGCACGACTCGGCGAAATTCTCTTTTCCGTTTTCGTTCCTTGTTTCCGTTACGCAACGGAACGAAGAACGACAATTACTCCGCCAGAACTCGAACTCGAACCGATAAAAGAAAATTTGGGTCTGATTTGTGATTGTCGTTCCTGGCATCGCAGCGATCGCGCGATGCCAAGCGGCACAGAAAAAAAGTTTTAAAAATTAAAAAAAACCTGATTCCCGGCCAAAAAAGCAGGCGAAAATATGCCTGCCTGAGTGAGGGCACCTACCAGAGGGGTGGTTTCGGGGGGGTCCCCGGCCTCCCCCCTTCTCCTATCCTGGGCTGCTCTGGTGGGGGGCATCCTCGTCGTCTCGCCAACTCGCCATGCCATGCGGTGCGAGCAGGGGATCCAAAATGGGGCGACCGCAATATTTATTTTGAAATTGTGGTCCAAAAACACACCAAAGCACCACAGAAACATGTGAAAATAGCTATTTTAAAACTGCCTGAATTTTTACAGTAGCAGCAGTGGGTTTTTCTTGCAACAAAACATCTCCATTGATTTTATTTTATTTTATTTTTATTTTTATTTTTTTACACCTGCACAATGATGGGCTGGCCATGGGAGTGGACCATGCAAATTTTTGGAGCCATTCCACCAATTGCATGGCCACTTGACCAGGTTTTGACCGAGACTTCTGGGATGTGCCAATCGGACATAAAAAGCCCACTAACCCTAACCCGAACCCAAACCCTAACCCTAAGTGTAACCCATACGCCAGTACACTGTCCTTCTTAGTAGGTCAGAGAGGCACCCAGAGGTGCACCCCACGAACTCACCCTAACCTTACCCGTAACCCTAAGCCTAGCCCTTGCGCTAACCCTAACCCTAAGCCAGATCTGTGTACTCGTATTGCACTACACGCAAGTACACTTCCCTTCTTGGTGAGCCATAGAGCGCCCAGAGGGCAGTATGCCAGTATGCTGTCCTTCTTAGTGAGTCAGAGTAGAGGCACCCAAAAGAGGTGCCTCTGCCTGCCACTGCAACTTGGTATGCATATCCAATTGGCTATGCGTACCCTTTTGTAGCGGGCCAGAGGAGGCACCCACCCCAGAGAGGTGCCTCCAGGAGCCTGCTTTCCCTTTGTAGCGGGCCAGAGGAGGCACCCACCCCAGAGAGGTGCCTCCAGGAGCCCGCACCCCCCCAAACCAGTACTAACGACAGATGAAAAAACAACAAACGAAACAACAAATTTTTGAGAAATTTCGCGACAAACGGAAACGAGCCGAAACGGGCCAGCTCTGACACACAACTCGAAACGTCATTTTTCCTGGTTGTGCCCATCTCTAACTACAACCACAAATTTAATATAAATTGTACCATTAAGGCCTCAGTTTTAAGGATGCAATTTTATTTCCTCTAAATGGACTTTTTTTGGACTGCCAATTACTTTTGATGGGAAGCTGCCAAGCGAAATGCTTGCTTTAAATTGAGTTTCTTCCCCCCCCCCACACACACACACACCGGCTGCATCCAGAAGGTGGTGTCAGCATTTATTCAGGTGTGCCTTTGGAAGAGAAGGAACCAAATCATACTAAACATACCTGAATATTTCTGGAAGATAAGGAAGGCCAGACCAGATAACTAAATAGGAGTCCATTAACAATTGCTAGAGAAGGCTAGGGAAAAATGTACCTAAAATCTGCAAGGTAGCGAAAAATCTGACTTAGTTTAAGGCAACTTTCTGTGGGACTGATCACACTAGCCAAATGTTCCTCAGTTCTACTGATACTTCCCATACCTCTGTTGTACCAAATCATGGTCATGTGGTATATGTATGAGAGTGAAGGTTTCTTTTAACCCTCAATTCATTTTTTTATTTTTTTATTTAAAACATTTTGGCCAGTTATGCTATAGAACCAATTGATTTCCTCTCTTGTTTCCTGGTACAGTGCAGCCCGTTGCTTTATATTTGTAGAAATATGTTATAGAAGTTCTTTTAGGGCTAAAGCCCCTAAGCCTTGCATCTTATGGGTTGTCTTGGTCTGGCTCTGCTCTGGATTATGTGGTTTGCCTTTGTGGGGAGTCGCGGATTGGCAGGCTTTCCTTGCAGGGTGAGGTTCTACAGCATCCAACCTCCCATATTACTCCTTCCCCGGGGCCAGTTCCTGTTCCACAGTTTCCCCACATGGGATCATTCGGAGGGTTCGCCACATGGTCTCTACCAGCCCATGTCTCCCTCCCTCCCTGGCAAAGGCTGGACGTACCTAAAGCACCAAGCCTTGAGGGGCAGGCATGCTTCTTTGATGTGGTGTCTTGGACCCGGCCATTCTCCTTTCTCCGTTTTCCCTTGTGGGAATAAGAACATAAGAGCATAAGAGCCATGCTGGATCAGGCCAAAGGCCCATCTAGTCCAGATTGCTGTATCTCACAATGGCCCCACCAGATGCGTCTGGGAGTGCAGGAGACTAGATAGCTGTCTCCTGATACCACTCCCCTGCATCTGGCCCTTGAAGTACCCCGGTTTTAAGCCTGGAGATGATACTTCTCCATCATGGTTTGTAACCTGTGATGGAGTTTTCCTCTAGGAATCTGTCCAATCCCCCTTTGAAGGCATCCAGGCCAGATGCCATCACCACATCCTGTAGCAGGGAGTTCCACAGACTAACAACGCTATGCAATGTAAGGAATGACCAGGTTTGCCATCATAACACAACCCTCATGGCAAGTGAGAAATAAACCACAGGTACACTGCTGTCTGGGGAAATTATCTGACAATATCCATGCATTGTGTGACCAGAAATGTATAAAACAATGTAACTGGGGCATAACTAGGGGACATTTTGCTGGTGTGGTCAGCCCCTGTGTTTCATCCTCCAGGTGAAATGTTTGGCTTCCTCTTTATCTTCCCTTGCAAAAGACAATGACCTTAGGTGCTTCATGCAGGCCTTAGGATGTGTGCTGCTTGGTCTACATTTAGAAGAAAAGCATATTAGGCAGAAGCCAGCCAGGAAAACCAATTTTACCTATGAGGAGTGACCTAATTTACCTATGAGTGCTTCTCAGGCTGTTTGCCCATGCCAGTCATCGTAGGAAGATGAGCGGATAGTTTCACCAGGATTCTTGTCCTCTAAGGTCCATTTAATTTGCAGCAGTGGAAGGTTTTCTTCCAGAACAGCCCTTTTGGGGCCAGAATACCTCCTTACCATCAACATGGGCCAATCGTTTGCTTATAAAGGTACAGCGAGACTCTTTGTAAACGGGTAGATTTCTCACCATCAGAGGTAGCCGAGGCCCAATTTCTCCAGCCATCAATATAGCAACATTAAGACCCAACACTTCTCTTGGATCTGACATTTTGAGTGTTCACAACAGACCCTCAGCACACAAAATAGTTACGTTGTTTAATAAACTTGATTTTCTGCCTAGTAGCTTTCTAATACTCTGTGCACAATGTCAAATGTATTTTCTTGGGATTTTTTTCAGAATCCATTTTTGGGTTTTACAGCTGTTTGCAGTGGCTGTTGACATCCATTTCATCATATCTGTGGAGGAGAGAACTTTAATGCAATGTGTAGTCGATAAGATAGCAATTTTATCCTGGTGTGCTTTCACCTGTAATGGAAGTGCCTTAATAAAACTGGCTATTTTTAATTCTGTTTCTCCTGTGTTCCTACTGCTCTACAGCTGCTAGTCTTGCTTTTAACAAAACAAAAATAAGAAGTAAGTGGTAGATATTTCTTTCCAAGGTGACAGCTATTTCCTGCTATTTCAATTTGACCGAGACAAGAAATAAAATTTTATCTTAAAGGGTTCGGCTACATGGAAACTGCCTGGTAGACAAAGCTGATCTCTCAGTTATAGCTTTGCAACAGGTTCAAGTAAATACCCAATTCTAAACCAAATCAGTTTAGTTTCAGCCTATTTCTATGAGGTCTGGATCAAGAAATAATGGCCAAATTTGGTTCCAGAGTGAAGAGAAGTGAATTTTCAAATGGATTCAGAGCTGGAGCACCAGTCACTTCAGTCTTCTAGCAGAGTCTTCAAAACAAATGCAAGTATGCAAACCCCTAGTGCTAACTCTAAGAAATTTATTCTTATCCTTAGGGTACAGCATGTCTATGAATATAAATGCAAAAAGAAAAAAAGGGGGGGAATAGCTGTGCCAATTTATGATCTGTATTTATTTATTTATTTATTTATTTATTTATTTATTTATTTATTTATTTATTTATTTATTTATGTACTTAATGACTGCCCGATTTTCCCATAGGGAATTCTGGGCGGTGTACAGCATGTCACCAAATAGCAACTACCCACCTATAACCCCAAAACATAACAAACACAAGACATAATGGAAAATACAAAAACATAATAAAATACTGGCCAATGTAGAAGTACCATATACCAATGCTAAAAAAAAATGGCCAGGAAAAGTAGACCTAGCACCACCTACCAAATGGGTAAGATCCGGCAAGAAAACTGGTACCAGCAAAACACACAGACGCACACACAGACACAGACGCACACACACACACACACACACACACACACACACACACACACACACA
>JAHTLZ010003542.1:58866466-58906641 GCA_023846285.1 Phrynocephalus versicolor | reverse complement strand
AACGCCACTATAGCAATGAGCTCAGAGGTCCCCAAAGCATTGCCTGGAGAGCCAGGTCTTTAAGGCCCTTCTGAAAGCCAACAGCGACTCGGCCTGCCTAATCTCCGCAGGCACCCATGGCACAGAACAAAGTGATCTTAAGATTGTAACTGACCTTAAAACAGAATCATGGGGTACAAGCACAGCCTTACTCTCACTTATCAAAAATAAACATGGTCTGTCAATAAACAATTCTGCCACCACTTTTTTTTTTTTTTAAGATAGGGCTTGGAAAGCCAGCTCCCTGAAACTCAAACTGCCAGGTAATTTTGTGCAGATGGTAATTTTGTGCAGAGGCACTATATAGATGGATCTGCAAGGATAGCTCAGTGGTTTAGGAGTCGGGCGTTTTGGTTTAGGAGTTTGGCAGTGGGATTTCCCACTGGCCTCTTGACTGGTGTGGGACTTGATGTTCCATGGGGTCCCTTCCAACTCTACAGTACTGGGATTCTAAGATAAACTGGCAAAAGTCTCAAGAGGGAAAGCGGGGCTCCTTGTCTCCTGTTGCACTGGATATGAAGGAAATTCAACTGGTCAGATGTGTCAAGGTAGCCTGTATCATAGAGAGTAAATAATGTTATGAAAACGCACAGGTATCCCTGGTTGAGCTGCATGCTCCTAGTCAAACCCCTTTCCTGCAAACAGTTTAACACTTAGCAAAGCCATTGCCAAAGCTTTATATTCCATACTCTAAGCATGATTATTTACTTGCTAGCCTCACTTATTGCACAGGAACTTATTTCTGATATCTGTGCTTAGAACACAACTGTGGTGAGGCCAAGAAAAATGCAAATCCCCTGGATTGGATTATAACCATGGCATACTTTAGCAAGTTTCATTTTTAAAACATAGAATTTGAAATTTCTAGTTTTACTACCTAGAAGGAAATTTCATGTGGAATAAATGTAAGAATTATTAGCTTCTGACACACAGAAAAGGTGTTCCCACAAGATATGAGACTTCAGGAACTCTGTCTTCAATGTCCCTATACATGGATGGGAAGTGTTTTCATGGATGGTTTTGGCCAGAATATGATCTTGGCACTCTTAAATTACAAATGCTGTTAAATCTACCAACTGCTCTTAACAAATATAAAAGTACAGACTGTGATTGAAGCCCTAATGATTTTATGCACTGTTTCCATTTTAATTAATTAGGTACTAATCCAAACAATACCCCCAGATAGTGCATTATTTTATTTACCAACCTAATGAAGAAATCATGTGCCCGAAAGTTCCCCGGTAATGGGGTTGTCAGAAAAAGAGGAAAGAACGACACATCAACATTGTGTTATGTCTAATTTTCTTTCTCCCTCTCATCGATAAGGCAAGAAATGTGTGACAACTACCCACCATCCAAGCTTCTTGTGGCTTGCTCCAAGAATCAAAATTAAATACATTACCAGGGCAGAAACATCCAATGGCAATTTCTCAATCACAGCTTACTGAAAAGCTTCACTACAACTAATAGGGCACAACAGGTGCTTTGGCATAATAGAAATTTGGAATGTTGCTAATTTTTATATTGAGGTTTGCCAGTTCTATGTTACAGTTCTGCGTCCTCTTATTCCATGGACAATGATGGTGCAATGGAAAACTACTATTTCACATTACAGTGCTACCTTGAGATACAAACGCCCCTAGTTAGGAAAAACTCGTGATACAAAGGAAAGTCCATGGGAATAGGGATGCTTCAAGATATAAAAATTTAACCCTGTTATTTTTGAAACACGAAAAAAAATTGAAAAATTTCCTCCCAGGATACATCGCACCTGGGAGGTTTCTAAGGACGGGCCCCTCTTGAGAGAGATTTGGAGCCATTTTGGAAGGTGTTTGACATGGATTTTGGTCACTTTGGAGAGGTTTTCGTACATTTCACAAGCAGTAGAAAGATAGGAGCTGATCTTTGCCATTTCCTTGCTTTTTTCTGAGTGTTTGCCTTGCATTTGATTCTGAGTGTTTGCCTTGCATTTGATTCTGGAGGGCAGGAGCTTATATTCACCATTTGGTGTGTGTGTGGGGGGGGTCCTGCTCTGCATGCCTTTAAAGTGCACTTTATAAAGAGGTTTGGACCAAAAGGCTTTTATTGCCTTTTTCAAGATCTCTGGAACGGATTGATCTGTTTTCAGTGCATTCCTAAGGAAAATTGTGTTTCAAGATAAAAGAATTTTGCGCTAAGCAATTTCCCATAAATCAGATTAATTTTGTATCTGGCCTTTGAAGTATCCTGTTTTTAAACCCAGAGATTAGACATCGCCATCATGGCCTGTAACCTGCGATGGACCTTTCCTCCAGGAATCTGTCCAATCCCCTTTTGGCCAGATGCCATCCCCACATCCTGTGGCAGGGAGTTCCACATATTAACAACATGCTGGGTAAAGCCTGTGAAAATAGAGGAATCTTAAGATTTAGCATGAATATCTGTCTAGCAAGGCATTTAAGCAGGAAAGCCTGGACAATGTTAACTGTAACATTGGATGTCCGATTCACCCTGCAGCAAATACCTTGTTTAGGGTGTCCCTTTGGATAGGGTTTAAAGGCTGGACAGGAGTGCACAGTGAAGCCCAGGAAAGAGAAATCTTCCATGGTTAGTTCTAGGGATGGGCATGACTCAGTGAAACGGAAACAAAACGGAAAATTTTGCTGTGTTTTTTGTTTTCGTTGTGGGGAATGCATTGACTGAAAAGAATACTAACGAAACAGCAATTTTTCGTTTTCGTTTTCGTTTTTTGTTTCATTTCGTAATGAAAACAAAAACGAAAAATGTGCAGGGAAAACCCAACGAAAACGAAAACAAACCGAAACGGACCCCTAAATGACCAAACGACAAGCGAAACACCATTTTTTTGAGTCGTGCCCATCATATTAGTGCATCCACACTGCACTGGCATACTGGCACTGTTACAAAGTCTACTCTGCTACTCCAACCACACAATGCCTCAGAAGCAAAAAATAAATATAAAATGAAAATCAAACCACCACCACAACACCACAACAAAACACAAAATCAAGCAAAGGGCTAGAAAGGATTCAAGATGGAGGCCCAGAGGCATGCAGTAAGCAGGAAGGTGTCAGAATCCAAGACAGAGGAAAGCAGGAACTCACTCCCTAAATATGAACTGCACTTTCTTCATCCATTCTGTCTTCTCTTCCTCAGTGACTCCATCATGTTCCATTCCCAATTCATGACTGTTACAGAATTTGACCTTCATAAGGAAATCACTCTGCTTTAAGTATCTATAATTCTAAACTGAATTTTTTCCCTTTCCATCCACGAATGATGGACAAAGATTTCTGTTATCATTATCTTCTTCAGAAGGCATTTCATTTTGATACCTGCTCAAGAAGACTAAAATACTTTTACTCCTTTATAGAGTAATATCTGTAAATCAATTATTTAACAAAGTGTTCCTGAAAGGATACATTCTGGTAAATCCACAACATCTAGTTCATTGCCAGAAGTGTTTTGAAAGTGAACATTTCCTTATGAATAGGGTTATATTTTCCTTCACTGGCCTCTTCTCATTCCCTCTGTACCTGTCATCTGTTAACACAGAAATCCTCCTGACAGGACAGCTGACTTGAACTCTGAACTGAATTGCCTTTGGGGCTTTTTTATGACACTTCTGTTGGACCTGAAGCATAAGATGAATTGTTCCTGTGTAGGAGCTAATTGTACTATCCTGCTTCACACTAACCAACAATGAAAACCTACTTACTGTATATACTTATATGGCCTATGTCTTACAACAATAAAAACAGGTAATAAAAACACAAACAGAAAGGCGAGACCAGGCATAGTTAATGCAGGGGGGCAAGATGGCGGCAAGACCCATGCATAATAAAGCAAGGGAAAGAGAAAAAAGAACCTAACTAACTGAAAAGGTCAGCAAACGCCTCCCTGAAGAGGTGGGTCTTCAAGGCCTTCTTGAAGGCGGGCAGGGACTCTGTCAGGCGCAGCTCACTGGGGAGATGATTCCAAAGCATGGGGCCCACCACAGAGAAGGCGCGGTCTCACATATGCGATTTCCGCGCCTCTCTGGGTGTGGCCACACTCAGTGAGCACGCCTACACCAGTCTCGTGGGTCTGGACCCGGTTGACCTTTGAGAGATACGCTCCGCCAGGTACTCTGGTCCCAGGCCATGGAGGGCTTTTAAAGTCAAAACCAGGACCTTGAAACTGATCCGGAGGACAACGGGAAGCCAATGCAAACGAGCCAGGACTGGGGTGATGTGCTCGTATCTACGGGCACCCACTACCAGCCTGGCCGCCGCATTTTGCACCCACTGTAACCTCCGGACCAGGGTCAAGGGCAACCCCACGTAGAGGGCATTGCAGTAGTCGATCCTCGAGATCACCAGGGCCTGCACTACTGTCCTCAGGGAGGACTCATCGAGGTACTGGCAGATCTGGGCGAGCCTGCGGAGGTGGATAAAAGCGTCCCTGGAAGGAGCCATCACCTGGGCTTCCAGGGAGAGGCCTGAGTCCAGGACCACGCCCAGATTCCTGGCCTTGTCCGTAGGCTGGAGGGAAACACCCCCCAGCTTAGGGAGGGGGCCATTGTACCCAGATGAGAGCGCCCCGAAGAACAGAACCTCCGTCTTCTCCAGATTCAGCCTGAACTGGTTATCTCTGGTCCATTCCAGAATGGCCTCCAGACACAGATCAAGGGAGTGAACTGCCTCCACTGCAGACGATGAAAAGACGAGATAGAACTGCGTGTCATCAGCATACTGATGACAGCGAACTCCAAATCTCCTGATGACCTCTCCCAAGGCCTCATGTAAACATTGGAGAGCATGGGTGAGATTGCTGACCCCTGGAGCACCCCACAAGGGAGAGTCCAAGGAGCCGAGAAATAATCACCCAGCTGAACCCGCTGAGTCCAGCCGCCAAGGAAGGAATGGAGCCAGGCCAAGGCCTGACCACCAATTCCCGCCTCCGCAAGCCGGACCAGTAGGTTACCGTGGTCAACGGTATCAAAGGCAGCTGACAGATCAAGGAGAACCAACAGGGAGGAACACCCCCTGTCGGCCTCCCTGAGGAGGTAATCCTGCAGAGCAACCAGGGCAGTCTCGGTTCCGCGAATAGGTCTGAATCCAGACTGGAAGGGGTCCAGGATACGATTTACCTCCAGATATGACTGAAGCCTGACAGCAGCCACCCTCTCGACAACCTTGCCCAGGAAGGGAACAATGGCAATCAGACGATAGCTGGATAAATCGTCCGATGCCATGCCAGGTTTTTTAAGAGTCGGTTTCACCACAGTCTCCTTTAGACGGGCAGGGAAGCATTCCTCCCTAAAAGAGGCCGTGGCAATAGCGGAAACCCACTCAGGCATGTTCCCTTTGGCAGATTTAATAAATTAAAAAATGGAGAAGAATAACTGGGGACAAGTAAGAAAATATTTTCTTTACTTGTTATAGAATAAATTCATTGTGTTGGCTCAACACAGCAGTATATGCTAGGCACAAAAGTGAACTTGCTTTGGCCACTGCACCTCAGACAAAGATTAGATAGATTATTTGAATTTAATATTTACTTATTCCAATCTAAACCAACAACCTAAGCGTTTCATATTTGTAATGAAACAGTTATTTTGAACAATTATAGTATCACAAATCAGAGTAAGGACTGAAAAACTTGAGTTATACCCGAGTATATACATATCTATCGATTATCTATCAGTCTCTAAAACATACAGTATGTCATGTCTGGGAACACCACAATGGCAGCAGGGAAATATTTAACCAATATATATATTTTTCCTTAGGTATGGAGATCAGTAGAAATTAAAAATATGATTAGATCATGGAGGTACATAATCACTGCGATTATAATTAAAATGAATGAGGGTTACAAACCATACAGTTGAGATGCTTGAGGAGTGGAGGTTTCGGGATTGGGATGTGTTTTTATATCATAAAGAGAAGTAAAGAAATACATCACTACATGGTGTGCACAAAGGTGAATTTACTTTGGTACCTATACCACAGCTAAAGAGGTGATAGTGTTAGGTCCCCTAGTTTTCCTCTTGATATGAACAAAAGATGGAACTTGAAAGGAAGACAGAAGATTCTGTGGGTCAAACGTTTAAGGTTGCTATCCAATCCTTCTAAGCACGGACAAAGTATAATGGGCTTCCTAGTCTAGCTGATCTTTACTTGAGTGACATGGTCTTCCTGATCTCTATGATAATCATTTCCTTTTTTCAAAGTCTCCAGTGAGGGGAGGGGGGAATCTTCCATCTTCCAACACAATTCTTTCTACTGTCAAACAGCTTTTATGTTCAATAAGTCTTTCCTAACATTTTTACTCAGAATAACATTTATTGATTGATTAGATTTCTATACCGCCCATCTGGTGGCACGGTCACTCTGGGCAGTTATAATCACAATATGTATGCTGGTGCTGAATATTGGCTTTCCTCACAGGGCTTCATTTCTGTCTCACCTCAGAGGCTATCAGTGGCACAGCCTGACTACTGCCCCCACATGCTTGCTTGTTTGTTTACTCACTCTTCCTGATTCTTTAGTGAGGTAAAACTGAAGCTCTCTGCTTGCGACAGCCTTTATTTTCTCAGGGGATGAAACACATAACCTCCCAGAGTACTCCCTGAGTACTGTATATAAATATATATAAATGTATATAAATAAATGTATATAAATATAATAAATAAATATAAATAAATATGTGACTGGTCAGTTTTGTACACAGTGGGCTAAATTAAGCCCCCCAAAGGAGCACTCATGATGGGATGGCCAGCATGGGGACAACACTTACTCACTTTTTACAAAACTGTCAGTGTGTGCTAATAACAGAAGCAGCCGCAACAACAAAAGCAACATGTTGTCAAGTCGGTTCTCTCCCCAGATGTCCCTTCTCAAGGATATCCAGGTAAAGAATAATCAGGGGTGCATTCTCCAGGGGTTCCCTGGTACTGTGCAGCTACCCTAAGGCCACACAAGCAGGTTTTTCTTTCAGAAGGCATAATGAATAATTGATCTCCCAACCTTTGGTTCCACAGGCAGATGTCTGCTGAGCTATCCAGCCAGCGGAGCATGTTATGTAATCTTAATCTTGTAAGGAGCCTTGTGATATAGTCCTTAAATGGCTCTACTGCAGCTAAAACTGTGCTCACGAGCTGGGGTTCAGTCCCAGGTAGCTGACTCATGGTTGACTCAGCCTTCCATCCTTCCGAGGTCAGTAAAATGAATCCCCAGCTAGCTGGGGGGACAATGTGTAGCCTGCATACCATATTTTTCTGTGTATACAACACTACTTTTTTTCTAAAATCATGACAAAAAATTAAGGGGCGTCATCTACACAGAAGTAAGCCTTTCCTGGGGGGGTGGAGGTGGAGGAGAACCCAAACTCACCTTGTTGTTTCCCTCAGTGGGAAAGTGGGACTTATTAATTAGCTGCTTGAGAGTTACACCATTTATCTTCTATCACCATTACTGTGCAACAGGATTTTGGCCTATGCATGGGTTCTAAAAAAGCAAAATATCATATTACTATTATGTATGGGGCATTTCTAATTTATAGCCATAGGTATCTCTGAAGTTGATTTTATTAAAATGTACATCTGTAACCCCCCTTTCAGGGTCTTTGTTTAGTCTCTGTTCTTTGGCAAATCAACTTTTAACACATTGCTCTATTGGGACACAATGAGCATATGCTACAGCTTTATTTCTCCGTGAGAGCATAAATTGCTAATTTATGCTTTTGCCCACTTTTTGCCAATTGTTCACTGATCACTGCTCCCTTTTCCTTGTGCCTTTGTGAGGTAACCTAGCCAAGCTACCAAAGAGGGCTAAATAACCTGTGGCATGCCGAGCAACTCCGTATTGCCGGCCTATAATTTGCTCAAAAGCGGTGGATTGCTGAGGGCCTTTCAAGCAAGCACCATGAAAATCCTCACAAATGAGTACATGCCATTAGTAACCAGAGCCCTAAGAGAGCTATTGTAGTGACTGAACATATATTATGGACCATTCTCTGTAATTTATTTCGGCAACTGGAAATCTCAGATGGAAGACGGAAAGTGACAGAGCTGTTCTGCCACCCCCGCCTCTCTGGCGCACTTGCATGTACTGAAAGGAAGAGGGGAACTGTGGGAGAGGTTTCTTGGCAGGCCTGAATATACATGAACATTGACATGTGTGAGGGGGAAATGTGTGCTCTAAGGACTGTGAAAAATGCGGACAGAGCAGGAAATGAAAACAACCCGACACGAGTGGAATGGTTTGCCTTTTTGTACTTACTGAGATTGACAGGGCTCGGGCAAATTAAGAATTCCAGAAAGGGGGTGGCATTTAAAAATTGCACACAAGATATCCGAAATGACATTTTGAATGCCAGTACAAAGCAGAACACTATTTAAACCAATAATTCACTTAAGGATTATGCATTTCCAAGCATATTCATAATTTGTGATTGATAATCATTATCCTATACCAGGTTTTGGGAATGAGAAGAAAGAGATTGAGGGAAACCATGAGAAGTAAGTCTTCAAACGTTCTAAAAAGTATGCATTTCACAACAAACATGTTAATTGTAGGTAAACTGCCTGAATAATACTTTTGGCTGGAAATATACCTATTTGTTGTATAAGGGCTAATTATCAAGTCACAGTGATAAAAAAGGTAATGTGAAGCATTATTCCAAACAAGAGCAAGCAATGCAATAATGGTAAAATGTAAGACCACCAACAAAGAAGAGGAAAACTGCCTTAAAGGTAAACAAAACAACAAAAGAACAATCATTTTCTTGGAGTGTTGCAGAAACCCTGATTTCTCTCAGTCCAATGTTCTTGTGGCCATATTGGCTTTCAGAGAACAAGAACTGCATAAGATCTTAGCCAAAAGGCCAAGAAGCAACCATTACCACCTCTGGCTTTCATATGTATGAAAATTGTGAAAGCCAAAGAGACCATTAGCAAGTGGATCTCGGATATAGCCTTCCAAATCGACACAGGATAGGTGCAATATTACTTAGTGCCTGCAAATCCAGCAAAATTTTCATCCAAGCAGATAATCTTTACAACTGAGAATTTGTATGACATCACCATGACCCATTTCAATGCTCTGCCTTCAACCATTACAGTATAGAGGGAAGATATGTATCCCCTATGATCAACATTTTCATCCTTGCCAGTCTGGTATGCAGGAAAACATGGAACATGTCCTGCAACAGTTATCACAATTAGAGATGGGCACGAATTGAAAAAATGACATTTTGGTTTTTCATTTTTCATTGCAGGTCCATTTCTGTTCGTTTTTGTTTTTTGTGAATTTTTTGAAAAAAATTGTTTCATTTTTTTCGTTTTTCGTTTTTCATTTTACCCACTTTTTGTGCGACTTAAAGCATTTCTGCGTGCGGACGGCCCCCAACATCCCAGACCAGAGGGAAACTCTAAAAAAATGATGCTGGCAGAGACACAGTATAGACTAGGTACGCAGGGAGGCTGCAAAGGCAGCAGCGGGCATTGCACAGGGCGTAAGGCAGCCGCAGAGTGACTGCACTGTGTGGCAGGGAAGGGTACTCACCAAGAGGTATGCACGCACACAGGGAGGCTGCAAGTGTAATCTCTTCTTTCTCTCCCCTAACAGCCAGGCTGCAGCCAGCAGGAACACAGAGACACACAACAGCCTGGCTGGCCTAAAGTAATGAGTTGCAGAGACAACAATCCCACCCTAACTCCCACCACAGACTGCAAGGAGGACGGGGGCTGCCAGAGCTTTTTATGCCCTCTGTGGCTGCCACACCTACCCAGTCTGCAACCTGGGCATGCTATTGGTTGAAATTGTCCAAGAATTTACATGATCCCGTCACATGGCTTGCATCCATCTTGTGGCTGGAATCCATTTTGTCATCCTTAAAGGGAAAAGAAAAAATACATTGCGATGGGAGAAAGACAAAAAAAAACAAAAACGTTTTAAGGACCACAACCCCCTGGTAGGTAATAATTTCAAATAATTATCACTGCATTTTTACGGATGTCCAGGGCGTTTTAATACCCAATAAATCAATATTAGGCATCTAGGAGCCATTTGGGGTTGATGTCCCCTAACTCCCCTTAAAGGAAAAAAAAATACAGCGATCTGAGAAAAAACATAAATGCACGTTTTAAGGACCCCAACCCCCCTGGTAGGTATTATCAGGCAGAATATATAATTATTGCTGGGTTTTTTTATGGATATTCAGGATGTTTTTTAACATTTAAAAACAGCTCATTTCATTTTGCGTCGCCGTTAACGAAAATGAAATGTAACGAACCTAATTTTTGTGGTTCTTCTTGGTTCGTTCCAATTTCATCACAATTTTTGATCTTCGTTTCGTTATGTAACAAAACAAATAATGAATAACAGGACAATTTTTTTTCATTTCATGCCCATCTCTAATCACAATCAATTAATTCCCGAATTTTAAAACATTTCCAGGTAGACCTGATAAATTTTACATCCCCTTTCCCCTTCTGATTCCTAAAGTGATTTTGTAGCAAACATTGCAAAATTCTATGCGGCAGCTTGCATAATAAATCACTGCAGCAATCAGATTAGAAATGTACACTAAATTGCAATTTGAATTTTGTCTTTTTATATTGCTTGCAAATACTATTTGACCTGTTATGGCATTTTAGTTCTGTATCTCTGGCATGGCTAGCATATTTCTGATTAAAGAAGGACATGTACTGCAGTTCAGTGGTTCAGCTCAGTTCATTTATTGAGGCAACTGGTGTTTGGTCATTTACCACCCTACCATCATTGGTGGGTGCCCACTCAGAGGCTGTGTCCTGGCTTCCCTGCCCCACATCCCCTAGGCACTGCCTAAAGGTTTTTCGAACCATTCCACCAATGGCATGGCCAGGTTTTGACTGACACTTCTGGATGTCGCCCGCCCGCCTGCGCCCCCGCCCGCCCCCGCCCGTGGCCACCGGCTGCCCGCTCACCCACCTGCGCCTCCCCCTGCCGCTGTCACAGCCCGACCATGGCCCCCCGCCCCTGCTGCCTGCCCGCACCTCCCCCCGCCCCCGCCCGCCCGCTCGCCCACCCGCGCCTCCCCTGCCGCTGTCGCGGCCCGCCCTTGGCTCCCGCCACTGCCGACCACCCGCACCTCCCGCCCGCCCCCCGCACCTACCCACCCGCCGCCTAGGGCGCAAAAACACCCAGTGCCGGCCCTGATCGCGAGACGCCCCCATGCTCCCTAGGAATGTCAATACTTTCTTATTTCTGGCTGTCTCACCTCATTAGTTTCACTCAACAAACCACAAAGTGTGGGTGAATGTCCTGGACCATATTAGCAAACGGAGAAACAATGAAAGCAAGTCCTTCATTCCAGATCCAGAAGATCATGTAAGTGAAGCGATAGTTCTGCTCATGTGACTCTAGACAGCAGTTTCAACATCAGAGGTTCCACCTGAATATTAGGAAGAACTTCATGATGGTTAGAGCAGTTCAGCAGTGGAATATGCTGCCATAGAGGGTGGTGGAGTCTCCTTCTTTGGATGTTTTTAAGCAGAGGCTAGATGACCATCTTTTGGGGGTACTTTGATGGGGATTCCTGCATGGCAGGGGGTTGGACTGGATGGCCCTTGAGGTCTCTTCCAGATCTATAATTCTATGATTCTATGATTCTGTGAAAAGAAAAGGACAAGTGAGAAGTACCATAAACTGAAAGGCTTTGTAAATTTTGTTCACTGTGACCTAGAACAAAAAGTCATCATTATGTTTTGACCAGGATTCAAATAATTCTGGGTTTTAGCCAAAGGCCTACCATCCCTCTCCTTAAACCAGCACTTACTCAATCTAGTCCATGCTTGTAAAAATATAAACCTTTATGTCATTCATCCATTTTCATAAGCATGAGAAAAATATGTAATATTTTACCTGAACCTTTTAAAAGAAAATAATTGGCACAGGGTCTTTTGAGAGCACTTCTGTAATTACTGTTTCCCCAGCTCTGGCTAGTCAGCTTTTCCCATTCTCCTGGCAAGGTGAAAAATCAGAGTATAAAATAATTTTTATTTGGTCTTTCTTGAGATTCTCCTTCTCTTTATTAAAACAGCCATAGACTTTCAGTTGAACAGTCGCCTTGGTTCCTTTCCCATCTGTTTCTCCTTATCACCAAGGCACAAAGTATGTTAAGAGGAGAGGAAAGGTTCTGAGGCACAGAATAATATGGACTTGGTACAGTATCAAACACTGCTGCTGGGTTAAAATTGAGAGGTCTCGGCTCTCCCTTTAGATTAACAGTTTGGAAGAAGACAGTGGGGCAAGTGGAAACTGTCTGGTGCTCTCCTCTCTCTCTCTCTCTCTCTCTCTCTCTCTCTCTCTCTGTGTGTGTGTGTGTGTGTGTGTGTGTGTGTGTGTATGTGTGTGTGAGAGAGAGGGAGAGAAAGAGCGGGGGGAGAGAAAGGAAGATGGGAAGACTTGAGATTTTCTTTCTCAGTACACTTGTTCTTAACATTTGAACTTGAAGTTCTAAGAAGTAATTCATTGAACGTTTTGCATTTACAGTCACAAAATTGCCCTTATTGCTGTGAATTAATACACAGTCTTCTTGTGCTCAGGGAAGTACCACAGGCATACCTACAACCACAGGGGAGACTTTTGAGAACTAATTTTTTTCCCAGTCTAGATATTTTTAGTGACAGGAAGGAAGCCAAGTTCAAAGGCCTGTTTTCTAACAATATTCAAAATGCAGTGTTTTTAATTTTAAGAGGGTTTGCTTGCCCTGCCTGTTCTGGCATTTAGTTATAGATAAAAAGCATGCTTGCCAGGTTTCTTATTCTTGCCAATTTGGGCAGGCTCAGCATGACGAGATAACCACATGGGATTTGAGGCTCTACGAGAAGCTTCACCTCTAGTTGCAGGTGGGACCAATAGATGTTTTTCTCTACCCCACAAAGTCATAGAATCATAGAATCAGAGACTAGTGGAAGGGGAAAGGGTCTAAAGGCCATCAAGTCTAATCTCCACCTCAGTGCAGGCACCAGGATTAAAGTAATATTTGCTTTCTCTTGAATGCCTCCAATGTTAGAGAGGGCACAATCTCCAAAGGTAATTGGCTTCATTGTTGTACCACTCTAACAGTTAGGACACACACACACACACACACACACACACACACACACATGCACATGCAAGTGTGTGCGTGCACACACACACTGATATTTAGCTGAAATCTGTCTTCCTGTATCTTGATCCCATTATTACATGCCCCTAATCCTGGAATGATTGAGTATAGATTCTGCCCCTCCTCTCTATGACAATTTTTCAAGTATTTGAAGATTGCTAGAAGTGGCTGAGAATCTCCTCTGCCATGGGCTCCATGAAGCCCAGACTCTTGCTGCTACATGAACTGGTCTTTATGAAGGTCCCATCCTGATAATGCCCTTCACTGCTTCCAATCATCACTGGGGCCTGAGTTCCCATCACTGGGCCATTACAATCTGAAGTCATAAGAACATAGGAACATGGGTCAGGCCAAAGGCCCATCTAGTCCAGCTTCCTGTATCTCACAGTGGCCCCACCAGATGCACCCCAGAGCGCACGAAACTAGATATCTGTCTCCTGATAGCATTCCCCTGCATCTGGCCCTTGAAGTACCCCGGTTTTAAGCCTGGAGACTACACATCTCCATCATGGTTTGTAACCTGTGATGGACTTTTCCTCCAGGAATCTGTCCAATCCCCTTTTGAAGGCATCCAGGCCAGATGCCATCACCACATCTTGTGGCAGGGAGTTCCACAGACTAACAACACACTGGGTAAAAAAAAAATTTTTTTTCTGTTCTCACTCCCAACCCCCAGTTTGAGTTGATGTCCCCTAGTTTTGGTATTTTGTAAGAGGGAGAAGAGTGTCCCTCTATCCACTTTACTCATGTCCTGCATTATTTTGTATGTCTCAATCATATCCCCCCTCAGTCCATGGCTGGGATCTCATTTACCACATTGACGCCTTTAAGAGGACCGAGTAATCCTAGACAATTGTGGGCTTCCATGTCCCCCAATTTTATTGTGCCTCTAGCAGCTCTTTCAAAGGCATCCTTCTACTGCTTCCTCCACCAGTGTCTCCTCTAGGTTGTAGTGGGACTGAGGTGCCCATAGGGTCATCTCAGTCTTCAGGTGCTCATCTGATCTGGTGGCCTGAAAAAAAGCATGTTTCTCCCTGCACCCTCGCCCTTTACTTAGCCAGAATGGGACCCATTCCCCAGTCCACAACTTCAGGACCTCCAACAGCCATTGCCCCCCTAGTCCTGAATGAGATATGAGACACAAGTGATGGGTTTTAACCAGGGCCATGCCTTATTAACTGGTAGTTCTCAACCATTGTCTTAAACAGAGGGGGGTGGAGTATTGCGGATTAAAGGCTGGGCCACTGAGGTCACCCTTGACCTCCCCAACCTATCCATCATTTTCCTGGCCAAGTCCTATACCCCCCCCCCATTTTGTGCAATCTAACAGGTAGCACGCAGGGGCTGGCACAATGTCCAAATACCTCCCGGGTGTTGTGCCCCATCAATTGGTAACCCTTGGCCCAGGTTGTAACCTCACAGCATCCTTCCCACAATCTTGTAATCTCGAGATCAGAGCTGTCAAAATCAGGTCTCTGTCTCAGCTGCAGGGGTGGGGGAACAGCCTTCTGCTGTCCCTTGATTGAGGGGGCAGCCAACTCTTTTCCGCCCGTGTCTCTGTGCAGAGAGTTGGGTGAAGAGGAGAAGTCTCTGCTCTGCCCAACAAAGTGTTGGGCAGACCATGGACCGATGGATCATTGCCCAGCCTGGGTGGCTTGCAAGGGAAGTGGTGGTGTCACCAATCTGCCACCACCACTTGCCTCTGGGCTGGGTAAAGATCATTTTTAAAAGGCTCTAGTCATTTATCTAGAGCCTTTTTAAGATGCCCCACCCAACAGCGAGCCTCTCAGTGTTTTAGGCAGGTGATTTTTAAAAGCTTTTGCCACCGCTAAGTAGCATGGGCGGGGTGAAGATCCATGGGTCCGTGCTCTGCTCGGGCAGAGCAAGGACCCATAGATCTTCTCCCAGACCAGGAAGGTTGTAAGGCAAGCAGTACTGGCAGATCGCCACCTCCACTTCCCTTCCAAGCTGCATGGGCTGGGCAAAGGTCAATGGGACCCTGTTTTGCCCACCAATTTGGTGGGCAAAGCAGAGACCCAGTGATCCTCACCCAGCCTGAACTGTTCCCTTGCAAACAGCCCAGGCTGGGCGAGACTCAATGGTACCTCGTAAGATGAATGTAACCGGGAAGGAAAAATTTGTCTTACGAGTTTTTCCTATCTCCGGAAATTACATTCTTCTTCCAAGTTTTTCATCTTAACGGGCATTTGTCTTAGGAGGTATTACTGTACATTATTTGCTCTCCCTTCTACTGTAATCTGTCCCAGGAAAGCTTATACAGTGGTATCTCTACTTATGAGTGGCTCACCTTAAGAGCAATTCAACTTAAGAGCAAAAAAAATAATAATAATATGGCGTTTTAACTGCTGCCTTACAAATTTTAGATGCCGTCTGCTCTACTTACATTTTTTTGATTTTTCAATTTTTTATTTTTTTTAAAAAAGTTAGGTAGTGCTGCTCTACTTAAGAGTTGTTTGACTTAAGAGCATCATTCGGAATAGATTGAACTCTTAGTAGAGGTACCACTTAAATTTCATACATTCAGCAAAAGCATTGGCAGAGGAATTTCAAATTTTCTGTATATGGTAGAACATTCAGTGGCTTCAGGAGGATATTTAAAGATCTTATTCAGTCTGTAAAGGTCAGGGGCTTTTAAGGCATGTATTTCATACAGTCTGGTTCTTTGTGAAAGTTTAGAAAGAGACATTTTATTGGACCTTTTGGATTTCCAGATAATGGGTTTTTTTTTTCCCTTGATGTAGCCTACATGACCATATGCTAATCTCCTCACTTTGACCAGTTATGAGGGATTTCTCTTGACAGGTAGATTTGAGTACCAGTTAACCTCTATACCACAAACTGCAAGTAAGTGCTACAAGCAAGCAAGCAAGAAAGAAAACAAAACCAGGCAATATAACAGTTTCCTGCTAGTTAATTTCTGGAATGTATTGGGAAATATTTCAAAGACAATTTCCTATAAGGAATAGAGAGCTGCTGGGCAACTGTCACTCTTCTGCTAAAATTTGAAGTTACAGTAATCCCCCACCTATCGCAGGGGTTAAGTACCTGACCCAACCCGTGATAATTGAAAATCCACAATATGCTGATGCTGGGTCGGGTTGGGACTTGGGGGCCCTCTTTGGGGCCTCCTACACTTACCAAAGGCCTTGTGTTGACCTGAATCGGCCTGTGATGGGCTTCCCAGGCCTGTTGGAGGCCCCAGAAGTGGTTTTGGGTGATCCAGAAGTCACTTCTGCTTCACCGGAAACAACTCTGGGGCCTCCAACAGGCCCGGGAAGCCTGTTGAAGGCCCATTTGGGGCAGCACCAGGCCTGAGGTAAGTGCAGGAGGACTCAAAGGCTTACCCCAGGGAGCCTTGCCTTTCATATGCTGCGTATATGAACCGCAAAATGGAACCATTGTATCAGACTGTCGTCCATGTCAACTCCTGTCTGGCCTCATATTCTGTTGCCCTTCTTGTTAAGCTTCATTCATAGATTCCAGATTACCTTTTTTTTTACTTCTTATCCATTTGTTCTGATCCATTTTTACACCTATCTTTAACTATCTCAAAATATCTTAATACGCAGTTAATCATCACTATGTGATTGTTAGATACGTGAGCAGCATTGTTTCAGTACCTTGTTCCTAACACCACTCAATTAGCAGCTGTTGTGCCCACATATAGTTGTATTAAAAGGGAACTTACTTTCCTCCTCACAAAGGTTTGGAACTTTTCTTTTTCTACTATGGGAAGTTTGCGTTGTTGCTTTTTCCCTTTTCCATCTATGGACTAAATTGTTGTCGAAAAAACACAGTAAAGATGGGCTGTATATCATTTCTCCCAGGAAAACTACCCAATTCTCATGATTTCAGATGAAGTTTTGAAACTACTTAAGCTTGTGATTAGTGGTTAAAGAGCAATGAGGACTGACATCGTTTTCCTCTGAATCTGTAATTATAGATGAACTGGAGGATAAATACAATATGAAGAGTTGGGCATGATGCCACTCAGACCTTTGAAAGAAGAATGAAAGAATTCCACGAAATGTTTCCCATTGCATTTTTCTGAAGCTAATCAAAACTTACTATACTGAAAAGATACAGAATGATGGGGAATATGCAAGTTTTCTAACCCACTATTTGCATTATGATACCCACTTCTCTTCCATTTGGACTAATTTCTTGTTTTAAAATAGATCTTCTGAAAGAAGGCACTATTAAATATGAAAAGGATGAAATGTATGAATAATAGCTATTAATAGTTGCAATACATATATATACATATACATGCATATCAGTACATCTGCAAAGGAAGCTCATCTCTCTTCTAGCCTGGCAAATTCCTTTTCAAATAATTTTCAGTGTATTAATAGCTTTGAAAAAATGAAACAGTTTTTGTGAACAGTTTTTGCACATCTCTAGTTTATCAACAGATGTTGAGGCTATTTATGAAGTGACACTATGGGAATGAGTGTTAAAGTAAGACTGAAGAGACTTGTGTTCAAGTCCTTGAACAACTTAAAGATGTGTCACTTTTCCCCAAGTCTATGCTGATAAGGACCATTTTGCCATAAGAAAGCTGGAAGAAGTCTCCTGAGCCTTCATCTTCTCATAGAATTCTAATTCTCGTGAGGTAACAACATCACAGGCCAAAATAAGGCACCCAAACCATTTTGAAGGCCTGTTACTTGATTTCTATACAGCATCCCACCCCAGAAACACACACTCATCCAACATTATGGGTTTATTTCCTGTTCCACTATGTCTTTTTTGAGATGCGGTAACCAGAATTGTACACAATAGTCCAGGCACGGCCTTACTATCATTTTGTACAATTGCATTATAATGTTGGCTGTTTTATTTTCATTCCCCTTTTTGATAATCCCGAGCATGGAATTGGCCTTCTTCACCACTGCCACACATTGGGTAGACACCTTCATTGAGCTGTCCACCAACACACCAAGATCTCTTTATATTGGCTTCCTTCCCCAGGCAGCAGAGTCCTGGATCGGTGCTTAGTCTTCACATTACATTTCTGGGGTGAGCGGGCAAGTGTGCCCCACCCCTGAACTCCATTGGGCTTGGAGCTATCCTTGCTGAAGCAAGGTATATTACATCTGCACCATTGCCATTATCTATTACGAAGGTTACCAGATGAAATCTGCTTGCCTTCGCGTGGAATTGAGTCATATGCCTCGGCATGCATTAGGGCAATTTCTTAACTTGGAGAAGTTTTCTTGAAAGATTATGCTGCTTATGTAATAACACAAATATTTTGGCCAATGTTTGTTTCATCTTCTATAATAAATTTTTAAACTGGAAAAATATATTCTGCACAGGGAAAGCATTGCTATTTATCATATTGAAAATAGTAGAATTGTGAAATTCAGCAATCTAGGGAAAATTGCATTTGAGAGAACCATGGAAATCTGGGATATAGTGTTAGTTACAATAAATATTCCTTAAAGACATCCCTGCACCAAGTAGACCATCCTGGAGTGGAAAGACTGCATGCAATAAATAGGTAGTAGGCTGCTCATAACTCATTAGCACAAGTTATCCAGTCTTGCTTTAGTTCAAACAGGACAGTAATATTTTACTTTTCCACATATTTGCTCTTCACTTTTCTAAAGAAACAGATATAACTTTGTAGATAGCACTTGTTAAAATCCAGCCATCCATTAATATATTTGGGTAGAGGTATTTTTAAAAAGGCAGTGACTGGAACCCAGCCATTTATATTTCTTACTGTCATCCTCTAAAATTAATAATACAATGGCTTATAGTTAATAAAATATTGCTACTTTTAGAAGGTAAATTGTTGCTAGAAGTGATGTAATTTATCTTCCAGCTTCCTATCTAAAAATAATGTAAGCACCAGGCAGAAGAGCTATCTACAAACTCCACCTTTAATATATCTGCCTCTGGATGGACCATGTTTACCAATTGCTCAATATTCATACAAATAAAACAGGTTCATAATTTTTTTGAAAAATGGGGAGGGGAATACATTAGCTTTGCTTTGGTATATTCCATTTAATCTGTCATATGATAAACTGCAATTGTTCTTTGTTACACAACTGGTCAGAGCTATATGAAGCAAGCTTTACAAACCGTTTGATGAATCTCATGTTTGGATTGACATTATTCAATTCTCAGCTTCATTCATGCTTCCTGTTTGTTTGTTTGTTTGTTTGCTTGCTTGCTTGCTTGCTTGTTTGTTTGTTTGTTGAAGTAGATTATTCACAAATGGACATCCATCAATGACCCCTGCTTCCCATCCTTCTACCAAGACATTCAAAAGACAACTTGGGTTCAATTGCAAATATGTTTAAAGTAGGGCCAGTGGGCGACTGAAATAAATTACTTGTAAAAAATGGCTAACTGAGGGTCCCAGTGGTTTCCTCTAGCATATTTTACCCATCATGAAGACTATTTCCAACCCAAGGTAGTTGTTTTTCTCCCAATGTTCATTTCTCTGCCTTTTTATTCTTTTAAACGCTACTCTTACTTTATCAGTCTCAGACTGGCATGGACTCCGTATTCTAGTCAATTTAGCAAGTAAACGTGTGAGAGAAAGAGATGTATGAAGAAAGGCAGTAGAAAGAGGCAGAATGGAGATGTAAGGAGGATGAGAGAAGGGGGACAGGCCATGTGATACTGAGAAGAACTACTTGTTACGAGATGCCTCCATCAGTGAGCTTGAAAGGGTAGATAGAGTTGCCCACACAGGCAGGAGTTCTGTGAGCATAGTGCAACTTTTGGATCCAGGCCACTATATTTTGTCTGGGGGAAAAATTATTCTTGATTTGGGTGTCCCCATTGAGCAGGGGGCTGGAATCAATGACCCTATAGCCCCCTTCCAACTCAATTATTCAATGGTTCTATGTACTCCACAGCCCCCTTCCTGGCTGTTTCTCTCCCCCCCCCCCCCAATCTACAATCAGTGCAGCCAGGAGGAGAGGTGACATCCTATTCCATTCCTTACCACTCACTCCCTGGCTAGCCTTCCTGCTGGGAAAATGTGCTGTTATTAAAGTAACAGACAGTGAACAAGGAACACCTATTCCCTTAAAGCAGTGAAGGACTTCAAATAATGGTGTGTTGCTGAAGAGAAGAATATGGTTTATACCTCTTCTCTATTATTTCCAGGCTGCCCATGAACTCTGCCATTAACAAATAACAGAGATTGCTATTGGAAAGGAGAGTGTGCTTTTTGCTTGTGCCTGTAAGAAACATTTATAAAATTTTGGGAATAGCTGGGTTTTGATTAACATCACTTGATTTTTCAATCTATCAATGCCCACATTACTCACTGGAAAAAAAAGCTAAACCCAATCAAAAGATTTTCAAAGAACTATAAAAGACTTCCTTTTAAAAATATGGCTAAGTCCCAAACTCTTCACTCAACTGGAAAAATACTAGGGGAAATGGAATTCCTCCCCGACCTAAATACTTTGAAAATATTTTGAAGAGCAATCACATGCATGGTTATTTGAAAATGACTTGCGTTTAGTGGTGCTTATTTCTAAGTATTTTGGATCAGATTCCATTATTAGCAGTTTAATTTTTCTGTTAATATGAGATTAATTGTGCTTAATTTAAGCAAAAAAAAAAAAACCCTTTCAACTTCATTTCCATATATCTAAAATAGAAATAAGAATTGTCTACCTGGGGTGACTTTTCTCCTTCCTTGTGTTGTACAATCGGTGTGAAGTTAAGGTACATAAAGAATTATCACATATTTCAAAAATAATGTTTTGTGTCTAACTTGTTTTTCAAGAACTGTTTTACCTATATTATTTTGCATTGCTTTGAGTTGGCAGAACCGTTATTACCAAATACTTTCAGCAAATGAATGATAATAATGATGCCTTAACTTTTAAAGGTCGATATTGAAGCTATTCCCAGTTTTAGATTCTTTACAATCTTTTCTGAAATACTGCACAGTGAAGACAGTCTTGGTTCAATAGCTTCAATTCCTATAAGCTGATATTAAAGTTTGTTAATGAATATGTTTGATATTGTGTTTCCCAGTGGACACAGCTTAACATTAGCTAAGTTGGAAAACAGGCTTTAATACAAAAGTCCCAATCTCTTTGTTCAACTAGAAAAGACTGCTGACTAAGAGCTCTTTCAGACAAGTTCATTAATGTTCTTTTGTGGTAGTCTTAGTGTGTGTGTGTGTGGGGGGGTTGCCTCAGCATCCAAATAAATAATATTTTGTTACTTGTAATTACCCAAGATGTTTACAGCACATACCAAAATTTTTTGCTTTTCTTCTGCTGTTTTTCACAGCTCCATGTTCTACTTTTATGGAGCATAAATATGCCAACAATATGGTTGTGGCTGGGTCTACTTGTTTCTCCATTCTCCTCCAGCATTTCCTTAGTGGTGGCATTGATTTTGCCATTTCCTCAGAACAGATTGCTCGATTCAACAAGCAGATATCATTCAATTTATTTGTGCTATCTTAAAATGCAAACAAACACACATACCCTACAGTTATATAATATATGCAATACATTTCCCTACAAGGATCCCCCTCCCCAGTTGTTAAGTAGTAGAATTCATGTAAATACCAATGTTGATTGCTTTTCTGTATTTGTAAATCCCCTGCCTCCAGAAATTCCTTATCCCAGCTAACTGGAAATGAAGAAATGTCGTGTGTCTCTTCAGAGTTCTTTCTAACATTCTCCTTCATCCTTTTCAGAAGGAGGGCCACATATATAGCCATTGTAAATGCAAGCTTGCCCAAGACTGACAAGGAAATCCTAGGTCTTGAGAAAAGAAATATATGGGTTGCCTTTGATAATGTGGCAACCTTTCTCTGAAGGATGTGTTTTGGAGGGACTTCAGTGACTGCATACACTCCTGGTTGCCAACATGGCATATCTGAAAAGGGAAATGAACTTCTGTTTCCCCTGACCTTTTGCTGGCTGAGAAAAAGGCACCTCTCTCTCTCTCTCTCTCTCTCTCTCTCTCTCTCCCTCCCTCTCTCTCTCTCTCTCTCTGTGTGTGTGTGTGTGTGTGTGTGTGTGTGTGTGTTTGTCCTTCTTCCTGAAGCCAAGGTCAGTTTGACTTCTAAATCTCCTCCAGCAAATTCTCAACATGATAATGTGGAGGTAATACCACGATCAACAGTAAAAGTATTTAAACAAAACAAAGAAGAAAATAGATTAACTGCAATAACATGACAAGGGAAACATCCTAATCGCACTGCTCCATCACTACTTTGGACACATATGAGTGACAATGTGAAAAAGGAGGAGGTGATTAGAAATGTGCACAAAACTCAAAAATGGTGTTCTGTTTCATTTTTCATTTAGTTTGGTTTTGTTTTGTTTTTGTTCATTTTGTTTTTCATTTTTCATTTTTTTATTTTTTACACGACTTAAGCGACACACAGGGTCCTGCTGGCCGCCAAACCAAGCACACACCTCCTTTGGATTAATCTTGTTTTGGAAAGGTCTGGAGACATGCATGGTGCCTGTGATGATTTCTATAGCTATGACTTGGGAAGATTATAAGCACGGGGAACCCTTTTATAAATCAGACTTTGGGATCTACTATCCAGAGTCAAAAGCAAAGGAACTATACACTTAAAGTGCAGCTGGCATCCAGTTGTGTACTGTTGGGGTTGAGGGCGACACTCCACCAGTGAATTCAGGAAATGGCAATCCCTACACACATAAATTGCATGCCCACTAGGATAATTCTCCTTTTCTCGCACCTTTCCCCAGTCCCCTGCAACACTCAACAATTCTGCTTGGGTAGGTTTCCAAGACTTCTAAACAGAGTTTGAGGATCCATGGGGCTACATCAAAAAGAGGTGGCGAGGAATGCCATTCTGTGCAATCTTGGGCAACCTGCACAGTTCCAGAGTTGCACCTGAAGAAGAGGACAATAAACTTCCAAAACCTTTGATCACACACAATAATTACTACTAAACATGGAATAGCAATTCATTCCACTGGCTCCTCTGTAACTTGGATCTAGTATAATTAAGGAATTAAAAGATAATAGGTATTACAAGAGAACAATGCTACTGGGGCGTTTGAGGCATGATGGATACATGACCCCCCTCCTTACACTGAAACATTGCTCTAAGTCTAAAACAAAAGATCAAAGATGGAAAATGCACCATCACCAAAAAAAATCCACATTAGAAATTTACTTAGGAAAAGAAATTTACTTGGGAAAAGAAAAATCCACATTAGAAATTTACTTAGGAAAAGAAATTTACTTGGGAAAAGAAAAATCCACATTAGAAATTTACTTAGGAAAAGCAAAATATCCTGTGTCTCTGCTCATTCATCTGGTATAATATTAAGAACAAAAAAGGGTGTCTTTATTAGTGACCTATGATAATTATTTCAGCAAATTACATAGACATTTCTTATTTGATCCCACTAAAAATTATTTTCATATTCATAATAAATGTCATCCACGTTGAAAGCAAAAGTGCACGTGCCCACATATTTTATCAGCTGTAGCAAAATAATTGGCATCTGAGTGTTGGCTTAAACAAGCAATTAGTGAGTAAGTTATTGAACATTTCAAACAAATGTGCAGCATGAAACTTAAATTAAAGCCGTTCAAAGGAAATGAACGGTGTTTTGATTGCACAGGTGTCTGTGCTTTGATTTATCATGTACCAAAAAAATAAAACATAAGATCGAAATGTGGGGAAAAATTGGGTAATTTCTGATAGTTGGGAACAACTGTTCTACTAAAAACAGCATTCAGGAAGTAGTTTAATAATAATAAAATGACATATGATGATCCCAGATTGGTAATATTGTGCAACTTCATCCCCCCCACTGCACTCATGGTGTGTTTGCGGCATGTGCAGCCATTGTTTTATTTTGATGTTGGTTTTAATGCTTCTTTGGTATGAATGTATTAGAGATGGGCACAAAATGAATATTTTCGTTTTGTTTTTCGTTTTTATTTTGTTTCAGAATGAAACAAAAATCAAACTGATTTTTAAAGAAAAACAAAATGAAACAAACTGGAAATTTTCCATTTGTTCCGTTTCATTATTCATTATGGCAAGGTTTCCCATAGGAATGCATTGAAGAGCAACCTCCCCCCCCCATGAGAAACCACTTTAAAGAACCTGTGCCTCCCCCCCCCCAATTGGGCACGTTGGGAGGGACGGTGTTGGTCCTTTAAAATGTCTTAGAGCCACTGAGCCTGCCTCGGTGGCTCAAAGACATTTTAAAACCCCTGCACCTCCCCCCCCCAAATTGGGCACATTGGGGGAGAAGCTCTGGCCCTTTAAAATGTTTTTAGCCACAGAGGTGTGTGTTGTGTCGTTACAGTCATGACCGACTCTTTGTGACCCCATGTCCATGGAGTTTTCTTGGCAGGAATACTGGAGTGGTTTGCTAGTTCCTACTCCAGGTGCCTACAGCACCTGGTATTCCCTGGTGGTCTCCCATCCAAGTACTAACCAGGGCCGACCCTGCTTAGTTTCCGAAATCAGGCAAGATTGGATGTGCTTAGGGCCTTGGTGACTAAAGACATTTTAAAGGACCCGTGCTTCTCCCCCAAAGTTCCCAATTGAAGGGGAAGCAGCGAGTCATTTAAAATGTCTTTAGCCACCAAGGCAAGCGCTTGCCTCAGTGGCTTAAAGACATTTTAAATGGCCCACCACTTCCCCCCAATCAGGCGCACTGGGGGAGAAGTGGCAGGTTTTTAAAAATGTCTTTAGCCACCCAGGCACGTGCTTTCCTCAGTGGCTCAAAGACATTTCAGATGACCCGTGCTTTCTCCCAACTGGGTGCGTTGGGGGAGCAGCAGAGGGTGTTTTTAAAAAGTCTTTGCAGCAAGGGTGGTGGTGGAGCCATTCTACCACTGCCGCTTGCCGCAAAGAGTAAAAAAAATGAAAAAAAATGAAAAAATTGTTTCAAATGAAACAAAAAGAAACAGAAAAAAAATGAAAAGATTCTAAATGCTTTGGCTATAAAATGGGAACTCCTGGATTCCATAGGATGGATGATGGCAATTAACGTGATAGTAAACTGCTATAACTGTGTAGTGCAGATACACTTGTGGGAAGAACTTAGAAAACTTAGCTGGCTCCTCCCTGTTGTCTTTATGACAGTGAAAAATTTAACTTTTTGTTCAAGTACGACCATGGCTGGCAAGCTGGTTGATTGGAAAAAGAGCTTTTTAATTCGGATGAATGCACTTCCTCTATTTTTCCTTGATGATTGTCTTTAATTGCCTTTTCAAGTTGTTTCCAATTGTTCTGCTTTATTTTCCTTAATTATTCCATCTACATCCTTCCTTTCTCCCAAGAATGGACTGCAGGTGGCTTATATACAGTATATATATTTGATGCTTATAGTTTTTCTCCATTTTATTGTTAGCTCCCTTTGGTTCAGTTTTACTGGGGGTAGCCTTGGCATAAAGCTAATAAATAAAATAAATAATAGAGGAACACGCACTTGAAAAAAACAATTGACACGAAAGCTTTGTTGCGTCATCTGAAATCACTTTAAATTAACATCTGCTGTGCTACTCCATACTGTTTTAAAAAATTATTCAGTCACTCCCTCCCTCATCAAATGTCATTGACACACATCTTCTACAGATAAGTCAGTCATGTTTGTTGTAACTAACATTTTCTAGCCGTCAGGTTTCTTAAACTTGGCCTCCTCCTGCTGTGCCCAGCCAGTGTTCAATTATCTTACCCAAAAAGAGCACTTAGTATTCATTGCTGCACATGAAAAAACCCCCTCAAAATATTCCTAATCAACTTCAAATGTTTTTCTTTTCCATGTGCTCTGTTGTGGTTGTTTTGTAGGAAGTTATTCCCACAGCCAGTCAGTTTCCCCTTAAATGTTTCTGAGTACATGATACAATAGCCCACCAACCTTTTTGCTACTTGCACAGTTAACAAAGACCTCTTAGCCTGTCTCTTTGAAAACATCTCTCTTCTTAGCACAGCTTTGGACTAAAACATGCAGTTAAACCTGGATCACTACCTGGATGAATTTCCTTAACCTTATTGTATATGTTCAATACGTCCAGAGAATGTAAGCAACAGTGTTGAGAACTACACATTCCCTTGATATTATCCATCAAATGTACACAATCCCCTCTTTGTAGATTAGGTACATATGGTCAAAAAACTATGGTGCATGTCAGCCAGCCAGTATACACTACTTCTGAACATAGAGTTACTCAAATCCCATTGAGTAGTTACACAGGTGTGGTTTGGTGTTAATCCCGTGCTTGCAAAAATCACACCAAGGCAGAAGTACTAACCACCATCGCATTATGCCATCAGTCACAACAGGAACTGCATGACCAGTAGTGCAGTCCCCTTGCACAGTCCACTTCAAGATGGAGTACCCAGCAACTTTAGAGTGGCACATTATGTTATGACTTGACAAACTGGGTTCTGGCGATGATATTAGCCAACTCTCAAGTGCCACCTAAATCAGTGTGGCTCCAAGCTTTCATTTCACAAGCTTGGTTTTTTTAAGGTTAACAAGCTATTATTTCACAGGTTTGGAGGTGCAAGAAGTGATAAGATGAGAATGTGAACAGTTCAGTTCCTTTTTAATTGAGCTCTTTTCTTCAGTCCTAATCTTGTGCATCAAATTTGTATTTATTTTCTCTCCTCTTCTATCTTCCTCCCTCCCTCCCTCCCTCCCTCTCTCCCTTCCATCCTCCCTCCCTTCCTTCTTCATCTTCTCTTGCTTCCTTCAGGCAATCCCAACATGTGTTTAAAATCAAGGATGAGTCCAAATGATCACAGGTACAAGGGCACAGAAGAGATGCTCATAGCCTGTGGGGAACTTAAGTACATGACAGTTCTCCTGAAAAGAAACGCACAGCTGCCAGTTGTACCATATCTGGGGAGCCAGCCAAGACAGCAGATGCTACCCGAAAAGAATATCTTCTGCTATTTGGCACTTGGGGGTCCCAGGAGTGACATTCAAAGGTCCAGAGCATTTTGCTGAACAATATGATAGGATGCAAAATACCTTAATAGCTTAAAAAGTGGTGTTGGATTATGACAGTACCAAACTAGCTAGGAATAGACAGGGGTGTCCAAATCACATATGTCGAACTGGAGCATATTTTAGGTTAATTTAGATGTCGTGTTAAGCTTGGAAATTAGTGAAATCCAAAATACTTCCCTATTGCCACAGAGATTGAATTTCAGCTAATGGAGCTTGGCCAAGACTGCCAATCTGACCCAGTTTTCTTATTTGGGAAACAATCTGGCTAATGTGTGGATCAGATGAAGCTTTTACGCTCAGAGGTAACCAGTAAATTACCTTATTTCCGGGGAGGGTTGGTGGTGAAATGTTATTGTTTCCTATGTGGATCAACTGGTTAGCTATATACACACCATTCTAGCAAAGCTAGTGTGAAAGCTAGTGTGAATTTCTATAACATAAGCCAGCTGGCCCACTTAGGAAGAGGAGTGAAAGACTGCCTTGTCCATTTGCAGTGACTTTTCAGTGGCAATCACAAACTAAATGAGACTCAACGAAAACAAAACAGCAAGGCAAAAGCCAAAATAAAAAGTAATGTGGCACTATTAAGGCTAATGCTTGATTTTAATTTCAGCTCTTTTGGAAACTCTTTTTAAGATCTATGGATACCTCCACATGGTGGGAGAATAGGCCTAGGTCCAAAAATAAAGAATATTTGATCATGAGCTCTGTCTTTAGACAGATGTGCAAAAGGAGACCAAATTAGAATCAGAGATTCCAGGATGACTAATAGGAAAGAAATATAGGATGAATCAGGATTACAGTGGACCCTTGTATAACAAACGGTTTGTATAACATAAAATTTGTACAACATGAAAAATTCCGGAGACGGGAAATTTGTTTAACATAATCACCTATGGGGCGAATCTGTACAACATAAAAATGGGATCACTCTGTTTTCAATGCATTCCTATGGGAAATTTGTATAAAGGAAAATTTGCTTAACATAATATTATTTGGAATGAATTAATACCTTTATACAAGGTACCACTGTATATATAAGCCACATAATGCACCTGAAAAGGTGGTAAAGATTTTTTTTTCTTGACTGTGGCCCCCTTGAAATGTGCCAAGGTTCCCGGGGTGGGGCATATGGCCCTGTTGAGAATGGCTGCTTTATAGTACCCCCCCCACACACAAATAACAATTGCTTCCTGAGGAATTTTGGGAGTTGTAGTTATGTGCTGCCAAGCTGTATCCAACCTGTGGCAACCCTAATAGATGTGGGAGATATTTGAGGAGTGGTTTTACCAGTGACATCCTCCCTCACAGTGAATTTCCATAGCTATGTAGGATTGGATTTAAACTCAGGTTTCCTACATCCTAGTCCATCACTCTATCAATAAATAAATAAATAAATAAATAAATAAATAAATAAATAAATAAACTCAATCTTTAATCTCGTGATCTGTGACCAATTTTACTCAGATGTATTTTCTGTGACATTGTAGTCTGATTCAAAGTAGGATTTTTAGCTCAGAAACAAAATGCAAGGAATCACATGGAACATGAAGGTTGAGGTTAAATTTGGAGACTCTAGATTACAATGGAAAATGCAGAAAATGACAGAGAAACCCTCTCTTTCATCAAGATAATCTTTTATCTAAAATCCTAGATCATCCAATTGCATTTAATGGCAAGAGATTTACAGCAAAAGGAAGTACTTCGAGAAGCACTTTCAAAATAATGTAACTTCCTGAGACACAAGATAGTGATGTATACCCACTAAGATGGTTTTGAAAAGTAAAAGTCATGGAAAGGCAAAATCATGGAGACAAAGGCTATCACAGTTCCTACCCATGATATCTGGGTAGTAAGATAGAAGGGATACAATCACTATCAAACATGTAAAGTCTTATTCTACAGAAAAGAAGGGTGGTGCTTCACCCTGAACTGGGTCAAAACCACAAATGCAAATGTTACAGCCTGTTGAAGGTAATGAGGGAGTGTCCCGTAGGCCTCTCCCATCCCATTGGCACTCATGATCATTCTCGTCACCACTCTTGAAGAGAAGTATGGTGTCATCCATTACATGCACATTTCAGGAATGTTATATCTGTGTCCTTGGCCATGTTAAGCTTGCCAAGTAGATAATTAGTATTTCCAATTTATTTCTGGGACATTGATACTGCAAGAATGTAAAGTACTCTATGTGTGGGTCCATAGATTCAAATCCTTTTCCAAGGAGAAAGTTGGGGTAAAAATATTCAAAATAAATAAAAATAAAATTTACACTACCATTCATTGTATAAATCAGTGATGGCAAACCTTTTAGAGACCGAGTGCCCAAATTGCGATTCAAAATCCACTAATTTTTCACAAAGTGCCAATACAGCAATTGAACCTGAAAACAGGTGGCTGTGAAGGGGCGATGTTAGGTGCCCACAGAAAGGGCTTCTAGTGCCACCTTTTGCACCCGTGCCATAGGTTCACAAACACTGGTATAAATTAAAATACAGTGGTGGTAAAGAAGAGGAGTGATAATGTATCTGGGACTGGCAGAATCATTTAAATATCCTATATGTTAGGAAAACTACATTTGTGACAGAGATCATATAATGTAAACAGAAAGATGCATAAAAGTATGGTTTAGCATTGCCCTTAAATTTTTTAGCTTATCTAGATTGAGGTGTGTGCCATTTTAAGATTCTCTGAGATCTGAGAATACAGAGAGTCTTGGAATGTTGTAAATGTCTCTATGACCAACAGAAGAAAACTTTCCCTTCATGTTTTCAATACCTAAAATATATTCAGATGTAAAGGAGGGGGGAATCCAGTAATTTAATTGCAATAACAAACTAAGTGATGTGTGTTTATCTTACTTTTCCACACAGGGATTTGCTTAAGGGATTTTACCTTATGGAAAAGTAGTTATGGGTCCAAAAAATCCAAACTCAATGGAGCACTGAGCGCAAAAGTTATTAAAATCAAATGGTTCCTTTAAACTTGAAATTCAAGTTCAGAGAACGAGCTAATCCAAATGGAAATTTAATCATATATCCTCTGGAAATTCATAAAACCATTGCACTCAAGGGGAAATATTGAGTGACGAACCAAAAGAAGAACAACTCAATTATTTGGCTAAAAATGAATTTTTCCAATTAAGCATTAGCCTTTTGAATTTCAATTGTGCAATTCCTGAGAAAGGCAATGTTCTCAAAACTATTGGATAAACCTTTGATCCCTTTGCTCTGTTAAACTACAATTCAGCTCTGTTAAACTTTCTACTTATTGATGTTTTTCATATTGTAGAAAATACAAATGTCAGGCTTGCAAGATAGAAATCATATTATCAATATCCAATTTTTGCTTAATTCCTTTTTTAATGTAATGGTAATGTGACAGAGGGAAAGTATCGTGTTTCCTAGAATAAATGATTAATTATCAGATCTCAACAACTCTCTTTTGTGTATGTTTCAAAGAATGCAAATAGGGATGGACAGATCATGTAATGGCATGATGGGGCACCTCACCCCAAACTTTCAGAGGGGGCCCGCTACCCCCATTTTTAAGCCTGGTCTGCAAATAGAAAAGGGAAACATTTTGTACAGAACACAGCCAAATAATGGACTTTTGCTTCTTTTCCAGACATACATATTGCCTTAAATTAGCTGAAACGTACTGAATCTAAAACTTGAAGTCTCATAGCATCACACATACACCTCATCCACATGCAGACTTCAGCTGGTTTCAAATCTACTGCAGTCATCAAATCCTGCCCACTTTTGATTATGACCCCACTGGTGGAGGTACAGAGAACCCAACTGGTCCCAACCTCAGTAGTATGGACACTGTAGGGGAACATGTCTGCTACCACTGTCAGTGAATTATCTATATTGAATGGGCTATGTAGTGGTTTCTCATAGATTTGTAGCTAGATCAACCTGCTCAAGGATTTGTAGCATATTGTTTTGCCGCTTTTCTTGTGGGTGTCAGCTTATCAGAGTTGAGAAGCACAGCGCTCAGAAGGAAGACAAAACAAAGCAGGATGGCGGAGAAGCAAGCAATCGTACCTGTGGGAATTAAAGGCAGGGATGAGAGTACAGAGACTTAATGTAATATGCAGATCTTTGAACACTGATTGGATGAAATGCTTGGAAGCATCTGGAAGAAGAGAAGATAATGCTTTTGGGAGTGAGAAAATGACTGTTTTGTGGGAGAGTGATGGCTGGAGCTATAGAGAGCTTTCCACATGGCATTGCTTTTATATACTTCTTAGTTTATAGCCAAGATGGATTCTGTAGTACAGTTTAGCAGAGTTGTCTGGCTAGAATTTCTTATTTTATGAAATTGGCTTGCATATGATATGTTATCAAATTGAATCTTATTTTCTTTATTTTTGCTTTTACAATTTTTACCTGTTTTATATTTTGTAATAAAGCTCATTTTATTATAATATGTTATATTATATCAGTTGAACCAATGCCTTGAGACCATTTGGAAGTGTTGGCTTTTAAAACTTCACACTCAGAAGTAGAGATGGGCACGACTTAGCGAAATTTTCATTTCTGTTTTTGTTTTTTGTTTTCGTTACGAAACGAACAGAAAAACAAAAATTGGCTCCAAAATGGAACAAAAACGGAAACAAAACAACTAATTTTGAGCCAATTTTCATTTTTCGTTATGGCAAAAGCATTTAATGGCACTAAATGGGGAAAAACAAAAAAAAATTCGTTTTCGTTTTCGTTTTTCATTTTCATTACGAAATGAAACGAAAATGAAAAATTTTGAAAATTAGCTCACGAAAACGGAAACGAGCCGAAACGGACCCCTAAACGAAAAACAAAAAACAAAAAACCATTTTTCCTGAGTCGTGCCCATCTCTACTCAGAAGCTTATGTGGAAGGAGAAGCAGAAGCTCAAAACCCATGCACCTAAGTAGAAAAGGTGGTGGGATTTGAGCGAGCAGCTCAGCACTACCCTAGCTTTTTAAGAACTACCAGTGGTGGCAAACCTTTAGCACTCCAGATGTTTTGGACCACAACTCCCATAGTCCTTTGTCATTGGCAATCTAGTCTTGGGATTCTGGGAGTTATGGTCCAAAGCATCTGGATTGCCAAAGGTTCACCACCACTGACACTAGGCAATCTTCGGACCCTGGATCTCTTGACAACTACTACTTGAGAAGGCAATATGACACATCTGTCTTGCTGAAGCTGAGTACTATCTGAAACCCCAATACACACCACACTAAATGTGCATCATGGAACTGGAAGGCAATTTTGCTCCCCCTAATTGCTGCACCTGGGGCACCCCAACCCCTTGCCCTCCCCACACCATGCCCCTGATATCACCCCGCGTGAAGCCTGCAAAGCAGCTGCAACAATGACAACAATAACAAAAAGTTGTGAATATTTGAATAATAGTCCATATACAGTCATTCCCTGCCAATCTCGGGGGTTAGGGACCCACCCCGCCCCCGAGATGCATGAAAATCCGTGATATGTGGAAGTGGGTGGGGTGGGGCCTGGGGGGGGGCGACCACACACCTGTATGAGGCTTCTTGGAGGAGCATGGGGGTGGCACGGAGTGACCTGATTGCCCCCCGCTGCCCCCCACGTCTCCGAGGCTTTGCGGAGGAGCGTGGGGGAGCGGAGTGACCTGATCACCCCCACTGCCCCCCTGCTGCTCTGAGGCTTCTGGAGGAGTGCGGGGGCGGCACAGAGTGACCCAATCACCCCCCGCCGCGTGGCTCTGAGGTGCAGGTACTGCAATCCCGCAATGTAGTGAATGTAGTGGATATTATTTCTATGAAATTTTAAAAAATGAAAAATCTCAATTTTGACTGAGTCTTCATAGATTTGTCCAGGGGGGTTTCTGAAACTTGAGACAAAGCGAAGTACTAGCTGCCTTGCTCAGGCTTGATAAAAGTGAGGAGAGAAACATTACTAGTTTGGCTGAAACTTAGAAAGAATCACAGGAATCTCAATCTCATGTTGTCAATGGGAAAAATTTGATAAGCATTTTAATGGGAGGACAAGAGCAGCATTAACAAGCCAGTCCATTGTTTAAATGGAAAACCATTTGCAGTAGGGATTTAAACTTTTGCTTATGTCATTCTTGCAAATAAGAATGAAAACAAGTCAAGCCTTTACCCATCTGAGCAAGATCATGAGAGGTTTTATACAGTTTTCACATTTGGGGACTGCTGGAAAAAAGTTTTTATTTTATTTTTCAAATATGTTTTGCACAAAATGCTGCGTTTTGTATAGAGCCATTGTATTTTGTGAACAATGCAAAGTTCAGTCATCTGTAAAATCTGTAAAGATTTTCAGTCATCCAGGTGAGGTTATTTGAACATTGAGTCATGGCAACTGGACTGACGAAGCTACTTGGATGAGTAGTGAAATGTTTTGATCTCACAAGAAAAGAAGTCCAGTTGCATGACTCAGTTTCTGAAAAATACAAAGTTGTGGTGCAAAGTACTTCTTTTTGGTACAAAAAAACACAGGCTTTGCTAATATAATTTAAAGTGGACTTTTCCACATGAAGTAGAATCTTTAATAGCTGACAGATATTTTTTGCTGCACATCTCAATGACAAGAAAATTTGCAAACATTCATCATAACTAGAGACAGGCATGAACTTAAAAGCAAATTGCAACATTTGTTCAAAAATCATGAACTTGATGATTTGTATTCATATGAATTGATAACCCCCAACAAATATGAATTGATAAATTTTTAAATATTTTTGGTTTGCTAATTTTTGGGCTACAAAATGTCCTTCACTTATAGTTTATCCATTTTCACCCCCCCCATCCACAATCTTTGGTTGTTGTTTTTCAAATGGAAAGATGTGCACAAATACAAGTTTGTGAATCAGCAAAATTTTTATCCATGCCTATCTAAGCATGGCTGCAATGTTGTGTAATAAATTAGAGATGGGCATTTCATTTCATAAATGGTCAGCTTCCAAAATGAAACATGGGAGCCCAGGTGGCATTCGGAGCCAGAGGAACACAATCAACTAATCCCTTACCTTGCACTGGGCTCGAGCGGGTTTAAATTCCAACAAGAAAGAAACCTCCAATGCATCATCTTTCCTTCTCCCTGGTGCTGGCCAATCAGGAGCTGTGCAGAGAAATGCATCATACTGCCTCTCTGTCTGATTGGACAGTGCCAGGGAGAAGGAAATATCTCATTGGAGGCTTCTTCCTCATTGGAGTTTAATCCCACGTGAGCCCAGTGCAAGGTGAGAGATTGGTTGATTATGTTCCTCCGGTTTTGAACGCCACCTGGGCTCCCACATTTTGTTTCAGAAGCTGACCACTTCCGAAGTGAAAATCCCATCTTTAGTAATAATGTCACTGCAATAGCACAGACTCAGGATAGTATCAGTGGGATATTTGGACAGTGGATAAAACTCCTTGGTAGGGATGGAAAAAACCAGGGCCAGATTCCTGTAGAGAAAATACTGTGAATACTGTGTGAAAGGACAATACAATTTTCTCCCATTTCCAGAGGTGTACAGTTATGTACTAGCTGCTTTAAATTATGTGCCTTGCTCAGTCTTTCCCAACAAGATTTTGTCCTAATGGTCTTGGTTGCATTACATTATGCCAATGCAATTTTTTTTTGCAAAAAATGCTCCAAGTCTTGCATATATATAATTTTCTAAGCCTAAGGATGCTTTCTGCTGCAACAAATCTTGAAAGGTGCAAAATACATTTTTTAAACCAGCAAAATACAGCAAGTACAATGCTGCTGCTTGTTATTGTTCATTCCTAGATAAGAGCAGTAGCATTTTGCTGGTTGTATCTTAAGGCTATTCATAGAAATGAGAGCTTCAATTTTATCCAACTTATTGTGCAAGTAAGTTTTCCTAGTTTGTCAGTTTTATCACAGATCCAGGAGGTTTATGGATCCTGGACAGTAGGGAATGTGGAAGAGGATGCTATATAGAGCTTCCTGAATTTTACTTCCCTGTGTCTTTGTTTGCAATGTACCTTGTGATTACATAGTCTAGTGGTAAAGTCTTAGTCTACGAGAAGAAACAATTTCCCTAACATTCTTGAAGCATACATTTTACCCATGGTTTTTGGTCTTTGCTTCTTTGCCATGTAGCGCCATCTTCAGGGTGATGTATCACTTAAGTTCCTCATTCAGATGATGAATGGCTGAAATACATCATCAGTTTGAGTAGTCTTACCAGTGATTTATATGCCTAGTAAATCATTAGTGAAGCAGGCTGATGATGCATTATTCAATGATGGTGCCACAGGAGGTTCTAGATGAAGATTCAAAAGGATTAAAAGACAAAGAGGCAGCTGCCTTGAAGGCTACTTGGAAGTTCTCAATGTAACCAGGCAGTGTGTGCAGTGCAAAACACTGGGTCCAGTTCTGAGCTCTGCCATCTTTGTATAGATGTTTGGTGGTGGTTTTGGCTGTGGGCAGATTCTCAACAAAATGAAGAAAAGAAAAACAACTCTGATTTCTATCTACTGTCTCCTCATGATTCCAGAAGGAAGTTTTATTTTTAAATTTTAATAAATGCTGTAGTGCATCAGCACTACCCTAATACAGCCTAAAAAATTAACTTCCTCCATGGAGCAAGGAAGTGCTTAATTTACCAATATGTATAGAAAATCCCTTTCCCAAGAGAATTAATTTAGATCTACTTTGTTAGGACTCTTATGGTAAGTGATGGTGAGGGTTAATGTTTTAGCACACACAGAAGACCAAAAGTTGTCTGAGTTAACAGGGAATTGGATTTTTTCCCAATTGTTCAAACACACTTTCTTATTGAGGATGAAAAAAAAAACACCTTGCAAATGATAATTATAGTCTTGTTGTGATGTTCCAGCAACAGAGTGCAATAATCATTTTGTGCCACCATGTTAGGGGCTGTGTCTCTAGATGTATCCTTGTATGTGTCAGAGATGCTGCAGAGGTTCACAGAATAATTGAGTTGGAAGAAGCTTACAGAGCCATCAAGTCCAACTCCGTACTCAGTGATGACACCTGTTAGCCACAATGGCACAGCATCAGAATATTTATTTGAGCACTGAAGTATTGGACAATTCTACTCCCTTGATAATAATCAGTGAAATGACATACCAATAATTTTGTTGCTTCTAAATGTGCCACTTGATGGGCACAATATGGAAAAATAGTATTTCATTTCATTTCATTTCGTTTTGTTTCTTTCGTAATTTTGCTTCTTTGCATTTATAACAAATTTCTAAAGTAGTTTTGTTATGAAATGAAACAAAATGAAACAAAACACTATGCTCCCCTGGGTCCAAAAGGAGCAAAATGGCAGGGCAGCTTCCTCAGACTCTTCCTTGTAAGCCCCCACCCCAGATTTAGAAAGGTTTGGGGGTCAGGGGGCTGAGTTATTAAGGTCCAAAGGGACCCTAGGAAAAATTCTTTCTAATTGGATTTGAAAGCCAAGTCACGGGTGAGCAATTAGCACCATCGCGGCTTGGCTTCCTTTCAGAATCCAAATAGAATTTTTCCTAGGGGCACCCCCTTTGGAGCTTCATAACTCAGCCTCCTGAAACCCAAACATTTCCAAATTTTGGGTGCTTACCTGGCATTGCTTTAGGAAGCTAACCCTGCCACTTTGGTGCCAAAGCATGCCTGGAATCACTATTTTCAAAAATACTAATCTCTTAAAAATACCAATACCAAGCATGTTTTGGCACGAAAGTGGTAGGGTTAGTTTTCTAAAGCAATTCTATGTAAGCACCCAAAATTTGGTGAGGTTTAGGTTTCACGGGGCTGAGTTATGAAGCACCAAAGGCAGTCTGGGTAGTTAATTGAGAGTGAGTAAGTGTACCTAGTGCCACACACCATCAATTTAAGGGTTATTTTAACCACCAGCTTTCCTAGGGGTACCCCCTTTGACCCTTCATAACTCAGACCCCTGACTCCCAAACCTTTCCAAATTTAAGGGAATTACCTAGAATCGCTCCCCTGCCATTTCCTCTAGGATGAATTGTTTCATCCTAGAGGGGAAGAAGTGGTACTTTCTCACTAAATGAAACAAAACATGTCCTACTATTCCATTGAGAACAAAGTAATTCATTACCTAACAAAATGACGAAACAGCATTTTGGGTTTTGTTTCATGCCCTTTTCTAATTGATAGTCATCTGCATTACAACAGTAGGAATGCTGTATGCTATATGCCCCACAGTCTCTAATCCACTGAATATTACTGGATCTACAGAGAAATGTAACCATTGCTGGAAAAAGTTGTTTCTTTTTACATTTGTAGCTACAGGTTCTATTTGAACAAGCAGAATGAGCTGAAGTGAATGGGAACATTCATTGCTCCATTTGGAGCTTAACTGATTTTTATTTTCTTATTGTTAAATGCTATGGCCTTTGGCTAATGCAGTAAATCAATTGATCTGACAAGTATAATATCATCCTGACATCAGTGAAAGAAATATTGTTCAACTTTGGCAATATTGGATAAGTTAATAATAGCTTTAGTGGTGGTTTGAAATGCTATTTAATTTCTGCTATTGCAATTTCCTCCTACAGTAGATTAGACAATTATGAAATATGAATCTACTGTACTGCACAAAACCTTGCTAACAGAAAGTGAGGAATGGCTTTTTTATAATAAGTGATTTAAAAGTTGCATTTTTATCCTTAGGTATAATAGTTGCTATTTATGGAACTACAGAGCATAATATATTCCTTGCTTTCCATAAATAAAATACAACACTCGCTATTTTAAAAACATTTTTGGCTGGACATTTCACAAAAGCTGTTTTCATTTCACCTCTTTAAAAATGTAAATGTTCAAATATGGCCCTCTGGTCATAGAAAGAAAAGCCCCAAAAACTTTATTTATTTTTATCTGTTTTAAATATTTTACCCACCCTTCACCTGAAAAGGATCAAAGGCAGATTATATCACTAACAAGACAAATATGGTTGAATGCAGACTCTCAGTCACATTTAGAGGGTAGTCAGTGTGACTAGCTCATGTCCCACTGATTTTAATGGGTCTACTCTTAGATTTACTAAAGACAAATCCAATCCCGTGCTATCTAAGGCTAGTTAGTTAGTTAGTTAGTTAGTCAATATATCATGCATCTGGCTACAAGACCACTCTTTTTAATATACAACAAGCAATTAGGAGACAAACAAATAGGTTTAACAAAATAGACAAAAATCAAATAACTACTAATCAAATTAAAAGTGGCAGCAATCCAAATAAAAACAACAGTATAAGCAAAACAACAGGACAGACATTTATTATTTTATTTATTTTAGAGTATTTTTGGAAAAGGACCCAAGGTGGCTTACAGAATAAGGAATAATATACAGTACAGTACAGATGGCAGGATATTGGAATTGCCACTACACTACTGAGATGTTACCTCTGGGAAAGCCTGTCTAAAAAGCCATGTCTTTAGCCCATTCAAAGTGGAGGGAAACTTATTATGATGAAATTTTCCCCCTTAATAAATTCAATGTAAAAGAACTGGAGAGTAGACATGGGCACGACTTGGCGAAATTCTCGTTTCCGTTTCCGTTACTCGTTTCCGTTACGCAATGGAAACGGTAACGACAATTACTCCCCCAGAACTCGAACTCGAACCGACAAAAGAAAAATTGGGTCTGATTTGTCGTTGTCGTTCCTGGCATCGCAGCGATCACGTGATGCCAAGCGGCACAGAAAGAAAGTTTTAAAAATAAAAAAACCCGATACCCGGCCAAAAAAGCAGGTGAAAATATGCCTGCCTGAGGGCACCTACCAGAGGGGTGGTTTCTGGGGGGGGGTCCCCACTCCAGCCTTCCCCCCTCCTGTCCTGGGCTGCTGGTACCAGGCTGGGGGGGGCATCCTCAGCGTCTCCATTTGCCATGCGGTGCGGGGGGATCCAAAATGGCGACCGCAATATTTTTTTTGAAATCATGGTCCAAAAACCCACCAAAGTACCACAGAAACATGCGAAAATTAGGTATTTTAACTGCCTGATTTTTATAGTAGCAGCAGTGGGTTTTTCTTGCAACAAAACGTCTCCATTGATTTTATTTTATTTTATTTTTATTTTTTTACACCTGCGCACGCGCAATGATGGGCTGGCCATGGGATGGGACCATGCAAATTTTTGGAGCCATTCCACCAATCGCATGGCCAGGTTTTGCTGAGACTTCTGGATGTGCCAGAGAGGGCATTAAAAGCCCACCAACCCTAATCCTAATCCTAACCCTAACCCTAACCCATACGCCAGTACACTGTGTTCTTAGTGGGCCAGAGGCACCCAGAGGTACAGCCCACTAACCCACCCTAACCTTAACCGTTACCCTAAACCTAGCCCTTACCCCCTAACCCCATGCTCTGGGAACTGGAAGTCAAGTCGCGCTAAATCGCGGCGGTAACGACAAATGACAAACGACACAACAAAATGACAAATTTTTGAAAAATTTCGCGAAAAACAGAAACGACCCAAGACGGACCCATCCCGAAAAACGACAACTCAAAAAAAAAAGTTTCTGGTCATGCCCATCTCTACTGGAGTGTTTTAATCAGGATTGGAAATATTTTTACAATTGTATAAATGGATTATAAACTGTTGTAGCTACAGTATGTGCCACATCCGACTTCTGGAGACTTTATGAACTAGTGGCACAATGGTTAAGCTGAGGTACTGCAGCTATAACTGTGCTCATGACCTGGGGTTCAATCCAGGTGGGGTGGTAAATAAGCAAAGCACTTTGCTGTGCTTTGCTTTAGTGACTTCCAAAGAGCCATGTTATTTACAGCCCTATTCAGGTCTTTTTGGAGAGTCATGATGTCCATAATGGTCTTCTTCAACGCATGTTAGAAATAAATATCTTTTTTACCCTTTGAGCTTTCTTCATGATCCAAATTCCACACACATCCACAGTAAGTGAGGACATCATATGAAGGAGGAGGAGGAGGAGGAGGAGGAGGAGGAGGAGGAGGAGGAGGAGGAGAAGAAGAAGAAGAAGAAGAAGAAGAAGAAGAAGAAGAAGAAGAAG
>JAHTLZ010003542.1:58847892-58861581 GCA_023846285.1 Phrynocephalus versicolor | reverse complement strand
GATAGATAGATAGATAGATAGATAGATAGATAGATAGATAGATAGATAGATAGATAGATAGATAGATAGATAGATAGATCTTTTAAAGCCAAGTGCCCATCCAATTAATCTCCAGAGTTCTATATTTGGACTTCTGTATCTGAAGTGCTATGTCAACTTTAAAATAGCTGTATTTCAACAAGATCAATTTAAGATGGTTTTGTATCCCATTGCTAGCTTCAACAAGAATCCACTGATTCCATGGAGTTTACAAATTATATTGACTTGCTAATCAGCAATTAATTCAATTGATCTACTGTCTAGTTGAGAGTTTAGCAACAGGCTGGAGATGACATCTTCATTATGTAAGGGTTTCTCCAATTTTAATTTAATCGGGTCTTAGAGGTACCTGAAATATTATATGGACTTTTTTCTCCAACTAAAATGTTTTACATGTTTGTATCAGTGTAAAAGTAATGTTTCATTGTTAAAATCAAAGGGAGCCTCATGGTGCAGTTGTTAAATTCCTATACTGCAGGTAAAACTGTGCTCACGAGCTGGGGTTCAGTCCCAGGTAGCTGACTCATGGTTGACTCAGCCTTCCATCCTTCCAAGGTTGGTAAAATGAGTGCCCAGCTTGCTGGGGGGGGGCAGTGTGTAGCCTGCATAATTAAATTGTAAACCACCCAGAGAGTGCTTGAAGTGCTATGGGGCGGTATATAAGCAGCACTCTTTGCTTTGCTTTGCTTTATTTTCTTGTTTCACCAAACCCTATTATTAGTTCCAGCTGGAGTAAACCCATTGAATCAATGGTACGTACAAACATGTCATATAACGGCCTCATTCATTCTTCTCATTTACTCCAGTCAGAACTTATAACAAGCCTAGTGGCACAGTGGTTCAACTGCAGTGCTGCAGGCAAAACTCATGACCCAGGTTCAGTCCCAGGTAGGTGGCTTGAGGTTCACTCAGCCTTCCATTCTTCCCAGGTTGGTAAATTGACTACCCAGCTTGCAGAGGTGGAAGGACAATGTATAGCCTGCATAATTAACTTGTCAACCACCCAGACAGCCCTTTAAGTGCTATGGGGTAGTATACGAACAACACACATTGCTTTGCTTCATAACGGAATATAACTTGGTTTTTTTGTTACCGTATGTTAATGATGCGTATCAACCAGTACCTTGCAGGCACATGATTTCATTTTCCCTACTCCTCATGGTAATTGAAGTCTTGTTTACTACAATGCCTTTTTAATGAAATCCTTGAATTAAAATGCAAATGAAACACCATCAAAGGGGGGATAAGTGTTCAGATGAAGGTGTGCAGGCATGTGTCATGTGAGCTGATGCACAGTGTTCTTGCTCGTAGAGAGCTTGGAAAAGTTATATTAGTGAACTACTCTTCCTAGAAGGTTTCAGCCTTCTAGGCTATTGGTGGGTATCCAGAAACACCAGGAAAGTGAAGCAGGATTCTCAGGATTTCCCAGTCAAGCCAAGGGGAGCTCTCTTTTGCAGGAAGGAAAACAACTCATTTAGGGCCTGAATGGTCCACAGACTTTAAATTATGGAACCCAAGGGGTTGTGGCTCCAAAGGACCCCCAGCAGCTAAGGAAAGAATGTAGAGGATGGAGATAGCTATTGCATAGATTGGACACAAGCCTAGATCAGCCTCAACTGCATTGGCTTGTCTCAGCAAGACACACATAATTTATACCTTTTCAGATCTTTTTGTTGCCAGTTAATACAATTTCCCAACAAGCATCAATGTCCCTCTTTAATTCTGGTTATGGGTACCATCAGCTATTCTACCATGACCAGCTAGCAGAGATCTGGCTGAACACACAGATATTGTGCCTTTTTTTTAATCATTGGCAGTATGGGGTTGTGATTGAGTTTGGAAGTGATATATATAAACATATAAGGACTACTCAAACACAAATATTGCAGTCTCTAAACACTGATGCACAGGAATATGGCATGCAGAGATATGTTATTGAACTTTTGCAAAACCGTTTCTCTTTATTTCTCTTTATTTTCTGCCATTTACTCTCCTCTGTGGCTTTTAAAAGAGCAGTTCTACAAAAAACTTCACTCAAGGTGTTTAGTGAATTGCATCATTCATAATTTGCTGAGGCTATCATATTTGGTGGATGACATTTTATAATGTGCTGATCAAACCAGGCATGATATGTTATATTGGTAGTGCATAAAGCTCGAGAACTCTTAGATGAAATGGTTTACTAAAAATATGTCCATGAATCGGTGCTTTAAAAATATTAATATTGCCTTTCTTCAGTGTAGCTCATTCATGCATGTTTATAACTGTGAAAGCAAAGACAATCCCCTTGAACTATGAGCTAAGTGGCATTTCTCCTTTTATGTTCAAAAATGTATTGGTTCAAGCCATTTTCTGGAACTCAGTCATCTGTATCTACCCCTCTAGAGGACAAGAGGTTCCACAGTTTTTGGAGAAAACATAGGCTTGCAAAGTTGTTGTATTTTTAATTGAAAAGTTAAATGCAAAGTTACTTCTTAAAGTAAGGGCACAGAATTTTGTTACTCAATTCTGCATATGCAATGCCCTGTCATAAAGTATGTGCAGTGGGGGATTCCGAGAAGTCTCACAAAGAGGATGCTTATGTAAGCATAAGCCCCATTGGGATTGTGAGGTGGGGATGGAGGGGGGGGCGATCTCACAATGGCTAAAATCCTGTCACATAGTTCCACCTGTGACAGACAAAGGGATTAAAACACAGAAGCTTCTTGCTGGCAATTAATGAGTTCCTCTCTTGAATTTGTGGCATTCACCTGCTAGGACAGTGATGGTGAACCTATGGCACGGGTGCCAAGGGTGGCACTCAGAGCCCTTTCTGTGGGCACTCGACATCACCCCTTCATAGTTACCTGTATACAGGTTCAATTACTGTATTGGCACTTTGCAAAAAAAAAAAAAAATTAGTGGGTTTTGAATTGCAATTTGGGCACTCGGTCTCTAAAAGATTGTCTCCTCCTGCCCCATATTCCCCAGCCCTCACCTTCGCCGCTTGTGTCTCTGCCACCACCAGACACCCTGGCAGTGACCAAAACCATGCAATGCCTCCTCGTCCTCCTCCATGTCCCCCGACACCACCTTTGCTCCCTCTGCTGCCACTGCCTCCTCCGCCATCTTGCTTAGCCCACTCCTCTGCTACCGCTGCCAGGAACTGGTGAGAGTCAATGGAGAGGGAACATGGGCTGGGGAGGGCCCTAGTGAAAGGCTTGGTTGAGGGGGTGGCTCCGGCTTTTGGGGAAAGTGGCCCTGGCTGGGGCTGTGGGCTGTGGGGGGTGCTTGGAAATAATGAGTCATCCAAAAAAAATTGTTATCAGGGGCATTCGTTATCTGAGGTATTACCATACACTGCTATGACATCCCTCTGGACAACAGATGAAGTGGAAATATGACAGAGAAGGGTAGGGTCCAGAGAACAGGAAATGAGGTACGAAACAAAAGAGGGGGAGAAGATGTTTCCTCTTTAAGCTGATACTAAAAAGTTTTTTTTAAATATATGTACTTCAAAGAATGTGCCAATACGTATTGACCAAAGAGTTTCTTCATACATGAAAGGCACCTTGCATTAGATACATCGTTGTCGTCATGATCATGAATCTATAAACTAAAAATATACACACCTTTTTTGAGAAACAAAGAGATCTGAGTGTAAGTTGCATGCTTGTAAAAGAATCTGTGATGCCTACCAAACTTTTGTTCTTGAAGAAAAACTTTGGTCAAAAAATTGTGGTCTTTATTAAAAAATAGCACCCCATCGCGACTTGTTTGTGGGTGGGGCAAGTTTGCCTGCCCGCTCGGCTCCCTGGTGGGCAACTTCCCACCCATCCGGGTCTCCAGCCGGGGGGGGGGGGGCGGCGAAGCTTATTTAAGCTTGCCCCCGTGTAGCTATGTTTAACTTGTCTGCATCCAGGTGGGTTAAACCTATAAAGAAGGAGAGAAAGCCACCATTGTTCCTCTGTCATCACTTTGGTCACATGAAATGAGAAGTCTGGAAAGGGTAGACTTGTCAGTCTATGAAGGCTCTACAAGCAATGCAAAATATGGAAGGTCATATGCATTGAGAAGTCTCCCCACTTTTGGCACATTGCTTTGAGTGGACAAAGGCTGCTTTTACACAACCCCTAAAATCCGGTGGCAACTTAAATGCAGATCCCCCCAATGTAGTTTTTGTTCTGCTTCCTGTGTTTCCACCTCCCGCACTCTGATTCTATTGCTTCTGTCTGCGGTGAGGGGAGAGAGAAAAAAATGCAGGCTCACCTCGCCCATTATGATTCCTGTCTGTTAAAAGGGGGGGGGGGGAGCCAACAAAAACAAACAAAAAGCGGAGGAGGGCCAGGCATGCAATGATTTAAAACAGCAACAAGGAACAGCAACAAGGATTTTACCTCCTCCAGACCTTGTAAAATGCGCTGGGGCGCGCTTAAGTGGGCGTGGTCATACTTTATTTTTTTAACATCCACTGCTGGTGGGAAAACAATTTTATGCTCCACATCTGCGAGCATTTTGCAGCAGATTTTTAAGGGTTGTGTAAAAGCAGCCAAAGTTACAACAGGGCATATGTGGTCAGCCCTGTCTCCTGCCTCACACATTTTGTGTAGATACTGAACAAGTGAAGAGGGCTTTACTATAAACAGCATTGAATAAGCTGGTACAAATATACCTGACCCCATGCATCACTTGAAAATTCCTTGGAAGCTCCAACCTCTCAACTGCTCATTATTTCTTCTAGCAATGATATTATCCACACAACCAAGAGATAAAACCCAAAGATCTACTTGAACTTTTCTGTAAATGCTGAAGGGCTTTGCTTCTCTTTGTCAGATGAAATTGTTATGTAGAGATGTTTTCTATGCTTTCCTTTTTGTTTATCTTCACATATAATTTTAAGCTTTTGTTCTGCTGCCACAGACACAGCTTTGTCTCTGAAAATTATCTTTGCTGTGAATCCCTTGAACTGACCCTGCTGAATCCATACCCTAAAAAACTGCATAGTTGTTTTATCCGTTCCTGTTTAATCCACCATGGGCCGCTTTTTGTCTTATCAGTAAAGATCATCAAAGAGTGAAGATGCAACCAAGAAGCTAATGGATTAATGCCCCATCTTCTCTGGCAACTGCATCCTGATTTTTATCTTTCAGAAATCAGTAATCATCCTTATCTCCTTTGAATTCTTTTAAAGTAAATTAAGGTAAAACAGTACTAAACTGGATTACCAGACTGGCATCAACAGGTGACATCTTTGGATAGTGGGCAGGGCACACGTATACCATCAAAGCCCAAATGGAAATACTTGTGCTCAGTATTAATACTTGTGCAAGAATACCAGCAATGGCCAGTATCAATTCTTGTTTTTCATCTCAGCCTTAAGAATTTGGAAATGTTATAGCAAGACAACCACCTGACTCATGAGTTATACTGTTTGTTATATTTTAATAACTCATGTACATTGTATATTATATGTTATGCTATTTATCTATGAATATTCAGGTGTATGACCGTATAACAATAAAGTAAAGTATTCTTCCTGCACACCACACACAGTGCCAGATGGATGGCCTTCAAGTCTCTGCTTAGAAAATTCCACTGAAGAACAGCATACCATGTTTCAGGTTGTTTGTTTGTTTGTTTGTTTGTTGTTAAATTTGATTTCTATACTGCCCATCTGGCAAAAAGCCACTGTTAGATAACCAAGTTAATCTGTTCCACTGCTGAATAGCTTTTACTGCCAGGACATTCTTCCTAATATTCAGTCATCACAGCGGAAATCTCAGTTTTTTGCATTTTTTTCGGGCCCATCTTTCATGCAACAGTTCTTAAATTAGCCAGATATGACCTCATCCATCTCTTCCCCAGGCTAAACCTGGGTCGAGTTCTTATGAATTTTTTAAAAAATCGTACGAACCCGAACCAATCCAAACCGGTTCGGGTTGACTTACTGGGCAGCGGCGGTGATGGTGGGGTGATCCTGGCCCCAACAGCAAGGGCTTTTTGAGGCGCTAGTCCCAAGCCAGCACATCTCAGCTGAGAGGCTCTGGCTTGGGGCCAGCGCCTCATTTTTTTTCTTTAAGCACCGACCACGCGGCCCTTGGGGCCCGGTCGGTGCTGATTATTTTTATTGTTATTATTATTATTATTACTTTATTTTTCAGTGCCAACCTGGCCAACCCGGGAGCTGGGGTTTTTTAAAATATATTTTTGTTTTACAGCATGGACCACATGACCCCTGGGGCTGGGTCGGCACTGATTTTTTTTCTTTATTTTACAGCGCTGACCCGGCCACCCCTGGGGCTGGGTTAGGGCTCCTTTTGTTATTTATTTTATTTTATTTTTATTTTTACTTTGGGTTTCTTTTAAGTCCCCAGTAGGGGCTTTTGAGGCACTGGCCCCAAACCAGTGCCTCACCAGGCCTACTTCCCACCTGGACCAGGAGGTCTGCGGTGATGAGGACAACATAGGAAGGGGTAACGAAAAATGAAGCAAACAAAATGGAAATTTCCATTTCATTTCATTTCATTTCATTTCATTTTTCTTTGATGGATTGGTTCATTATTCATTTTGTTAGCTAATGAAATGAATAACGAATAATGAAATGAATTAAAAGTTCATTTTGTACCCATCTCTTATTGTGAATGGTAGACTACATCTATTAAGAACTTACCTAATATGCATGTGTACATATATGCAGTGGATCTATACATGATATAATTTGATTGTCTTATACTCAGGTAGACCAGATGATCATGTAGGTGACACACAAATATTCAACCATCATGGCATGTCACAGTGTCACACAGATATATGAATCTAAATTCTGAGCTGATATATAAATATATTTCTTTGTCATTGTCAGAATAGAAGGTGTCATTGAGTGAGAATGAAGTAATCACTAGCCTTCTTTGTTCTCCCAAAGCAGATCACAGAATGGCCTATGCGGAAGAAGAAATGTTCTGCTCTCCCTGATTTTAAAGTACACTCCATGAGTAGTTATGGACTAGAGACAGGCATGAAGCAATTTGTCCTGAATCAGGACAATTTATCAGTGCAGTACCTTCTAGCCTCTCCCTGCCCCTGACTGGCTGCCCTACTCACCGTCCTCTGTCAGCCAGCTGGGTCATCCTTTTAACTAGATGCCTAGTCCGTATTGTCCAGCGAGCGCCCTGAAGACAAAGAGGGTGCTGACTCATTGCTGGTCTTTTACATAGAACTTTACTGCGAAGTCAGGTGACCCAACTGTTGGCGGCTGGCCAATCCTCCCAGGTGCTCCCCATTGGCCAGCCTGGCTAGTAGGCATTGTGTCTCTCTCAAGTGGGTCGACAAAGGTGCCCCTCCCAGCACTGGACTGGTCAGAACCCCCATTCTGCCTCCCCATCTGCTGGCCCAGGACAGTGACCCAGCTAGTGAGGAAGGCAACCAGCCAGGTGATGGAGGAAGAGTACATGTGGCTGCACTGGTGCCACATGGACACCTTTTCCTGATTCAGGCAAATTGTTTTGGGCCCATCTCTAGTAAGGACAAACTAATGTCTGCTCAAACAACATCCCACTGGGGGGGGGGGGGGGAGAAATTAACTTTGATTATGTGCTTATAATGCAGTGTGGCACCTCTCCCCATGGCATCTGCATGAACAAAGCCATACCTTTATTTGAGCGAATCGATCAAGAAATCTAACCTCTTCCCCCACAGAAAACACATGCCTTTAAAATCCAGCCGCACTCCTTGACTCTGTCACGACAGAGTGTGACCGACGGTGTTGATTGCTAAGAAAACCTGTAATTCTTGCAAAGTGGAGAGGATGACTAACAGATCATTGTTACACAAGGCTGCAACGATGCAGCAACTTCATCTCTAACCGTGTGGAATTGTGGATGGCAGCGTATGGTGATTGGGTGTCATTCTGAGCTATTATCATGTCTGGCATCAGGGAAGCTCTGGGAACGGTGAACTTGTAATCAAGGCAGTGCAAGATATTTTAAAGAGCTAGAAAGATCTAGTTGCAACGTCCATGAAGTGTATCCATCTTCTGAGAGAAGAGCTCTGTTAAATTGCTATTCCTCAGTCTCCTTTTCAACTTCACTATTTAGGTTGCTGAGATCGTTCCTTCCCCAACCCTCAACCCCATGCTATCTATGTGAAACTGACCTATTAGATTCTTCCCAGAAGCTGCCTGAGTACTCATCCACAAATTTAATTAAATGACAAACCTTCTGAGAAAGAAATGGAAGATCCAAGAAGGTAGGTAAGCTTGGGAAAGGTTTTGTCCAATTAACCCCCATGTGCCTGTGATAGAATGGATATTGGAGGAGGTTAATTATCACGTTTTTATTTAACAGTGAGGGTCTGCTTCTGTATCTGTTTGCCATATCAATATTTAGAAAGCAGCATTTTGAAGATGATGAGGCCAGAAGTGCCACGTAGGGTTTGCTTTGTGCAAATCTTAGCTCCAGTCTGTGTCCGTTAATTAATTAAATATTTAACCAAGGCTGACTTGTCAACATGACAATTGCATTGCTACCAAATGAATTCATTTCAGGTCCTGAAGCAATAATTAATAATTAGCATCACAACTGAGGAGCACCTTTATAGAGGTATATCCAGGACAGCACTACATAAGTTACCCCCTCATCATATGTTTGGTTAATTTGATATATTTATTTATTTATTCATTTCTAGATCACACTGATCTCCAAAAAGGACTCTGGGCAGTTTACACAACCAAAATAAACCAGCAATTAAAGGAGCAGACAATAAAACAAAAGAAAAACAAGCACAACTACCCAGCAAGAGGCAAAGCCAAAAAAGTTAGAGGGAAAAACAAAGAGGGGAGCAGTACAACATAACATTGCATTACAGATTGTTGTATGTTTCCCTAAAAAGCCAAGTTTTTAAAGCTTTTCAAAAAGTGGTTAGGGACTCAATTTGGTGAATCTTGCAAGGCAGCTTGTTCCAGATGACCAGGCCGGCCACCAAGAAGGCCCGATTATGGGTGGAAACCTTAGGGGCCACCCAAGGTATGGCCATGAAGAGCAAGAGCATCAAAGCTGTTCTGGCGGGAAGAACCAACACTGAGCTTTGGAAAAATATGCTCTGCCAGATACTCAGGTCCCAAACTATTATCTGATCATCATATACTTTAAAAATAATAATAATTCATAAATCAGAGTTGACCACTGGGTACTCTAATTTCCCTACATTGGTTTTCCAACAGTAAAGATCAAGTAAAATGGAAAATCCACTGGTATTTTTTGAGTAAAGTCAACAATTAGATATGGGTTGTTTTTCATGTTAGTCTCAATCTAAGGACAGAAATATCCTGCTGAATATTGTCTTTTGAAAGTTTTTGTAAACAATGTCTCTTTTTTATTTTTCTTTTCTGAATTTCACCATTCAGTTTAAGGGACCATCACACCATCACCACTGATGTGGTAGGTATGTGGAACGCCTGAAAGTGTTTGCTCATACAAATTTTGTTTCACCATCATGCCCAGTCAACAGTCAAAAGGATCGAATGGCACCCTAAAACCAGAGGAGGATCTCATAAACCCCTTTCAGGCTGAGCTTCACACCACAGGTTTAAAGGTGAGCAGCTATAAAACGTAACATTCATTTGAAACTGGCAATAAAAAGCTACAAACTGTGATTTGCCCTGGAACTAAGGTTCATACAGGTGAGGGACTTTTAGATACTTCAGGAATGAAAGGATTCAGAAACGTCAGACAGAAGACATTGAGGCGTTTAAAGCTGAAATAAAGAAGAAACAAGAAACACCTTCACAATCCCTGACAGAACTGACTGCCCATCTGGTAGTGAGGCCACTCTGGGCGGTTAAAAACAATTAGTCAATACAACAGAGTACAATATCAACACATATAATTCATACAATAAAATAAAGAACATAAAAATACAGTAAATATAATAAAAATAAAATAAAAATGGCATTAATAGCATATACCGGTAATTTCAGACCTATAATGTTATTGGCGGGCAGATCTAATTGGTATGGGCCTCCTATAATGTTATTGGCGGGCAGATCTAATTGGTATGGGCCTCCTTGCTTTGTTATAAGTGTTGTCATAAGTCTACAGTGTTTTTCCTCCAAATAAAACCAGGCCCCAAGACACATGGGACTTGGCCATCTCAGCTTTCAGAGAAGTAGGAGTCTTCTACAATAATTTTGCCATGTGACCACACCCTAACTTATACCGCTCTCTCACAGCAGATTTGAGGCATTTAATTTGAAAAGATGTCTTTTTTAGTCATGTGGTAGCATGCCCAAAAAGGCGTTTTACCTGTCCTCTTGTCCTTAGTGATAAAAAGCACCCTTTAATGTCCACAGCAAAGAAGAGTAACTGTTTAAAGGTGTCTCTGTAGGCCTTGGAGAAAAGTACAGCCCCCAGCGGTGGTTCCAAGAAAAAGCGCTCAGATGAGTGAAAGGGGGCATGGTTGTCTCTTTCTGAATGAAAAGGTGACTAGCCATTAGAACATTTAAAAAGGAGTGCCTATAACTGCGGAAAAAAGTGCCCCAAAGCAAACGTGGGATGATGGCCTTAGTCTAGTCTGGATCCAACTGAATGAATTTCTATAACCTGCTTAAAGCCAGTATATTTATGTATTTTTTTCTTCACAGGGATTTGTGTCAGCCACTTTAGGAGATGGAATATGAAGGCGGAACTGCCCCTACACTGCTATGTGGCCAAATAAAGTTGCTGTTGTTTTGTGCCATCAAGTCAAAACCAACTTATGACAAACATAACGGATTTTAAGGTAAGTGAGATATCTGATAAATTGTTTTAACAGTTCCGTATCCTCAGTGGCTGATGGCAGCTTTGAATCCTGTTCTCCAGAGTCCATGTCTGTCATTCTGTCCACTACACAACACTGGGGGATCCCTTCTTAAATAGAATGCCCAATCTCTTCCCAGAAAGAATGCCCAATCTATCTTATGCCATTTTGATAACATTATATCTTGATCCTTGTCTTTGTCTGTGATGGTATTTGTTCTGCATTGGCTCTCTCTGCAAGATCTCATTCCCACAAATGAGAGTGAAGGAAATACCTGTGACCTGGGATGGAGATGACAGATACAGTGGACCATCAATTTGGAAGACGTATTACTTGGGAGGATTTTCTTTCTCCTCACAGGTAGCCTTCAAGGAATTGCACAGAGGCCATTGGGCAGTTGCATCTGCACCATGACAAAGAAAGGATAAGGCAGAGGTGGTGGGTGAAAGATACACACTAGAGCCCCAGCCAGTCACACACTTGTACCTAGTAGTGAACTGTTTGTTAAGCTGACTAAGGATGATTTTACACGACCTCTAAAATCTGTTGGCAATTTAAATTCAGACCAGAGATCGTGGGGTTTTGCTCCTCTTGCTGTGTTCCCCCCTCCTGTACTCCATTGCTCCTGTCTGCGGTGAGGGGAGGGAGAAAAAAAGGGAGAAAAGAATGCAGGCTCACCTCCGCTCACCTCCGCCTGCCTTCGGAGCAGCCCTGTAGGGATTCCTGTCTGTTAAAGGGGCAGCAGGGACAAAAAAACAAACAGAAGGCGAGGAGAGCCCGGCATCCACAGCTTTGCAATCTGCATCGGAATTTTTTTTACCTCCGGAGACCAGGTATTTGTAAAATGGGCTGGGGTGCGCTTAGGTGGGCATGGTCGTACTTAATTTTTTAAAAAGACCACAGCTGGTGGGAAAACAATTTTAAGCTCCGCATCTGGGAGCCCTTTGCATCTGATTTTAGGGGTCGTGTAAAAGCAGCCTAAGTTTGAGAAGAAAGAACAAAGGGAATACCAGATAGTAAATCTAGCAAACAGTGATGACACATCTTTCACTTCACCCTACACATACGAGATATTTCCAGTGACACAGCTGCAAGGAGGTACATAGCATGTAGTAACCTCAGCACTAACAACTCTGCACACTGTTACTTTGTGATACAGTTCTATATAGTTGCTTCTCTGATTTTTCTGTTCTTTTTCTTGTTTGTAAGTTTTCATTTTTGCTGTTGTTGTATGTGAAGAATTTTGGAAACAATGGTAACTTATTTTCCTTTCCCCATCACCCTTTGTTCCCTCTTGTCTCTCCCATGATTGCTGCAAGTGTTCCATCTATCCTGTAACATCAGCATCTGTTGCATAAAGATCATTTTTGACATCACAAACAGCAATTATGTGATTGCAAATCAGATAAAATGGTGTAATAATTGCATTCTAATTATGTGATTAAATTTATTTATAATAAACAGCCAATTTGGGGTAATTATGCTGATGAAAGAAAGGTGTAAGAATTAACTCAAACCTTTTGTATAATAACAAATAAGCAGTATTTTAGGGCTACTCAAATTACAAGTCTCACTAAAGTGATGCCGTTCCATCTATTAAAGCTGAATTTGGCCTTGTAGTATAATAACAAATCAAATCAGTGGAGATGACCTGGCTACCCACCACTCACTCAACATGCACAACATGGTAGTGGTAAATCCATGATCAATCTGTTCCATTGTTTGCTTGTTTGTTTCAAAAGAAACAAATCAGATCACAACTTAAGGCTAGGAAACAGTCTTATTAATTAGCTTGCAGCCATTTTCCATACCCACATAAATTTCCATATGACACCATACTTTCATCCTTTGGGTGCTTCATGAGAAGGCAAAGTTTACTGGACATGACAATAACACTGGGAAGAGCTGAGTGCCACGGTAAAAGGGGAGGACCAAATATGAGATGGATTGACTCCATAAAGCAGGTCAGCTCAACTCGTCGACCGTGGGTGATGAATAGCCCGCAACGCTGTCAGAAGTCATTTGCCAGCCTCTGGACATACCATTTCTTATGGGGGGGGGGATTTTCTCCCCTCCCCAGGAAGGAAAAAGAGTTCTGAGGGCTCTCCGGCCAGACTCCTCTCAGATCGCCCATCATGGAATCCTTTGCCGCTTCCTCCAGCAGCAGATTCTTTACATGGGATGGAATCTTGACATTTGCCTCTTTCACTGCTGCAAACTTTTGGCCAATTGAAGCACAGCAAAAGCTCCTGCCAATTTGCAACTCCAGCAACGGGCTGGGTGCAATGAGGAAGTAGAGGAGAAGCAAGCTGCACCTTTTCTTTCCAGGAGGCAGACAGGATGGTGCATCTTGGGGGCCCGTGTGTAGAGGTGGGGGAGAGAGCCTAGCTACAAGGGCTCATCCCCTTCTGCCTTCCATCCCCAAGCATTTCCTTTTGGCCTTGAAAAATGCCTTTTGAATCCTGCCCTAGTTTAAGCGCTTGAAGAAGAAAAGGAGCAGGTGGAGGGAGAGAGGGGGCAAAAAACCATTACCTTCCACTGCCGCCACACCACACCCCCTTGCCAGGCTCCTCCATAGGAGACTCCACCCTCCTGCTCAGGAGCACTGGTGAAGCACACAGACACTTCTGAAAGTAGCATGCAGGGATGTGCGGCGCTACAGGAAGTAGACCGCCAGAACATCCGGTAGCTGGAAGTAGCCTGCAGGCTGTTCAAAGTTGGACAGTCCTGCCATAAAGAAAGCCACAGCCTTGAGTTTACAATAGCTGAGCAGGTCTGTTGAGGACAGGGCATTTAGGAGGTTACAGCCTCCAAAAGTCAGAGGCATTTTGATGAAGAAGAAGAAGAAGAAGAAGAAGAAGAAGAAGAAGAAGAAGAAGA
>JAHTLZ010003542.1:58827662-58842815 GCA_023846285.1 Phrynocephalus versicolor | reverse complement strand
TCTGGTTGTTTCAGGACCCTGTTCCTGTTCTTGATTCCACAGGTCCTCAAAGGAATTGAATGAAAGAAATAGCCTTACCCCCAACTACTGGACTCTATCTTGATCTTATCTTGTGTCTTCTCCAGCAGAGAAACACAAGTCTACAGGAATCACATCCCTCTCCCATGAGGTAATAGGTAGGTGCATTCATTCATTCATTCATTCATTCATTCATTCATTCATTCATTCATTCATTCATTCATTCACTCACTCACTCACTTACTCACTCACCCACCCATCCATTCCATTCCATTCCATTCCATTTGTACCCCAACCTTTCAGTGAACCGAAGGCATCATATATGTTTCTTCTTCTCTCCATGACCACAAGAGGTAGATCAGACTGAGAGGCCCAGGATTGTCCAGTGGATTCTATGGCTTTTTGGTGCAGATTAGAATCTCAATTTTTCAAATTCATTAGATGGAGCAGCAGTTTATGGGTCCCTTTATCCTACAATTTCTGCTGGTCCGAGCCACCATAGTCAATAGGGAGGGACTGTGTGAGGTAAAGTCTGAAAAATCAGGGCTTCTCTTGCTCATTCTTGGCTTGCAGGATCCATTCTGCCTCCTTGTTTCCTGCCCCCATTTCCACCAGAGACGGTGCACTTGCTCAAAAGAACAATAGTTTTGTTCACATTGCCTTTCATTAGCTTATGTTATATTTAAGGATATACCTGGCAAGAACTTTCATGGATGTTTCATTTTTAGTTCTTTTATGGTGGTGGTGGTGGTATGCCTCTTTAAGTTTTCATGTCTTGCATGTGCAGGTTATTTGGTCAATCATGAAAGGAACTATTTCTCTCAGATTATTTTTTCTGATCCCCCCCCCCCATTTGGCACAAGGATATTTTCTCCACCCATCCTGTCTATAATCCCCACTACAAGCTAATGCTTGTGCAAATGGACTTCAGTTGATTTGTGTTCTTAAATAGGTAGAGTACCTGCTAGAGGGCATGGTAGGAAAAGGGGATGAAAAATCCCCCAAGCCCACTACACTAAGCCCATTGCCCTGTATACACATTTCAAAGCAAACACTTGATTTCTGTTGTCTTGTAAAATGATCACCAGGACCCCCATGTAAACAAACTCACCAGGCTTAAGCTCAAGTCCAGATTCAAAGAAATATGAAGTTGTCAGGTTAGCTCCATACAGGTTAGCAATAGTAGTAACAAATTCACAAGCAGTCCTTGCCTGGGAGCTCCACTCCACTTGTTATAGCAGGGAATATAAGTGAATCCTGTGTGTGTGTACAACCTCCCACCTTCTTTTCATTCTTGAGTGCTTCCTTGTTACCTGTGACTTTCCCCATTGGCTTCTTTGCCTGCTTCCACTCCATCCTCGCTTGCTTGTCATTAACCTTCCACTCCATCTACCTTTGAGAAGTCCTGCTGTCCCCGGACCCTTTCCCCATTCCCACAACACACCCCCATTCCAATGCAGTCACTAAGAACGTGAGATGGGCACGAAACGAACATTTTTTCATTTCCGTTATTCGTTACCGTTACCATTACGCAATGAAACGACAAATGAAAATTGTGATGAAAATGAAACGAAATGAACAGAACCACGAAGATTTTGTTCGTATGTTTCGTTTCTGTTACTGCTGGCGTGCAATGAAATTGAGCTGTTTTAAATGTTAAAAAACGCCCTGGACATCCATAAAAATGCAGCAATAATTATTTATACTGTCTGATAATACCTACAGGGGGGTTGGAGCCCTTAAAACATGCATTTATGTGTTTTCTCAGATTGCTGTATTTTTTTCCTTTAAGGAGAGCTAGGGGACATCGACCCAAAATGGCTCCCAGATGCCTAATATTGATTTCTTGGGTATTAAAACGCCCTGGACATCCATGAAAATGCAGCAATAATGTGATAATTATTTGAAATTATTATCTACCAGGGGGTTGGGGTCCTTAAAACATTTGTTTATTTCTTCTCCCATCACGATGTATTTTTCTTTTCCCTTTAAGGATGACAAAATGGATGTCGCTACTCCAGCCACAACATGGAGGCAAGCCATGTGATGGGATCATGTTAATTACTGGACAACTTCAAGCAATAGCATGCCCAGGTTGCAGACTGGGCAGGTATGGCAGCCACAGAGGGCATAAAAAGCTCTGTCAGCCCCCAGAAATGCTTTAAAAATTGCGCAAAAAGCGGCTAGAAACGACAAACGAGAAACGAAAAATGGAAACGAAATTTTTTTAAAAAAATTCATGAAAAATGGAAACGAACCAAAATAGACCTCTCAACAACAAATGACAAACGAAACACCATTTTTTTTTATTCGTGCCCATCTCTACTAAGAACTTCTCAGCCAACTTTGAGGCACCCCATATTTTCCTCTGGTGCAGAGAATCCCCAGACCTACAAGGACTTCCTGAAGCAGAGGAAGACCAGATAGATGTCCACTCATTGGTTCCAGCCAATCCTTGCAGAAATTCCCACCCACCCTACTCCTGGACATTCTAATTGGCTGCTGACAAGAGATTTCACAACACAGTTGTACTAAAAGTTTCCCCTGCCATTTGACAGATAAGGATGAAAGAATAAATAGAGATTGAATGAAAAAGAATGTGAAAGAACATGAAATCTTCATGTTCCCTCTCGTATGTTGACAAAAATTCTTCATTTTCATAGGCTATTGGAAAGGATGAATGAACATGAAAAATAAAAATACCAGCCTCCCCTACCCCCCATTTGTGCTAACATGAAATTCATATAACTAGTTATAGCTCTGCACCATGGCAGAAATACTTGGGTTTTGACCATCAGATGCTCAGCAGTTTGAATTTAGAATATTACATTTCAGAACAGTAGAAAGACTTCTTTTGCAAAAGAAAGAACACTGCAATCAATGATCATTAAATGCATGTGGGTTTGTTTTGATTGCTGAGATAAAACTGTTATGATTGTATGATTCTTATGCACAGGGGAGAGATCTAGTTGCCTTGCCAGCTGAAAACAAAACGGTTTCAAGATTTCAGTATTCGGCTGTGCCAGCTGGCCTTTGTATTTTAAGTTGTGTGACACAAGTTCTACAGAAGCCACCAAGGAGTAAGTTAAGCAAGTACCCTTTTCCCCTGTTAGCGGCTACTTTGTTGACAAGACACAAAGGCAGTATCAACTGTCAGGTGATGATAAGAAGGGCAGTTGTAAGGAAATGATCCACAGCATGCCCTGATATAATTGACCCATTTGTCAAAATACCAAGATTAAATGGCTTGATTAAGCTGATCTACTGTAATAAATGCTCACCATGGCCCGAGGTGAAGATTTATGCATGTGTTTGGACTTGGCTTTTTCTCTCCTGGTGCAAAGACAAAGGGCAATCCCACACCTGATTGAAGTAGCATGTCTCCATATGTGCTGCCAGAGAAATAAGTTCACATTGTCAAACGCCTCCTGTCTTCTTCTGCAATTTTTTAACCACGGGCACCCTCCAATGCTACATCTTTGCCCACAAATCTGCTGCTCTCCCCATCTCTTTATTTATTTATTTATTTTAGAGTATTTTTACCCCACCTTTCTCCTTGGAAAAGGACCCAAGGTGGCTTAGAGTAATGAGGGATAATATACAGTCCAGTACAATTAAGACATGTTCAAGTATTGAGAACAGGGAATTGAAGGACATCTTACAACAATAAAAGACAGCATTACATTAAAGATACAAGAGAACATGAGCAGTTAAAAGGAGAGTAAAATTCCATGTAAAGTTATGAGTGATGCAAACCAATAGTTCAATGTAATCACACAAGGTTGTAAGTAGTTATAAACACAAAGTCCATGTGATCCTATAGATTCATATGAAAGGCACCTAATAGGTAGTCCATCATTCAGGGAAAGTTTGCCTGAAGATAAAGGTCTTTGTCTATTTCTGGAAAGACATCAGAGATGGGGCAGTCCTGGCCTCTAATGGAAGGGAGTTCCAGAGTCTGAGTGCCACAGCCAAGAAGGCCCTTTCATGCATTCCCACGTGACGTACCTGTGAGGGTGACAGGATGGAGAAAAAGGCCTCTCCTGAAGACCTTAACACCCGAGCTAGTTCATACTGTGAGATTTGATCTTTGAGGTAGCTTGGACCTGTAAACTCTTTCTCAGGCACTTCCAGGGTCTCTATCATGTCTACTTAAAAAAATCTATGCTAACATGAACTGTTGGATACATCTGTGGCTAAGCATCCTGGCTGTGGAGCCAGAATTTGGGAGTTCAATTCCCCCACTATGATTCATTGAGAGGAGCTGGACTTGATGATCTATACTCTATAGGGTCCCTTGCAAAGCAAAGCTTATTATCATTATATTATTATTTCAGGGGAAAAGAATCGAAACTGGGCTACCAACAATGTGAGCGTTGTTTTTGTTTTTAAGCCCCCCTATAGATGTTGCCTATGTTTCGATTATGACAATAATAAGAAGGATCTTGATCTCAGCATAAACAACCATACTCAAACAGTAAATACGGTGGATTTTCAAATGAAGATGTTAAATATGCAAAGTTATGTCCCTCTTCTTCATGAATATTTCCTTGTTTATTATTCCTCTCCTTTATCAGAGTTCCCTGTCATAAAATGAGGCACACATATCCAATGGAATACACTTCCAAGGACTGTGGGAGACATTTGCTGTGAATGGATGAAAATCTGCTTGACTCTGAGGTCAAGAGGGGACATGGAAAGTAGGGCTTACCTGTAGGGATGGGATTGCAAATATCGTGACTAGAGATGGGCACAAATAAAAAAAATGGTGTTTTGTTTGTCGTTTAGGGGGTCCGTTTCAGTTCGGTTCTGTTTTTTGCGAATTTTTGCAAAAAAATCAGTTTTCTTTTCGTTCATTTCATTACCGTTTCATTACCATTTATTTCAATTTTTTGTGATTTTTTTAGCATTTAAAGCAGTTCACTGTATTGCCCTAACGAAAACGAAACGCACGACAAAATTTCCGGTGTTTCTGTTTGTTTTGTTTCATTTTAGAGACAAAATTTGTTTGTTGTTTCTTTGCATAATGAAACAAAAAACAAAAACGGAAATGAAATTTTTTTCGTTTCGTGCCCATCTCTAATCGTGACTACAATCCTATAATTCTTCATTTTGTGCGTTCTACCTAATTTATGCACACATTATAGACACCTAAATGTGGCTCACCGGGAAGAAAAGGCCTAAACTGGAGGGCTTTGATGTTTAACTGGGCCTAGCTTTGCTAAGCTTCCTATTCAGAAAGAATGCTTCCAGTTAGCACTAGGTCAAGAACAGGAGGTTTGGGGGGGGGGGGGAATGTTGAATGAAAAAAATACATGGAGGGAAAAATACATATTTTTGTTTTGGGTCATTTTCGATTGAATAATTTAATTGATATTCTGTAGTGACAAGAATAATCTGCTTGTCTATGGGAAAACACTTGAACAAAGGCAGGATTCTATTAATTAGTGCTCTCTCAGAGAGAAAACTTGCTTATTTCAAAGGAAGACAAATGATTTATGCAGCTGAAATGGTAAAGGTGAAATTATATTCTCTTTGGGAGCACAGAGGACATGAAGAGACATGGCACATGACATTTGCTTGATGCCATTATATCCCTCTAAAGCCCAAGCAAAACCAGACTTAAGCCAAAGGAAGTGGCTAATTTGTATTGCATCTGAAAAATTTTGTAGTACAGCAGCATTGGGCATTGATCATGTCAGCTGAAGGTTTTTTTTAAATTGTTCTGATCCACTAACCATTGACAAGAGAAGGCCAGAGTGCTCACGTCAATGCCTACCTCCACCTCAACATCTGAAGGTAGATTAAATGGAACTGAACTGTATAAAGGAGATGTTCATAATTTTAACTTCCAAGGCACTAGATGGCTTCTAAGCATATTCAGAAGAAGAAGCACATGGTCTGAAAAGGAGGGGAATATCACCATTTCATGCACACACACACACACACACACACACACATATGAGAGAGAGAGAGCGAGAGAGAGCATCTGGGTGTTTAGGGGAAAGACCTTTTCACATTTCCACTTTTCAGTTCACTGTGCCAACTTTGGGGACAATACATTCCCAGGTTTGCTGAGAGACGAACTTGCACAGCCCCACAGAACTGGAGACCTCACACACTTATACAAACACAGGTATAAACACCAGAGAATAATTATATTTATGTTTGCGACTCACATTCTAGGTCAGAAGTGCTATGGAATAAACTGGATTTCTTTGTTAAAGGTATTGTTTTCTATTAATCCCTTTACTGCAAAGCAATGTAGATTTTACAATGCACAGAATGTTAGCAGCAGGCCCATCAGAAGTAGGTTAGAAATATAATGTATATGGAAAGGAGTGATTCAGAATCAGCAATTACGGGCTCCTCCATGAGGAACATACATCAGTTTTGTACCTTGCCTCTAAAAATTAATACTAGCTATATTAGCTCCTTTAAATCAAAGTAACGAGTGAGACTCCTCCTTACATTATGGCCAACTAGTCCCTGAAGTATCATTCAGATACTCTTATTTCTTATTATTAATATTATGAAAAGAACTGTACGGGCAAGTATGGTAAGAAGAGAAGGCGTGGCAAGTATAAGGACCAGGGTCTACATTAGGTCTCCAAACATCAAGGGAAGCCTTGCTTCTAAACCCCATACAGCACTCCTTATCTTTTCTGATTTTAATACCTTTAAAATGCCATTCTACACAGATTCACTGCCATTAACAAAAGTATGGGGCAGCCATTTTGTCCCCTTTTAAAAAAGATCTCTTTAAAAACACATTTTTAGATTTTTTTAAATCACTGGCATTAACCTAATAGCTATAATCGGGCATAAAAAATTATGATATTTTGAAGTGTTTCTCATACGTTTAAAGAGTTTAAAAACAGCTCATTTCTTCACGCGCTGCCATTAACGAAACAAAATGTAACAAACCAATTTTTCCCAGTTAGTTTCATTTCGTTTGGATTTTACTCCTAGGTTTGTTATTCATTTTGTTATGTAACGAAATGAATAATGAATAATGAAACAAATAAAAATTCATTTTGTGCCCATCTCTATTGTGAAAGTAAGCCACTGATAGTTATATCCTCTATCAATTTATCTGATCAGTTCTGCCCTAATTAAGATCATTAAGCTGTCTGCCTGCATTAAAATTGGAGTACTCCAGAATGGTATGGTGCTAAAATGTATGCCTGTAAACATGTAAAGTATTCTGTTTTTGCCTGAAGCCAGCCAATGCCTGAAGGTCTCGTTTTCTAGCCTCTTTTCCTATGGTGGTAGACCAGCCCTCTGGGGTAATCCTGGCCACAGTGACACATGTCCTAGTGATGTCCTGGCTAGACTACTTTAATGTGCTGTATGTGGGACTACCAATGGAAAGTCTCAGAAAACTTCAATGGGTCCAAAATCCAGCAGCCAGACTGCTGACTGGGGAGGAGTACAGAGATCACATTACACCCCAATTAAACAGCTCCGCTGGCTGCAAATCAACTATCAGGAACAATTCAAGGTGCTGACCTTGATCTGCAAAGCACTGTGTGACCTGGGTCCTGGCTACCTCAAATGATTGTCTCTCACAGTATGAACCAACTTGGGTGTTAAGGTCACCAGGAGAGGCCCTTCTCTCCATCCCGCCACCCTCAAAAGGTGAACCCAAGGGAGCTTTCATGGGAACCCATGAAAGGGCCTTCTCAGCTGCTATGCCCAGAGTCTGGAACTCCTTCCCACTAGAGGCCAGGACTGCCTCATCTCTGTTGTCTTTCCAGAAATAGACAAAGACCTTTATCTTCAGGCAAGCTTTCCCTGAATGATGGACTAACTATTACGTGCCTTTCATATGAATCTATAGGATCACATGGACTTTGTGTTTATAACTACTTACAACCTTGTGTGATTACATTGAAATATTGGTTTGCATCACTCATAACTTTACATGGAATTTTACTCTCCTTTTAACTGCTCATGTTCTCTTCAGGCAAGCTTTTCCTTAGAGATGGACTACCATTATGTGTCTTTTAGATGAATCTATAGGTTCACATAGAGTTCATGTTTATAACTACTTATAACCTTGTAGCTTTAATGTAATGTTGTCTATTAATGCTGCTGTATGATGCCCCTCAATTCCTTGTTCTCAATACTTGAACATGCCTTAATTGTATTGGACTGTATATTATCCCTAATTGCTGTAAGCCACCTTGCATCCTTTTCCAAGGAGAAAGGTGGGATAAAAAGATTCTAAAATAAAATAAATAAATTTTGCATTCAATACAGCCCTTGAAAATGCATACAAGATATTGCAAGTTCAATTGTGATGTTAAGAACTGAAGCAAATGCAAGACAAAACCAACTGGCAGAGATGCAAATAATTTGGCAAAACCAGAATGTGTGGATTAACACACTCAAATATGAGATATAGTTCCATTCAGAGAGAACCACAGTATTGAGGCAACTCAATCAACACCTTGTAGAAAAGAATTAGCAAAGAAGCCCAGCCTTATAACAGAAGGGGAAGGAAAGGAAGACAGCAAATAAATTCTAAAATTTATGCATTAACTTTCATAATTAGCAATGACAATTTGTGTGATTTGTGGGCATCTCTTCATTTTCATGCCTAAGTGAATAAGGTTGGGAGAAAATGTTTTCTCATTTTTAAACCCAGACTTTTGGGGAATGAGGCAGCACAAAAATACCTGGATCCTTGAAATCGACATTAAACACAGTCATGGAATTAAATGTGCAGTGCACGGTTTGGTAAGTTTGAGGGAAATTTCAGTGTGAAATTATAAAGTTGTGTCACTTTAGAATATCTCCTTCAACTTACAGTGGAAAAAATTGATAACTTGTATGCTATGAGCTCCTTCTAACTTAGTCAGTTCCTAGGCAAGGAACATAAGCTGAAGTTTGCTTGCTTTCTGTAACAGATTTTCTCCACACTCCCATCATCTGTGACCATTGGGCTATTCTTGCTAGTGCTGATGGGAGGCCCAGGCTGAAACATCTGGAGAGACCCATGCTGTGAAAGGCTACCTGAAATGGTGCTTACTTCACTATCTCTTACTCCTGGCCATAGTCATTCTGAGGTGACTATCACTAGGGATATAATTCTTTGTCTCACCTTGCATTAAAGGACAAGGAAAAGCCACATTCTTCTCACCACTAAGAAGCACAACAATTCCCAGATGTTCAGACAAAATAATGTTTTTAAACAAAATTGCCCATGTCTGTTTTTTTAATATACAGTGGACCCTCGTATAACCAATGGTTTGTATAAAATAAAATCTGTAAAATATAAAAAATTCCGGAGATAGGGGAATTTGCTTAACAGAATCGTCTATGGGGTGAATCTGTACAACATAAAAATGGTCGTGATTAGGGATTACTTTGTTTTCAATGCATTCCTATGGGAAATTTGTATAAAGGAAAATTTGTTCAACATAATTTCATTTGGAACAAATCAATTCCTTTATACAAGGTACCACTGTATTCATAAATGTCTGGTTTGGTCTAGAAACTTCCTGTTTGTATGTTCTCATGCATTGCCCATATTTCAGGACTTACACATAAGCAAGGTGAGAGCTGCTGTTTTCCTAAATCACTGAAGCACCAGATGGGTTTTTTGATCTTTCTTGACAATCTGCCAGTAATTCTGTTCCTGCTCTGTGGAGATACACTGCAAAGGGAAAGAATGCTAGAGATGTTGTATGGGAATCACAGAGACTTTGAAGGGGAACAGGTCTTGCAGTGTTTTCAGTTTTGCTTGAAAAACTTCTAGCTGTGCAGCTGAAGTGAAGGGGCTTACTGGCAGAATTAACATCAAGTCTCCCCAGAGTAGGCAACTCATTTTGTCTCATCAACTGGCACTTACAGTCTTAACAACTCATTTTGAGAAACTGGTGAGAGAAAGAATAAAAAGTTACATTTACTTACCATTATGAAAAGATCAAAAGAAACATACTAGAGTCTAACTATACACTAACGACATAACTGACCGACGATTAAAAGAGAGTGGGAAAAGCAAGTGTGGCTGCCTTCAAAACCAGAGGCAAGGAAGGAACAATTGATTACTGCTGGATTGAGTGACGTTCACTCTAGTCCCGAAAGTTCCCTCCCAGTCACGCCCATCAGAGGCAGCATTCAAGGTTGAAATAACTCCAACAAAAGGAGCTGTTAGTATTACTTTCAGGCAAAAGCAAGGAACCTTTCACTGAGGGTTCTTGTGTCTAGGCAATGTCTAAACCAATGAGCACAAGGAATTTACTGATTATTCTTCCCATCCCTAAGGAGCACTCTTGCATATGTGCAGGTACCGAGGGGAGGGAGATCTGAGGTCTCTGAGGCAGCTGAAGGGGGACAGACGGGTGGCATGTCTTCCCCCAACCACCAGCTGAAGGTTTGCCGCCAATGGTTACATGATTTGGTGAGGCTGAAACGTCAGAAACAGAGTCATCTTGCAAATTTTTGCCAGCTGCACAGCTGAGTGCGCTGGTGGCACCATCTGGCAGCAAAGACCAATCGCTGACATGACTGAACGGTTGTCGGTGCTACAATTTTTCACCTGAGCTCCAAAAGAAGGAGGTGAAAAAACTGCCAGTTTCACTTACCCCACATTTGACTTCAAGTACTACCACAAACAAGCTGGGTTCTTTTGATTTACTATACACAGTTCATGAATTTTGGCAGAGCCTTCAAAGAATGAGCTGAAATAAAATGTTTATTTGTCAGCACTAGACAAATTCAGTGCAAACGTTTTTTCCATATGTGTGGCCCTTGTTGTACCTGTCTGCTGTCTATCTATGAGTATCTTTTTTTTGGGGGGGGGGGTAGGCTTAGAAGTAGATGCCTAGATGCCCTGAGCACATCCAATCTTGCCTGATTTTGGAAGCTAAGCAGGGTCTGCTCTGGTTAGTACTTGGATGGGAGACCACCAGGGAATACCATGTGCTGTAGGCGCCTGGAGTAGGAACTGGCAAACCACTCGAGTATTCCTGCCAAGAAAACTCCATGGAGATGGAGTCATGAAGGGTCAGTCACAACTGTAATGACACAACACACAAACACACAGGCTTAGAAGTGGCAATCCTATAAATATCATTGATGGAGGGTGGGCTTAGAGGCAATCCTTTAAATATCCTTGAGAGGAGGGTAGGTTTAGAGGTGACAATCCTTTTATCCTTAATAAAAGTTAAACACACAAAATCTCAATGCAGGATCAAAGCTGTGAGTTTAGACAAATGAATTTATTCATTTTGGTTTCTCCAAACCAAATTTAATAAAACTAATCAATAAAAAATCCCCTTTTATTCTGAATATTCACAATATTTTTTTGACTTTTGGAACATACTTGCAAAATAATAATAATAATCTTATGAGGTAAAATTCTGCCCTATGCCTAGAATCAGTCCATAGCCATATTTCTGTTTCTGCCACATAGTCACACCAGCATTCTTTTCTATTGACTTCCACAATGGAGGAAGGGTTATGTGTGTGTAAAAATATAGCCAACCTCACAGCCATTACAGATTACAGAATATGGTGTAAGTCAGTATCCATATATAATAATATTTACTCAGTGAAGCCATCATAAAGAATAGAACTCTCTGTCTGTTCACATGTCAGTCATACAGAAAAGGGTGGTTTTCATATAAAGGAAATACAACAACTTTTTTTCCTGAACATTCTGAGGTACTTTCTGACAGGCCTTTGTCTAGAACCCAAACAAGCACTTTGCAGAATTGAGACAGAGCAATGAAAGACAGCTGCATAAAATGGTAACAAGAAAAAACCCATTTTCATCTCTCTTTTTTCCCTTTTGCTGAAAAAAAAGAAGAAGCCTATTACAAATTATAATCCTCAGAAACTTGAATTAGTATTAGGGAACAGAATGAAACAGCCCGTTTGCCTGGCAGGCAAAAAATCAGTGAATAATTTGATTTCATTTTTTTAAAGTCATATTACTCATTTTAGTTTGTTTTAGCTTTATTTTAATTTAGTTTCTAAGTGCTTTACAAGAAGATGAAAGAAGCAAGCCCTTGCCTCAAATCAGGCTACTAATTTATTTAATTTTTTTTTCTGTGTAAAGTAAAAGCTTTTTCTCTGATGCAAGTTAAATGTCTCACTGAATTGTTCACATCTGTCCAAAGCTGCAGCCTGCGCTAGTCCACAGCCTGTCTGAATGATGGATGGAGAAGACAAAGGGGCAAATGGAGGTCCCAAAATCTGTACAACCCAGAATTCAATCACAGTATGAAGCACTCCCAGGGCACATCTTATCTGTTTTATAGTAACTTTTCAGGTCTGGAGAAAAATCACTGGGTGATATTTCTATGTACATATATCCTACCCTTGCAAAAGGTACCACTGTGGCTGCAGTTCCTAAAATTCCATTACCAGAATTATTCTTGGAGTTATGCTACTTGTCCAAGTTCTGGGTGTACCCTTTGTGCTAAATCTAGCTAATTATTCCTAGCAGCAGTTCATCCAATGAATTCTTGGGTCTTACGTGAATATTGGCTTACAAGTAGAAGTGGGCATGAACTGCAGTTCATCCCAGTTTGGTGCCAAGCCCACACTGGTGTTCTGTAGGCATTCTGCACTCTCATCTCCTGCCTCCTTTGTTGTCTCATATGTTATTTAACATTTATATGAAACCACTGGGGGAGATTATCAGGACTATGGGGGTTAAGTGCCACCAGTATGATGATGACACCCAGCTTTACCTCGTCACCTCTGGATTCTAAGGGAGCTACTATCTCAACTTTGTGTACTAGACATGGGCACGACTTGGCAAAATTCTCGTTTCCGTTTCCGTTACTCGTTTCCGTTACGCAACGGAAACGGTAATGACAATTACTCCCCCAGAACTCGAACTCGAACCGACAAAAGAAAAATTGGGTCAGATTTGTCGTTGTTGTTCATGGCATCGCAGCGATCGTGCGATGCCAAGCGGCACAGAAAAAAAGTTTCAAAAATAAAATAAAAACCCAATTCCCGGCCAAAAAAGCAGGCGAAAATATGCCTGCCTGAGGGCACCTACCAGAGGGGTGGTTTCTGGGGGGGGTCCCCACTCCAGCCTTCCCCCCCTCCTGTCCTGGGCTGCTGGTACCAGGCTGGGAGGGGGCATCCTCGGCGTCTCCATTTGCCATGCGGTGGGGTGGGGGATCCAAAATGGCAACCACATTTTTTTTTAAATTGTGGTCCAAAAACCCACCAAAGCACCACAGAAACATGTGAAAATTAGGTATTTTAACTGCCTGATTTTTTATAGTAGCAGCAGTGGGTTTTTCTTGCAACAAAACGTCTCAATTGATTTTATTTTATTTATTTTTTATTTTTTTACACCTGCGCACGTGCAATGATGGGCTGGCCATGGGATGGGACCATGCAAATTTTTGGAGCCATTCCACCAATCGCATGGCCAGGTTTTGCTAAGACTTCTGGATGTGCCAGAAGTCTTAGCAAAAATATTGTGAAGGGGTTCCTGCTTGGCAGGGGGTTGGACTCGATGGCCCATGAGGTCTCTTCCAACTCTATGATTCTATGATTCTATGAAGGCCATGGTTCATCATGTTTTTATGGTGTTTTGAAAGTGCGAAGGTCCACAACCTAAAAATGCTCCCCACCTCCTTTTGCCTCTAGTGCTGCCTTTTCCATACTTTGGCTCAATCTCTCCCCTCAGCAGTTCTGAAATACTTTATTTATCCTGAAACATGTGGTATAGGAATTCTTAATGAAACATGTTAGAGAAATGAGTCTAGTAGTGGTCATGATAACTGGAGTACTCAAAGAGGTAGAGTGCAAAAAAGTGACTTTATGAAGCATTGGAATAGGGTCCTTAACTAATCATTTTGTTGTTAAGTATTAGCCAGGCCTTCCTGTGGCTTGGTGACAATCATCATAATTAAAATGGCATTTCTATCTCCAGAGACACACAGGAACTGTCCAGCAGCCAATCTGTTGGGGGAGGAGAGTATAATTTATGTCAAGTGCCAATTTGGGTAGATAAGTGATGCTATTAAACTGTCTTTTGACAGGCTTACTAATTGCATGGAGATCTGGAGCCTCTGCCTAAGGATCAGAGCAGAGTTAATGAAAAACAAGTTCTAAGTCCATGATCAAAGAAAATTAATAGCATGTATGGATGTCTGGATGCCTCCAGGTAGTTACCCTCTAGCCCAAGCCAACACCTATACTGAATCCTGTGAATCCCATGGCCCATGTAAGATAGCAGCTGTACAGATGTTTGTTTAGCACATTAGGAAATTCAGCACTGTCTGGCTCAGGCTGTAGGAGGATATGCTTCTTAACTCAGGTATCATCTTTCTATTGGATTTTCACATTTACATTGATGTGCATGTGTTAACTATGCTCTTACTGATCCTGGCACACTGGGGTGAGATGGAAGGAAGCAGCATCACTGACAAGAATGTGCTATGCTTTGCAGTAGTGTTTTCCTTGGTTCCTAAGGTGAAGCCACGTGAGTCTGTCTCAGCACGTTGGCAAAACTGGAGTGGGGAGTGGCAAGTTAAAAAAAAAGCTGGGGCAAAATACCATGGCATTTCAGAGAATAATACATTTGTTTCAGGGTAAGTTTTTGTGGATCAATACTTGCATCTAAAGAAAGATTTTGATCCATGGAAGTTTATGCTGAAACAAATTGCATGGTCTTCGACATTCCACAACCATGTCCCTGGGAGGGTGGGGAGGGACACAACCAGGTCCCTCCCCACCATTTATTTCTTCCGTTCCTTCCCTCCCTAATTTTGCTACTGTCCCATGTTCCATCCTACACATATTCAGATAGGAATGGAAAAGGCTACTGTTAGAAATACTACAGATCTGCAATCAAACACTGTGGACAACTTGCAGACACATGTGGCTCTTGATAAATCCCAGTGTGGTGTAGTGTTTAAATCAGGATTCAGAAGACTTGGGTTTGAACCCCCAAACATAGTCTTAGAATTTGTTCGGCTATGGAACTGGTTAAACCACTCGCGGAATCCCTTACTTACCATAAAAACCTCATGAGAGTTACTGTACATCAGTTCCAGCTTGATTGTACCCAAAAAGGAGAAGCAGGAGGAGGAGGAGGAGGAGGAGAAGAAGAAGAAGAAGAAGAAGAAGAAGAAGAAGAAGAAGAAGAAG
>JAHTLZ010003542.1:58801182-58827652 GCA_023846285.1 Phrynocephalus versicolor | reverse complement strand
AAGAAGAAGAAGAAGAAGAAGAAGAAGAAGAAGAAGAAGAAGAAGAAATAAAATTATATCTTTGTGTGACAAGGCTAGGCACCTTTTAAAATATCTTTCCAAATAACATGTTTGACACCAGCCATTAATCACACCTGATGCAGTGGCTAAAGAATGAAAACATATTTTTATTTGCATAGGAACATCAACTTGGTAACAGAGCTAAGCTTATTATGTTCATCTTCAGTTGCAACCACCCAACAGTAATCCTCTTCTTCAGTTGCACACTTTTCTTTTCTTTTTCACTCCAGCTCTCCAGCCCCCTCCCCCACTCCAGGGTTCTAGGAGAGACCAACTCCATGCACCACCCAGCCAATCACCTGTTAACAGACAGATGGGTCAGAGTTTTCTCTCACACTCTGGAATGTCATCTGTTCTTCCCTTGGCATCCCAGTGAGTAAGAAGGAGGAGGGGGGGGGGAAGAGTAGAAATTAGAAAAGAGATGGGAAAAAGAGATGGCCTCGCATCCTCTTGCCTCTGGCCATTCTGAATAGAAATGGGCATGAACTGCCAGCTTGGCACTTTGTTCTGGTTCATTTAGCCACTGAAGAGGTGTTCAAGGCTTCGTAGCACCGCCCTCTACGGTGGGCACCCACTGAGAAGCAACAGCCTGGCTTCCCTGCCTTGTCTCTTCTGGGTGCTGTGTCTGAGTGGGTGCCCACCATAGGAGGTGGGGCTTTGAAGCACCAAACAACTGTTGGAACACTAAATGAGTCACTATGAACTGAGCAAATCAAAAACACTTCACACCTCCACCCACAAGGCCATGGTTAATGACTCACATACTTCATGGATGTTGGGAAGGTTAAAGGTGGGACTTTCACGCACCTTATGCCGTTGTCCACCAAATGAGCCCATTGAGATTGCTGTCCACCTGATGAGCCTATTCAGGCCATTGTCCATCTTATGAGACTATTTCAGACCAGGGTCACATGCGGTCAAAGTGAACTATAAAATGGAGGACTAACAACTGACGAAGCTATATGGATGAGCAGCGAAACATTTCAGTCTCTGAAGAAGTCCAGTTGCCATGACTCAACTTCCAGATAAACTCATCTGGATGACAGACACCAGGTGACCAGATGTCCGTCCACATCTCTAATTGTGAACAGTGACCCAAACACAAGGACCATAACAAATCTGCAATTCATGCAGGAATTGATTAATTTTTAGCAATTTTTGATTTGTTAATTTGTTGGTATATAAAATGATTTCCAAGTATCCTAGAGCCACCACAATGCAGAGATGCTTCCTTTGACTCTTCTCTACAATCTTTCTAGGTATGGGGATAATTGGATCTCTGGTGTCCCTGTGATGTACCCTAAAGAGGTCCCCTCAGGACAGTCTTCCTCAGGTACCTAGAGACATCAAACTTACAGAAAAGCTTCCCCTGACTCTCTTCTGCAATATCTCTATGTTTGGTGACTATCGGGTTTCCCCAAATCAGTTGGTAAAGGGTGCTTTCCTGTGGGGGCAGTTTGTTGGTGTTTAACTCAGATGTTTGAAACCCAAACTTCATAAAATTTTCAGGACTTGTAGAGGATTGTATATGGAAGACCCCCTGTTATATTGCTGTCTGGATTTTAAATACAAAAACGAATTTATGAATCAATCCATTGATTCCTCGGAAAAAATAAATTCATTTTGTTGACCTTGACAAATCATGAATTAAAATAAATCATCATTTTTCTGATTTGTGCCCATCTCTAATGTAAATATTGCTGAGCTGGAAGTTTTTGTGGTCTCATTAGAGCCCTATGGTTAAGTATTTAAAATTAGGGATGCATAACATATTTGAGTTAGGGGAGGGCTCTGGCTGCCATATAATCCTTTATGTAACCCACAGTTCATAGTTTCTCCATGCTACTTGGAAGTTGGAATCCTGTTTTTTTTACATTTCTGCCTCATTGTTCTATCAAACATGCAAGCAGGACTAGAAATTCTCCAACGAGTGCTTTCTGGGTTATGGAGTAGAATCCAAAGGTAGGCAGAATGCTAACAAGATAAATTTCTATGTACAGCTCCCCCTGGGAAATATCTGCAAAACAGTAGTTCATAGCACATTGTCTACCTTATTGCCATCTTTGATCAATGTCTTTCACTTGTGAGTCAGGCAGTAACACACCACAGCTGTTTCTCTGGGATATCAGGGATGTAATTTTATAAGGAACTGGACACATGTCATTCTTTCAATAAAACCACAACAACAAAAAAATACTGGCATTTAATCACAGCCATGTTCAGCTTAGTTTGATGAATGTTGAAGCTGAAAAGTAATGCATCAATTAGATTTCCTATGACACATCCTTTTTCTTTACAAATATACTTTATGTTGTATTTCTGGTTTGTTTTGGCTTTTTTAAAAAAAAAATGACCAGTAGCAGACAATATTTAAGCCCTATAGTCCTCCTAATTAATAGAACACTCTTCTCTTAGTCTCAGATGTTCTCTGGGAAACACTGCCCATAATTTAAAGTCATGTTAATGGTTGTCTCAGTAGATGTTAGGTCTCATGGCCTTTTTGAACTTCTGCACACCTCCCAATTTATTAATTGTGCTCAGAGGAAAATCTCTTTCATGTTGGTCTATTTATGTCAAGGAATACAGGTCAGCCACAGGAGGAGAAAGCAACTGCAAGTGCAGCTGACAAATAGCTCTAAATAGTACACAGTGGAATTACCCAAATGGCCTTTGTTAATAAGTTGCTAACATTTTCTTCCATTTTCCAAAATGATCATAAACTGGAATACGGTTTATGGGCACAACACCGTGGGAGGTAACCCATATAGATAAGACCATGTTTAATACTTCCTTGGCAACTCCTGTTTATCTCTTCTAATCCCTGTGCTTTTAATGTTTTAGCCATGTCTCTGCAACAAAATGCACTCAGTTGCCCTATGGGGGGGGGCAGTGTACTTTCTGGAAATATCTGAAGAAAAGCATTGCAGTGACCCAAACGGTCTTTGAACATCTTATAACTTTACAACTCTTGATCTTAATTGTTGAGCTGAGTGATCTCGGGTGCTGAAAGAGATGGAGAGAGAGAAAGAGGAATACTACTGATCATGAGTAAGAAAGAAAGCAAAACAGACTAGAGGTAGAAAGATATTGTTGGTCTTCCAGACTGGTGAACGATCACATTTCCAGTGGCTCTTCCCTTTTGTTCATAAGTGTCATGTATGGCAAAGATAAGCTTGAACCAAGAAGTGTTTGGTGGGAAACTAGGCCTAGTATAGCTGCCTAGATGCCCTAAGCACATCTGATCTCACCTGATTTCGGAATCTAAGCAAAGTTGGTTAATACTTGGATGGGAGACCACCAGTGAATACCAGGTGCTGTAGGCGCCTGGAGTAGGAACTGGCAAACCACTCCCATATTCCTGCCAAGAAAACTCCATGGACATGGCATCAGGAAGAGTCAGTCACGACTGTTACGACACAAGACACATATACACAGGCCTAGTATAATATTCCTGCTCTGAAGTACTCCAGATGTAGGCTACAATGCAACAGTACTACAGACCTGTGCAAGGGTGACATTTACAAGAATAAGAATAGGGTAAAAGGCACATGGTGAAAATCCCACTGGCTGTCATGCACTCTGCTTTCCTCACCTTCTCACTCTTCATATTATCACTGGAATATCTGTAAAGGGGGATGGTTTACACCTAAAAGTCTTTTCTGTGCTTAGGGATCCTGTGTTTCTGGAATTCCTAATATGAGACAGATCTTATGTCCATAGGGTTATGTGTATATGTATGTGAGTAAAGCAGAGCTAAAGCATGATTGAACTCAATAAAATTAATAGTCTCAACTGGTTGTTAATCTGGAGGGCAGTCGCGACATTTTAGAGGCCAGGAGAAGAATGAAAGCTACTGTACCTCATTATTCAAGTATTATGACATACTTTGGCCCATTTTAATGGGCATTTTACTCAAGTGCTCCGAGCACGGACTCCCCAGACACATGTACATCGCAGCTTCTCCATGCATCTCCATTCATCAAGGATTGACTATTTCCATGAGCAGTCAACAGAATCTGAACAAGTGTTGTTCCCAAAGGCCAAACAGAGGGGATCCTCCCTCAAATTAAAACAGACGCTCTCAGAGTTTCAAGCTATGATTTTTGGCTTATATTTCCCAGAATCCCACCAATCAACATGCTGGCTAGGAGACCCTGGTCATTTTAGGCCACGTCCCCCCCCCCACAAAAATGCATTTCCAAGATATAGTCTTCCCCTTTCTACCTATAAACTCTTGAAAAAGATTGCTTGTTATTCTTCAACTTTGTCTTGTTCTTGTACTATACATTTGGGGGGGGGCTGATTCCATTCCCCCCCCCCAAGTATATTGTACAATGCAGTAGACTTTTGGACATTATTCCCCCACTGAGATTTAGAGTGTTATCTATACCCACAGTTTAAAGAGGAGCTCTTATTGCCCTGGGGCAAGGCTCCATTTTGAATATATTGGTCTTATGAGAGGAAGAAAACTGCCCCTGGTGGTACCCAGGGGTGGTGTAAGTGTTCATGGGAGTCTCAAGGGAGTGTGGGACAGGTAGTTATTTGGGAGGTTCCCTCCGTAGAGCCAAATGGGCAATGAAACTTCTCATCCCATGCTGCCTTGAGGATCCCCAAAACTCTTGCATGAAAGTATTAGGTTAAAAACTAGGGAAGGCAAAGTTTGAATCCCCACTTGGCTACAAAGCTACTTGGGCAACCTTTAGGTGGTCACCTGTTTATTGTTCTAATTTCTGACACAAACAATGACAACAGCCTCGGATGATTGTTCTTATGAGTATCAGATGTGGGTGAGAATCTTTCATTTCATTCTGACTTCCTTACACAAGGGGGAGACAATTGTAATGAAATGTTCTAGTGAAAATATCGAAAAATATAATTTATGATTTGTCTGCCGACGGCACCGAACAAAAACACAGCACTACGTTATTGAGTGTTATTTAGCACTTTTTTCAATAATGCAGATTTGGGGAGATAAATCACACAACAATACAGAAACCAGACTCAACAGACTTAATTATAAACATATATGAAAATGACACAAACCAAGAGCCATTCATTACTGAGTGAACGTAGCTACTATCGATGAGAAATTAAGCAAGTTAATATAATTGACTATTTTTGAATATTAAAAACATTAATTTCATAAACATTTAGTGTCTTCGCTTCCCAGCACAGTCTTCAAATAGAATTATGTATGCTATTATGTGTTTACAGCAAATCTGATAGAAACAAACCCAACTGTGGTTCAAAAAAAATCTTGAGGAAAGTGGTGACACTTTATTTTGGACATAGTTATTACTTCCTTGGCCTTCTGAGTTTTTGCCCATGTTCAGGGTTTTCATGAAATAGAATTTCCATTTCCAGTCCTTCTCATGGGCTTGCAGTTGGCTTAATACAGGGCACAATTTTAAACGTTATGACAAAACATCCATTTGCCCCTAGTATTATCATGAATTATTCATTTTTGTAGGCCAACTTCCCTCGGCTTTTAAAACAAGAGAGTAACATCCCCTACCCACCCACCCACAAATTCCTGGAGTGTGCCATCTTATGCAGGCTTTATGCTTGCTTATTTTGTTTATGTGTCTCTGAGGTAAACTGTTTACATGAGATTTTGCTCGGAGGTGGATTGGAGGTGTTGCTAGCATAGAAGCCATTAGAATGGCCAATTATGGCCCATTACTCATTTCTGGCACACACATCTTTTGACTCTCAGGCACAGAGGGTTGGTAAAAACAGAACAAAAGGCCTTTTGAAAAGGCTCCTTGGTGGTATATTGTAAACTTCAATTATTTGTTCTCAGAAACTTTTCTTTAGTGGAAGGAAATGAAAATCACTCTTAAATGGAATATGATTCAGACAGAAACTCCTATTAAAAAGGCCTTAAACATTCCTCATTAATAACAGTAATCTGGTGTCCTAGAGCGCACTGTCACTTTAAAATGGAGATTTCTTGTTCCTTTTCTCTCTCTCCATAGACCTTCATTAAGCTGAAGTCATTTCAGTTCGGCAACATGCTATCATGGGGAGGTGGAGAACATCGGGCTGTTAATGCAGAGTTGTCGCTCACAAAAACTGTCTGAAAGGCAGGGAGGCAACAAGCTATAATTCTCAAGATGTACATCCCTTGTAATTTCCAGTAGGGCCCTTGACCTTTTTTGGATTTCAAAATAGCTGCAACTAGACCGGCAAGAGGCCTGTGAGGAAACTTGCCCTTCCAAAATCAAAATACATACCAGAAGACAGTCATCCACTAGTCATTTCAGATGTCATAATTCTGCAACACAGTCATCCCAAGAGAAAAATACAGATTAAAGTGTGCATATTATGGGTTGTGTGTGTTATTTGTCTGTTTATTATTACGTGTTCCAAAACAATGGTAAACAACGCAGGAAACAAACTAGCATACAAAAATGCACAGTAAAACCAGAGGAACAGTTCCAAGGACCTTACCATGGATATATATAGTGCCGTCTCTATTTTCCTCTAGTGGCCAGTTTCAGTAAATACACCATGGAAACATACTTCTGTTGTTGTTTTTTTAATTAATATTTTCAGCCAGTATATAAGTGAAATTTTAAGTAACCTAGGAAGCAATCTAAATCAAAAGACAGAGTCATTTTCAACCTCCGATGCTGCCTCAGAAGAATTAGCTGGAAGGGACCTTTCTGTGCTGATGTGACTGTGACATCAATCCATCAGTAATCGATTGTTTCTTCCCTACCTCTGACTTAGAAAAGAACCACACCTCTGTGATCATGTGTAGTAGGATCCCCATATCCATGGAGGATTTGGTTCCATGCTCCTCCACATATACTGAAAAATACAGAATCACAACAATCACTTTTATAATAGTGAGTGCTACACGTAGCATGGTCTCTGGCGTTCTCTCGTGTGCAGTTCTGGTAACAACACCACATAAATATATTTCTTTAGCAAATGCTCCCCATAGCATGGTCTCTGGCTGTCTCTAGCAACCAGTTCGGGTAACTTCATATTTAGAAATATATTGGGAGGTTTTCTTTTAATTTTTTTATATTTTCAAGCTATGGATAAGTTAATCAGGAGATACTGATCCCACAGATAAGAGTTCTACTGTTTATTTCCATCTCCCTTTTTTCTGTTGGCAGTATATGATTAAGAGCTGTTAGTATGCAGTTAGATTATGTAGGCCAGGAATGGCCAAACTTCGGCCCTCCTGATGTTTTGGACCACAACTCCCAGAATTCCAAGCCTGTATTGCCAATGACAAAGGACGGTGGGAGTTGTGGTTCAAAACATCTGGAGGGCTGAATTTTAGACATGCCTGATGTAGGTTGAAGGACCATGCTGGAAGCCAGCTGTGAGTCTGTTGAGGCCTGTGGCTGTAACAATCATTTTTCTATTCTTCTTAATAGGGAGAAGGTTTTTAACCTAAGTTCACAATTCTACAAGAGTAACAGGGACCAGATAATATGTTTTGGAAGCTCCTAAAACACTTCACTGGCTCCTGATCTTTTTTTTTTAATACTATGAAAAATGATATTTACCCCTGTCTCTGTCTATGCACATCTATAGGCTGAGAGCCTCTCCCTTGGGTGAACATGCCCTCTGAAAGGTAGAAGATGGCCTGAGAACAGCACCTTGGTCCCTCATAGGAGAAAGTTGTCTTTATAAACACTCATCTTCCACCACTGTTGTCATCTTGATGTGGATCAGCCTTGTTTTTCTAAGGTATGTTATCCCTGATGCCAGCTTCCTTTTGCAATGTTTAGCCTATGGTTGATTTTCTTAGGGCCACATACCACATACCTGGTCTGATATGACAGGTATGGAAAGGGTCCTGCATGAAATTTTTGCCAAAGTTGATACATTTTGGCTAAATAGACCCAATGGTCTGACTCAATACAAGGTATCTACTAACATTTGGATCTGTGGGGCTACTCACCCCTTGTGAAGGGCCTTGTAGATTTTTTTATGGTGGAGCATGTGTACATATATGCAATGCCACATTTTAAAGCTCATTCTTAAAACATTGTTTTATCACCTGAGGAAAGGTTCAGATTCTTCAGTGCCAGGTGGCTATCTTTTAATACTTTCTCAGTTTGCAAAGCAATACAATAACCTCTGGATTAGGTCTGGGCTAAAAGGTTTTGGAGGAGCCCCATATTTTGAAATGTAAATCCCCCCTTTTTCAGGTGTGGATATGTTTCTAAAATGGGGTGAGTGTATATTTTCCACCTATTGAAACAGGCATCATGAAAGCCAAGCCATTGGCTGCAAAGCTGAGCCTTTTTTGATATCCCTGCAGTGAAACTGTTCACGGTTGACTGTGATTCCCGATCCTCACAGAGACTTCCTTTCACCAAAGAGCAAATTGTACATAAAATGGCAGACACACACCTGTACAAGCACTCGCAAAATGACCTTCTCTCCCCAAATCTTACTGGGAATGAAACAAAACACTTTCAATTCCTCCTCATTTTTTCTCCTCCATGTGTGCGTCATTTTTTGTTTTCAGTGAAGGCCAAGGGAAAAAAAGAGAGGATTTGAGGTAGGAAGGGGAGGGACCGAAGATTGGAACTTCCATTTAAAATGCAGACAAATTTGCTTTTTCTGCTTGATAGTCTGTAACATTTCCATGTAGTGCACTTTGCATGGCAGAATAGCTTCTAGTAATAGAATTCTCTTACAGCAGAGGTTAATTACTTCTTGGCTAAAGCAAAATAAATTTCCTGTCGAGATCAGTGACAGGAATATGCCGCTGTCACTATTTTTACCTATAGTTTTAATTCAGTGTTAATATCTGACACTAGAGTGTGCATTTAGTGAACAAGTCTCTTAAATGGTCTGCTTCCCTCTACACTCCAGCTCCTAAAAGAATACAGCAGACAGTCCAGAGATGTAGAATAAAAAGAGCTCTTTATAGGCATGCCATTTTCTAAAGGAGATTAAGATGCTGCCACCCCCACTTTGAAAAAACAAGTGACTCCTTCCTCATGAGCTTCACTGTAAAACATTTCAAGGCACAGAGGAAGAAAGTGGGCATGATTAGAGATGGACACAAAATTTGTTATTCATTTTGTTACCTAACAAATGAATAACAAACCCCAGAGTAAATTTAGAACGAAATGAAACAAACTGAACAAAACTGGTTCGGTTCGGTTCGTTAATGGCAGCACTGTCTCCTACCTGGTGCTGGTCTTCAGTCTTCCTGGGACCAGCCGGCACATGGCCACGTGGTTGGATATAAAAATAAAATAAAATAAAATAAAATAAAGGAGCACTGACCCGGGCCCAAGGGTGGCCAGGTTTGTGCCCGCAGAAAAGAAGTGCCCACCTGGCCCCAGGGGCCGCACAGTGGGCACTTGGGGGGGGGAAGAGGTGCTGGCCCCCTGCCAGCACCTTGAAAAGCAAGCAAAAAACATTATCCGCACACGTCAATCATTGGGGCACTGGGAAAAATGTTTAAAGAGACCCCCCTCTTCTCCCCTCCCCATGGGGAAGGCGGGAAGAGGAGGTCTCTTTAAACGGATCTTACCCGCACACTGAGCAGCTGCTGGGCATGATCATCCGTGCAGGGAAAAGGCAGGAGGTTTATACTTTTTTTTTGCCTCCCCCAGCCTGCACGCCAGCTGATGGGGGGGCAAAACAACAACAACAACAACAACACACAAAAAAACCCTCCTGCCTTTTCCCTAGCCGATCGGGCACAGGAAAAGATGGGATTTGTTTCTTCTTCTTTTTCTCCATTGAAATGCATTGGCTCAACGCATTTCAGTCGAGAAATTTTCCCCATTGGAATGCATTGGTTCAATACATTCCAATGAGGAATCACTGGGGTGTTCCCCCCCCCCAGCCCGTGAGACAGCTGATGATGGGTGCTGGGGGAGGCAAATAAATAAATAAATACCTGCCTTTTCTCTACCCGATCAGGCACAGGAAAAGGCGGGACTTCTTTCTTCTTTTTCTCCAGTAAAATGAAAACTAAACAAATATATCCTTCTTCTCCAGATTCCAAATGCAACATTTTGTGTTGCCAATTGAACATACTGAGTTTTTAACAAGAACAGAAACAAGGCCCTCCAGTTAAGGTCAGGCTGGACTTTTTGGTGCAGAAAGAAAACAGGCCCACAAGGGTGTCATTCAGCATGACTCAAGTTTCCGATACAGTTTCTGAGCTGTTTGAAAATGTTTTATTCATCTGGAATCCTATTATTAATCGTATTAAAAACTGCACTACCGAAATGCCAGCTCCTTTGTGATATCCTATGAACTTGTTAAAAGTACCTGGCACTGTTCATAATAGCATTAAAACAGACACTTTGGTCTCCAGCATAATTTCTGTATATAATTTCAGAAGTTCCTGGGTTGGACAGGAAGGCACAGCTCAGCACTAGAAGATCAAAACAATAATTTAAAGGGCAATTCTGTGATCTCTGAGAAAACACCTCAGGGGCTGTAGGGCAGTTGAGAAATTTCCTTTCTATGCTAGTAACGGAGCTCCAACTCCAGAAGAAGTAAAATAAAATAAAAAATTCAGAACCCTTCTCACTCTCATGGAGGAATCCATGTCCTTCACATCTCTGGGGTCTGAGAGAAAACAGAGAAATATTAGTGCCATTGAGATATATTTGCCTAGAATGCAGTGTTGCAGCTTACTTACCTCATGGAAGCTCAACAAGGCTTACTTCTGAGTGAGTGTGTGCAGGATTGCACCAGACACTTAAGAATCCATAAATATATTTGCCAATGTGTTCAGGAAAAATAGTCAAGCTTATGTTAATTATAATAACAAAATATGGAATATTGCTTTAAACGATAAATTGACAAGTATTTAAAGATTTAAAAAGGAGAGGTAAAAAGAGATATTTTTATGAGATTTGGGGTAGATTTATTGAATATGTGCTTGTAAGAGATAAAGGTTACGCTTCCACACAACAATCAATTCTGTTCTGGAGGGGAAGATAATAAATGAAAATAAGAAGAATGGTCCCACTGGTGAAGGGGTGCACTGTTGATGTTTTGTTTTATTTGTAATTTTTATTTTGTATTTTTTGTATTTTGTATAAATATTTTTTAAATAAAAAAATCAAAAAATAGCTCATGTTAAATGTCTATATACGATACGGTAGCTTCATCATTGTTATTACAGTGACAATGATGATGATGATGATGATGATGGACATCTTGGTTAATAGCATATCAGTGAGCCATATAATATACAGTGATCTGATAAGAATACAGGAATTTTCCATAGGTATGGGTGTGGACATTAAAGAAAGCTGACAGGAAAATAATGAGTCAGTAAATATGGTGCTGGCGGAGAGTTTTGTGGATACCCTGGACTGCCAGAAGGACAAACAAGTGGATACTATAGCAAATCAACCTTAACAATCTCTGGGGGCACAAGTATGTGTACTTTGAATTATTATTTTTGCTTTGTTATTTGTTTATTTATTTATTAGATTTATATACCGTCCATCTAGCAACAAAGGCCATTCTGGGTGGTTTAATCTGATCTAATTCTGATCAATTGATTTATTTTATATTTGGTTATATGCCCTAAGCACATCCAATGTCTCCTGATTTCGGAAGCTAAGCAGAGTCAGTCTGGGTTAGTACTTGGATGGGAGACCACCAGGGAATACCAGGTGCTGTAGGCACCTGGAGTAAGAACTGGCAAACCACTCCAGTATTCCTGCCAAGAAAACTCCATGGACATGGTCTCACAAAGAGTCGGTCACGACTGTAACGACACACCACACTCACAGTATATTGTTGAATTGTATTATTAACTGTATTGTTTATGTTCAAAACTTCTGTAAGCCACCCAGAGTGACCGTTGGTCAAATTGTGTGGTATATAAATAAAATAAGTCAAATAAATAAATAAATAAATAATGAAATGAAATGAAGACTCTCTTACTTTGGGTCCATCACATGAAGGCAAGATTCTACGGAGAAGACAATAATGCAGGAAAGGCTGAAGGCCACAGGAAAAAGCAGGTGATCCAATACAAGATAGATTTACTCCCTAAAGGAGGCCACAGCCTGGGTTTATGAGAACTGAGCACAGCTGTTGAGGAGAAGATGTTTTGCAGGTTGCTTGTTTATAGAATTGACACCATACATTGGAGGTGACCCAACATTATGAACCAACAGCAGATGGAAGATACCTGAGAGTCTGCCAAAATGTAAGAGTGAAAGAAAGTCATAATGGGCCTTTAAGAGTGCATAACCCTTAAAGAAAGAGTGCCTATTTAGACTGATTAAGAGTAAAGCATTTTTGTTCCAAACCAAGTGCCAGTTAGGGAAAAATGCATACACATGTGTTGGCCTTTGTTTAGAAATAGTGGCCACAACAATGGCAATTTTTCATTTATTTTGGAACATGCTTGAAAGCTCACAGGTCATGTTGAAACAAAACAGAATGAAAAGGCTGGTGAGTGTCCCTGAAAATCTAGCCAGGATTCTCTTATCATTCAATGCATGCTCAGGTTTCTCACACAGTATGTCAGCATGTCTTCTAATCTTAGCTGGTCTGATCTTATCTAGCGGAGAAGGCCATTCATCACCATATTTCTCATTAAAGCTTGGAAGCAGCAGCAGTGAGCAGCAGCCTACCTTGGAAGTTGGGAGCTTTGGAGAAAAAAAGTACTTCCTCACTGATCGTGGCTAATGTTCAAATAATTGCCGGTGGAAATGCTTTCCATTGGCCAAATCCCACTATTTCTTCTTGGTTTCTGGTGCTTTCCTCTGTTCAAATGCCACTTGAGCTGAACGTAGAGGGCCAGCCTTAGGAGACTGCTGAGCTTTTTAACATTCCACACGATGCCAAGCTTTTCTTGTGGCAGTCCAGGCAAAATCAGGCTCCTAATGAAGATGCATCGTAGAGGAGCTGGGGCCCTGTAGTGAAAATCCACAGCCGTAGGATGTGGTGAGTGCCAACTGAAAACATCACAGAAAACATTACAGGCCTCTGTGGACTTGATTCATTGCTATTTCATTGCAATCATCCTCATTGTAATGGCCGCCCAAGGGGAATTTGCACTTCAGAAAGGCAGCCAACGAGACCCATGCTGGGAAAAGCTGTGATGCACAAAAACAATTTTTATTTATTTTCCTTAATGCTTTCTATTGCAGGTTGTGTCTGTTTTTAGTCCCCACAAAGCACCACAGCATCTGGCATCAAATACCTTTTGGGTGATAAACATATGAAGGAAGGAAACCTGAAAAATCCAGAAGACAACATTAATCCTGCGATATGTAAACAGAACCAGTGCAAAACTGTCCTGTCTTTCGTTTCGCATACAGCTCAATCAGTCCCTATTGAAAAGAATCAACAACAACTACTGGTTGAAGAAGAACATTGTTAGGAAAGGAAGGTAATCATGTAAAGTTGTATACAGTGAGCAGACTATCCATTACGGAACAACCGTTACCTGCTTTTGAATTATTCCACCTAGCTGGTTCACCTATATAACCTTTCAGATATGACTGGTTGGGAGAGGAACAGAATGGAAATAGCCCTGTCATAACCTAGGGGTCAAGCACTTGACATGAAGTGAAGGGGTCAAAAGGCAGTACAGAGTTAGACATAAGCAATATGTGATCAAGTGAATCAGCAGAAGATTGGAAGGGCCAGATGGAACTGTAAGGTGGGAATATGCAAGAACTTGGTTACAAGGAGAGGTGGCAAGTCCTCATTGTCTTGGAAGATCACATGACAGGGTTCAAGTGTGAAGGGGGCCTGACTCACTTCAGGCTGGAACTCCACCATTTTGTTAAAAGTCTAACCTGCCCAGTTATCCCAAAGATCCAGAGTGCTGATGGAGCAGGAGTTAGGCAGGAGATTTATTGAGATGTCTAATTCAAGATCTAGCTGCTCGACATGGGCACGACTTGGCGAAATTTCCGTTTCCATTTCCGTTTTTCGTTTCTGTTACGTAATGGTAATGGTAACGACAATTAAGCCGTCAGAACTCAAACTCGAACCAAAAAAGATAAATTGGGTCTGATTTGTCGTTGTCGTTCATGGCATCGCGCGGCAATCGCACAATGCCAAGTGGCACAGAAAAAAAGTTTTAAAAATAAAAAAAACCCGATTCCCGGCCAAAAAAGCAGGCAAAATATGCCTGCCTGAGGGCACCTACCAGAGGTGCGGGGGGATCCAAAATGGCGACCGCAATATTTTTTTTGAAATCATGGTCCAAAAACACACCAAAGCACCACAGAAACATGCGAAAATTAGCTATTTTAAATGCTTGAATTTTTACAGTAGCAGCAGTGGGTTTTTCTTGCAATAAAACGTCTCCATTGATTTTATTTTATTTTATTTTTATTTTTTATTTTTTACACCTGCGCATGCGCAATGATGGGCTGGCCATGGGATGGGACCATGCAAATCTTTGGAGCCATTCCACCAATCGCATGGCCAGGCTTTGACTAAGACTTCTGGATGTGCCAGAGAGGACATAAAAAGTCCACCAACCCTAACCCTAACCCTAACCCTAACCCTAACCCTAACCCTAACCCTAACCCTAACCCTAACCCTAACCCTAACCCATACGCCAGTACACTGTCCTTCTTAGTGGTCCAGAGGCACCCAGAGGTGCAGCCCACTAACCCACCCTAACCTTAATCGTTACCCTAAGCCTAGCCCTTACCCCCTAACCCCATGCTCTGGGTAGTCAAATCGCGCTAAATCGCAACAAACAACAAACGACATGACGAAACGACAAATTTTTGAAAAATTTCGCGACAAACGGAAACGACCCGTAACGGACCCGTCTCGAAAAACGACAACTTGAAAAATAATTTTTTTGGGTCGTGCCCATCTCTACTAGCTGCCTAGATGCCCCTAAGGACATCTGATCTCTGCCTAGATGCCCCTAAGTACATCCGATTTCTGAAGCTAAGCAGAGTCAGCCCTGGTTAGTTCTTGGATGGGAGGCCACCAGGGAATACCAGGTGCTGTAGGTGCCTGGAGTAGGAACTGGCAAGCCACTCCAGTATTCCTGTCAAGAAAACTCCATGGACAAAGGGTCATGAAGAGTTGGTCACGACTGTAACGACACAACACACACACACAAACAATTCAAGATCTACCTCGGCATTTTACAAGAATACCACTGCGTTTCAGAACAAATGTTTAATATTTGATCTTTCATACATCTGCTAGTTGACTCACATGTGCTATCATGGCAGTGTTTTCTACAGTGTGTAGTCAGGAAGCTTTTGAGAGGTAGTCATGTTCTCAGGTTGCTGATTTTGTTAGGTAAAGCTGCACTACCACACCTGAAGAATGTAATCAGGATTCTTGTTATAATGTAAAGTAGAAATATAAAGATGGGCTGATTATTTTGTGTTGCGGCCCACCATTTCATTCTATCACCTGTCTTTTTTCATCACTTCCAGTGTGATATTCGGGAATAGAGTTCCTGACATGTAATAGAAAGCTATGGCGCAAACATTAATACATTCTTCAGCAGAAGCAGTCTGTGTTGTCTCAGAAGTAAATGAAAAGTCTCCCAATCTTTTCATTTACTTTGGAGACAACTTGCTCTGAGAGGAAAGATTTTGCCAGCTGTTTTAGTTTTAAATTACAGTGCCATTATTGGTTTCATTTCTAGATCACCCTTAGCAACCATACCTTGAAAGGACCAGATCAGTACTGCCTTCATTTAGAGATCTTCTTAGCTCCAGATTCAAATGGTGTGCTTCTGAGTGTTTGAATAAAAGAAAAATACACACAATGGATAATACAGAATTGCAGAAGAAGGTTACCCCTTTATTAGGCCATTGAAAATCAAACATTTCATGAAAGCTTTTGTGAAATAAAAATCACCACTTCATCAGGCAAACACTGGTAATTTGTAAATAATGCAGAAAAATTATAAATGTCCCAAAAATACATGTAAATGATGGCCAGGCAAAATCTTCTTAAAGTATGGTTAAAGCTGGTTGTAGGCAGGATATAGGGGTGTGATGCAATGTTGCACCTATGAGTCCTGTCCTTAAAATAAAACCTCCATCTTACCTAAAAGCTACAATTTCAGAAGAAAAGAGATGGAACCGAAGACTCATCTGAGGAATGGACATAGCCGTCAACATTCTGAAGGGATCAATGATTGACCATGAGGGAAAGCAAGTAGGCCTGTGGATCTCCCATTTAATTTTCTTCAGAGTGTGAAGGTTCTGTGTTTTTGGCAAGGAAACATCTTTATGAATTCCTCTTCTTTAGGATTGAATAGTGACAGATGGTCCGCTGAATTTAAAACAGCAGCATTTATTTCTGGTTGAAATCTCCAACTTCTCTCACAATGGTGTGAGGAAGGGATTTAACTATTGTACAACAATAGGTTTTTACCCATGTTTCTCAATGTATCCTCCTCAAAACTGGAAGACTGATTCTTTTAACATTTGTACTTGTTGAATTAACAACATGGCAAGTGGAGTTCATAGGGGGGTCCTGGAATTTACTGTTTCATCTCCTGGTTCTGTGATCTCTCATTGGATGGGGTCCTGGCAGATTCATTCTCTGGCGAGTTTGCCATAATTCTCTATATCTCTCCTTTTCCTGGCTAACATAGCTGTTTCCTCTCAGATTTTCCTGATTTCTTTCTCTCCCCAATATGAGGAATTATCTGGCTTTCTCTCCCGACTTCTCCTTTCTGCTTCCTTGTGGAGCACCATTCATGTCTCCTTTTTTTTAGTCCATTGATTTTATAACCAACAAATCCATTCCTATTTGGGAAGAATAGTCTTCTCTCTCCTCATGTGTACCTGTCTTCCTTTCCTACCCACCTTCTCTTCCATAGGTTTCATCACTTTTGCAGTAATCTGGAGTTTTCCCTCTGGGGCTCTATATTCTTCTCCTGGCTCGGGGAAAGGATGGCACTGCCATTAAAATGGTAATGGGCCAACCCTCCTCCTCACAAAGTGCAACTCAGGTAGAACCACTCTTAGGGTGCTATCTCACGAGCAGTTTGATCCGGGTTTTACTTACAAATAATCCGGTTCAAAAATATGTGTCCCCATGACCTTTTTTTAAAAAAAAGAAAAAAGAAAGAAAACCAGTTCAGCAGGTTGAACCAAGCTTTCCATGACCTAGGGGAGATGTTGGGCATTTTTAAACCCAGTTATAAATGCAAGTTTTCCAACCTCACATAGGTATGTTGCCAGGCAAGTCAGCAATAATGAGGCGTACACGTTGTGCTATGGTTAAACAAGGGCCACAATTTATTGATTACATAAACTGTTAATAACTTTATCAACTCAACAGTAACTTTATGGGAGGGTCTGTGACGTAGCGCAATCAAGTCGATGGTTTTGACTTTAAAGGTCCATTAACCTAAATAATTTATTGCAGCCAGTAGGCATGCAATGAGGATACCGGAGTGTTTGGGCATCCCCCATTCCAGATTACTTGGCAGTCCACTCGTTCCTATTGGGGTTATATTACATGCACCCTATCTGATCTAATTCTTATACTCGGACTGCCGAGGACCTTGATTATTTATAATGACCAGGGTGATATTTAATATTAATTTAATATTATATTGCGCTACCCAAAATTGTGACCAAGGTAAGACAACCCGTCGCCACATGTGATGATGGGATGGGCAAAAACACACCACCACTCAAGGCCAATCAGAGTGGCGGTCAAAAATTCCCATCCGGCCCCGAAGCGACCAGCAAAGCATCACCATCACACAGCAAATCGTGGCGGGCGGGCGGGAAATCCGGAGACTAAGCATGCAGTCGGTGGGAAGGGGGCGAGGCCATGGCTTATATGGCCTCGCAGCCGGCGTAAGCTACGCCGGCAACGTAGCCCAACCCACCGCCTGCCAGCTGACAGCCGGCAAAACCTCCCCAGCGCCTCATGCGAGACGCGGGGATGGCGTAGAGATGCTGATTAGCAGGGCCCCCCTCTCTTTTGCCCTATTAGATGATGCAAACTTCTTTTTTTTAATTTAAAAATATTAATTTGGCATTCATTTCAATTTTAAACACTACAGCTGATGGGCGCTTGGGGCAAAACCAAAAAAAAGTTTTAAAATTGCTCAGGATCAAAATTTAAAATTTGGTTTTAGGATGTAGGAACATTAAGATTTGTTTATTAATACCACACCCATGAAGACACTGTAACAAAATCTTCAATCATGTGACGACTTTAGAGTAAAAACACATCTTTATTTTAAAAAGTATCTTTCACCGATGTGATAGCACCCTTAGTACAGTTCCATTGAAATAAAAAAGGGGAAGCCATGCGGCCATTATAAAATGCAAACTGCAAGACTAGGGTATAGGTGAGATACTTCAGTAGCAGCTCCAGTAGAGGTTAGGAGATATCATTCTGATTCCTCACATTTTCCAGATATGACACTGCATCATTGGCATTGTGGGGAATTTAAATGACTCCCCGAGCCAAGCATAGTGCTGCTACCTAAAAGCATTGCCTCTACATACATCAACTAGAAATTTTCTGATATAGAGACACTTTGCTAGTGCATCTCAAATCAGGAGCCATGTCTGTTCACTCCCCTAAATTCAACCCTTCCTTAAACAAATCACCATATGTATGATGAATGGGTCCCCTCCACAACCACTGCATAATTCTTTTCGATAGTACAAGAGAAATAACACACATTATTTATTTATTTATTTATTTATTTATTTATTTATTAAATTTATACCCCGCCCATCTTCCCAACGGGAACTCTGGGCGGCTTACAACCAATAGACACAACAAGCGGTAACAGTATTTAGCAAACAGTAAAGATTAACAATAAAATAAGATGAAATAAAAATCAATATAAAATCACAGGCACCCTCTGTTGATGTTATCACTCGTAGAATCGAGCTATGGGTGAGCAAGCAGCAGATGGGGGGGAACTAAGCTAAACTAGGTCACCAAAGGCCTCGTGGAACAGGATGGTTTTAACCGCTCTACGAAAGGCTAGCAGGGACTCTGCAGAGCGCACTTCGCTGGGAAGGTTGTTCCATAGCGATGGAGCAGCCACCGAGAAGGCTCAGTTTCTGGTGGAAGAACGTCTTGCCTCTCAGGGTGTAACAACCCGAAGCGAGTGCGCTCGCGACTGCCGAACTGGTCGGGCCAGAGTTGACCGCTGTGTGATTCGCTCTGTCAGGTAGTCTGGACCCAAGCCATGGAGGGTTTTATAAACTAAAACCAGGACCTTGAATCTGATCCGGGACTCAACGGGTAGCCAATGCAGTCGGGCCAGAACTGGGGTGATGCAACCCATTGTTCCACAAGACTACAGCAGGAACAAAATTCGAATAAACCTGAGGTTCTAATGATACCATTATTACTACTATTCAGAGTCAAATGTTAGCTTCAGCAAGTGAGGTTTAAGATATGCAAGAAAGATATCATCTGCCCTTGTTTGTAGATTATGTACATTTTGCTCATTAATGAGATGCTCTGTTATCATTTTGACAGTGAGTGAAATGTAAATATCAAGTCAGCTGGCAGCATCTAGACATGCTTAATCAACAGGTATACGTGCCACCAGTGTGCCAACAAGTATATAAAGAACTGAGATGACCTTGTTCAGTTAACCTTGGTGCAGATCTGAATCTTAGGAGGTGGGTCCAGGGGTAACACACCAACAGTCTTAGAGGCTCCTGGGGAGCAGTAGGGCTGTGAGATTGCTCCCTTCTTTGTGACTTTCCTGCTTATGCTTAATGTTCTACTGTCTCTTTTGTTCGTTTCCTTTATGGTGTGTTCATTGTCTCAGAACCCAAAACATCTCTTGTCAGTAGAGATGGGCACGACCAGAACAAATTATTTTTCGATTTGTCGTTTGTCGGGATGGGTCCGTTTCGGGTCATTTCCGTTTGTCGCGAATTATTTCAAAAATTTGTCATTTCGTCCTGTCGTTTGTCGTTTGTCATTTCCACCTCAATTTAGCGCGATTTGACCTCCCAGAGCATGGGGTTAGGGGGCAAGGGCTAGGCTTAGGGTTACGGTTAAGGTTAGGGTGGGTTAGTGGGCTGCACCTCTGGGTGCCTCTGGACCACTAAGAAGACAGTGTACTGGCGTATGGGTTAGGCTTAGGTTTAGGATTAGGGTTAGGGTTAGGGTTGGTGGGTTTTTTATGCCCTCCCTGGCACATCCAGAAGTCTCAGTCAAAACCTGGCCATGCGATTGGTGGAATGGCTCCAAAAATTTGCATGGTCCCATCCCATGGCCAGCCCATCATTGCGCAGGTGTAAAAAAATAAAAATAAAATAAAATAAAATCAATGGAGACGTTTTATTGCAAGAATAACCCACTTCTACTACTGTAAAAATTCAAGCATTTAAAATAGCTAATTTTTGCATGTTTCTCTGGTGCTTTGGTGGGTTTTTGGACCACGATTTCAAAAAAAATATTGCGGTCGACATTTGGGATCCCCCCCGCACCGCATGGCAAATAGAGACGACGAGGATGCTCCCTCCAGCCTGGTACCTGAGCAGCCCGGGACAGGAGAGGGGGGAGGCCGGGGACCCCCCACCCCAGAAACCACCCCTCTGGTAGGTGTCCTCAGACAGGCATATTTTCGCCTGCTTTTTTGGCCGGGAATCGGGATTTTGTTTGAAAACTTTTTTTCTGTGCTGCTTGGCATTGCGCGATCGCTGTGCGATGCCATGAACGACAACGACAAATCAGACCCAATTTATTTTTTTTCGGTTCGAGTTTGAGTTCTGACGGCTTAATTGTCGTTACCGTTTCCGTTACGTAACGGAAACGAGGAACGGAAACGGAAACGAGAATTTCGCCAAGTCGTGCCCATGTCTACTTGTCAGCTTTGACAAGACGATAAAATACCTTCAGAATTTTATTGTTATTCCATGCCCTGTCTATTAGAATATTTTCTCTTCACTTGTTGCTGCTGCTGATAGTGATGGTACTTATGATGACAGCTGGATCAAAAATATTCTAGGAGTAATTTCTTTAGGTTCCTTCAATCTGTCAAATTCCATCTGGTCCCTCTGGAGAACACTCAGAAGATGCTTCTCCCAACATAGAATAGAGAATTCTGTGCACATCTGTGACTCTATTTTGGCTTAGTACTATTTAATATTGTAGAAGCCCCTGAAGGCCTTTCCAAACATTTACTCAACATCATGAGAGCTAGAATTGGAAAAGCAACATCAGTGTGCACTCCAGCCTTCAACATCCCCATCCTGTAAATCCTTTAGCTTTCTGCCTTGAGCAGGAAGGAGGGGTCTTCATTGGGGGAGGGGGCACCTTACGAAAAATGGCACACTGTTTCATCATTTTGTAAGCCTATGAAACCTTACAAAATGTAACAGCGTGTTGTCAAGAAATGAAATGAAACACCATTTTTTGTTTCAATAATGAAACTTTTCATCCTAGACTCTTGATCCAGCTGTCTTGAGAACTGGAGGTTTATTTTTAAACTGATTGATTTGTTGTCCTTCCTTCCCATGCCTCAGCTGTTGAGATAGCTTATTGCTGATCTTGATTTGTCTGAAACTAGCCAGGAGCTGAGCTCTTCACTTCGTTGGTTGTGTCTGCAAGTTGATTTAAAATGATTGTTTTCCTTCCCAGATTAATACAAAATAAAAACCAACAACCCTCTTTAACTTTCCTGATTAAGTAGGACTGTGGAGGTTATTTGTTTTTATATATTCCTTCCTTCTTTCACTGTGCCGCCAATCAGCTGTTGTGTTTATCTCTCCGATCTCTCTGTGCAACAGCTAGCCATTCGATCTCTAGGTTGTTTACAGAGGGTTCTTTGCTTGAAAGCAAATTGATTGGCTAGTTTGAGGGCCTTTGATTTAGGGTGGTGGGCTTCCTGTTAAATTTAAAAAAGGAAAACTCCCCATTATTTGTAGCCTTACGAAGCATTTCATTTCATTTCATTTTGTGATGAAAATTCTTCTTTTTAAAAATCTGTTATTAATGAAATGAAATGAAATGAAATGAAGACTGAAATGAAAAAAAAATGAAATGAAGCACTATATTTCCATTTCATGCCTTTCTCTAGTGTTCAGGGTTGCTGGAGCAAAAGTAGAAGCATCATCAAGTTTGGAAACCCTGATAAACCTGAGTTCCTAATTAGGTTGGAACTTCTTGTGTCCAGGAGAATGAGAATAAAAACTGCCTTCAAACTGCTCCTCAGTGGAAGAAGGCAAGACTGGGATCCTGACACACATCATGCATGCATGTTCATGTGAGGCATTCTCACCCCCCCCAAAAATGCTAAAAACTTTGGCATTGGGGACTTTGGCTTGGCCGAGGATTTCTAGTTGAAAACTTGGTGGGTAACAATATGGACTATAAGTGTAATGCTCAATAAAATTCTGTAAGGAGGGGCACTTTTCAGTTATTTAGGTATGAATATTCTTCAGCAGAGGCAGGGTGGATAATGTTGATAAACCTCATTGGGTTACCTTGAGGAGCCTCATGGTGCTGTAGTTACACTGCTGTACTGCAGCCGAAACTGTGCTCACAACCCAGAATTCAATTCCAGGTGGCCAACTCAGCCTTCTATCCTTCCAAGTTCGATAAAATGAATACCCAGCTCATCAGAGAGGGGGATGTGTAGCCAGTATAATTATATTGTAAATTGCCTAGAGAGTCATTTGAGTGCTATCGGGCAGTATATAAGAAGCACACTTTGCTATGGTTTTTGCTTTTAGAAGAAAGCAATCAGCTGGAGTCCTCCTCATTCTAGTTCTGTTCTCTTAGCCCACCCTTTCCCTTGCCAGTCATGGTGAACCATAGTACAATGGGATTCTGACTTATGTTTTCAATTTTGTAATTCAGCACTATTTATAAGCTCAGAATGGTTCACTGGTTCAAACATCTGATTTACCATGGAATCATACTGGAAGGTAGCAGTGGCAACCCATTCCTTGAACATCTCACACACCCTGAAAGCCCAATAAAATTGTTGTAAGTGAAAAGCAGCTTGATATTGTGGCATTTGCCTATCTTAATGAATAATTAATGAGAGGTGTCTGTACTGGTTGGTGGGTTTGTAGACCAATGAGAGAATCTGGAAAGTGGCCTGAGGGGATTTAAGGCTCTGCTCAGCACAGTTTTAGACAGATAGGGACTGCCACTATCTAAGAGAAAGACAGATAGGGCTAAATAAGGGATTAACACTTTCTGGAGGAAAAGATAGAGAGGAAAGAGTGTCTGCAAGGAAAACTGAGTGTTTATAGAGTTTGTAAACTTAGGAACTGGATGTACATATATTCAACTTTATTAGTAATCAAATTAGTAATATATTCTTTTTGTTTGTACTTCATCGTGTTACCATTAATGATTTTGATTCTATTTTGTAATCAACTAAACTTCTTTTATTTTTATTCAACTTAAAAACAGTGTGAAGACTTTAATTTACTAGAAAAGCTAGTTGGTGACAGCGAAATAGAAAAATTAGAAGGGGTGTTTGTCAATAGCCTATGAAAGGGCTGCAGGCAAGCACATTAATGCTACATATGCCACCACCCAGCAAAAGCTATTTTATTACAATCTATATCTTTTGAAGAAAGCCTTTCATGATTCCTTCCCCATTTATTTTCCTCTCTCCCTCTCTGCCACATACATAAACATGTATGTGCAGATAGTTTTCTAATAATGTTTCAACATTTTCATCTACTATATATGGAAGCTTACATGCTGCTTTCTGGAAACATGGTCCTACACATTTGCTTTCTATGTGTTTTAGGAGTGCAACAACACTAGGTATGAATCTGCTCACTGTGACCGAACATGTCAAGGTCAGTGTCTGTCAAGTGTAATTTGTTTCTTAATTGGAGGTTTGAATGTGTGCTTCACCTTAATTGAGGATGGGCATTTCATGCAGGTGCTTCATGATAGGATGTAATGCCGCTGTCATTTCCAGCCAAGGCAAGAAAGGTCTGCAGGAAAATGTCACACAGGTGCTGTTCAATGGACTTCAATGTAATATTCAGCATGACAGCAGGCACCTTAATCATACACTTGCCCTACAGAAATTACTTGCAAAATAAACCAATGTTGGGAATTACGGCTGTTGTGCATTGCAAAAGCTCTCAGTGATGTAAGAAAATAGGAGGTCAAGTGACTCAAAATATCAAATGCAACATGAATATATGGCCATGACTTGTGAATCAGATCCACATTTTACAGATTTTCCAGAAGTTGAGTCATGGCAACTGGACTTCTTTTTCTTGAGAGATAGAAACGTTTCACTGCTCATCCAAACAGCTTCATCAGCCTGAATACAGCTAGTGCGAGTCCTCAGTCTTATAGTCACCCTGGTCTGAAATAGGCTCATAAGTTGAACAATGACCTGAATAGGCTTGTTAGGTAGACAATAGTATCCATAGCCTTAAGGTGCTGAAACCTATAAAGTATGGGTCTTTAACTATGGCCTTGGTGGTGAAGGGTTTTTGATTGCTGAAAGCACACCCTGATAAGTAGCAGACTATGCCAGAGCCCACCGCCCCTGTTGAGGGAGGGGTTTTCAATGCTCATATGAATGGCCTCCCTTACTCCTCTTTCAAACCACCCCTCTTCTTTGTCTAATATGTGTACATCCTCATCCTTGAATGAGTGCCGTTTGTCCTTCAAGTGGAGGTGTACTGCTGATTCTGGTCCTGGGCTGTTACCCCTCCTATGTTGGGCCATCCTTCTGTTTAATGGTTGTTTAGTTTCTCCAGTCTGGAGCTCTGCACACTCCTCACTGCATTGGACCAAATATACTATATTGCTCCTTTTTCGTTTTTGGGTGGACAAATCTCTCCCTTCGTGTGTTTGTGGCTTTGAAATAAACAGGGATGTGGTGTTTGCCAGAAATCCTTTTAAGCTTCTCAGACACTCCAGCCATGCAGGGAAATGACCAGGTTCTTCTGTCGGGTCTGGGTCTGTAGCTGATCCCTTGTTCTGGATCACTTTGTTGAAGGCTCACTTTGGATATCCACAGGCCTTAAGTGCTGTCTTCAGGTGCCTGTCTTCCTTCTTCTTGATGCTCTCTGCTCTGTGACTTAGGCTGTTTTCACATGACCCCTAAAATCTGCTGGCAACTTAAATTCGGATCCCCCCAGCCAGAGATCATGTGGGTTTTGTTCTGCTTCCTGTGTTCCCTCCCTTCCACACTCTGATTCTCTCTCTCCCCCTCCTTCCCTCTCTCCCTCCCCACCCCCGACGGCAGGCAGAGGTGAGAGAGAAAAATGCATTCTCACCTCCCCCTGCTGTTGGCAGCAGCCCCGTTAGGGATTCCAGTCTGTTAAAGGGGGACAACAAAAACAAACAGAAGGTGGAGGAGAGCCAGGCATTCACAGATTTACAATCTGCATTGGAAATTTTTTACCTCCAGAGACCAGGTACTTGTAAAGTGCACTGGGGCGTGCTTAAGTGGGCGTGGTCGTACTTTATTTATTTTTTAAGTCCGCTACCGGTGGGAAAACAATTTTATGCTCCAGATCTGCAAGTGTTTTGCAGCGGATTTTAGGGTTTGTGCGAAAGGGGTCTAAAGTATCGATGACTCCTAAGTTGTGCTGTAATGAATGAGTCAAAGAGTAAGTACTGGTCTGTGTGGGTGGGTTTCCTGTAAACTTCTGCTCCCAGGCCACGGTCAGGTCTGATGATGACTGGACAATCCAGGAAAGCCAGCCTGTTGTCTTGGGTGTATTCCCTAGTGAATGTAATATTAGGGTCCTGAGTTTTGATTTTCACCCAGGTATCATCTAAATACTTGAAACAGTGGGATCGTGTTGTCCCTGGGAAGGTGATGAGGGTCTTCTTCTCCACTTCTTCCATGTATAGGTTGGCAACAATTGGTGACACTGGGGAACCCATGGCACAACCATGCTTCTGTCTGTAGAAGTCCCCTCTGTACATGAAATACTGTATGTGGTGTTCAGACACAGGTCCAGGAGCAGGCATGTCTGGTCTGGGTTGAGACTGCTTCTGGAGGTGAGGGTGCTATCTTCTCTTAATCTTCTCTTTACTGTTATTGGGGCATTGGTGGTGGGGATGCTGGTAAAGAGAGATGTACCTTCAAAGGATACCATGGTTTCATCTGTATCCAGTTTCGTTTCCCTGACTTTAGAAACAAACTCCTCTGAATTTTGCACATGGTGGTCCGTGAGTCCAACCAGTGGGGCTAGGATAGTCGCCAGGTATTTTGCAATGTTGTAAGTCACTGAATTTATACCACTGATGATAGATCTGAGGTGGGTTCCTTGCTTTTGGATCTTGGGAAGTCCATAAAGTCAGGGGACGGTCTCTCCAGGATGTAACCAGTGGTAAGTAACACTGTCACCTTGAAGCATCCCAATTTTGGAGAGCTTTGGGCTATGAGGAGCTAAGTTATTCATTCCAAATGGGGTGCCCATAGGAATCCATCATATTAGATAGATAGATAGATAGATAGATAGATAGATAGATAGATAGATAG
>JAHTLZ010003542.1:58758808-58801172 GCA_023846285.1 Phrynocephalus versicolor | reverse complement strand
GATAGATAGATAGATAGATAGATAGATAGATAGATAGATAGATAGATTTGGTGTGGGTATGGTTTTTAATTGCCTCCTGGTGTGGATGTGGTTTCTAATTGCATCATAGGCTAGTTTCATTTCTCATCATCTGTGGTGGGAGAGAGAAGGAGAGAGACAGACGTATGGGGTTAAAGTTAGCTGAAAGCCTGAAGAATTTGATTTGGCTAGCTTCTTCTCACTGCTGCTGTTCTGATCTTCTTGATTCCTTTCCTCATCTTAAAGCAAAACTAAGCTCAAGCTGCTTTGTGTAGTTGTGTGTGTGGTTTGTGTGGACACTGGACAGTGCAGAGAATGCCTTCAGCCCAATGTGTCTTAGGTTGCTTCAAGGGGAGAGTTTGTGGATGCTCCAGCAATTTCCATGCTGCTAACTGCCTGGGATCATTATTTTCAAGTACTGTACTTTTAAATTACATTTGTTTTTTCCTATGGGCACCCCATTTGGAGTTGAATAAGTTGGCCCCCATAACCCAAAGCTCTCCAAATTTGAAGTGCTTCAAGGGGATATTTTGAGGATGCTTCACAGCAATTATCATTGTGCTAGCTACCTGGGATCACTATTTTCTAGTACAGAAGATTACAATTAGAAATGTTTTTTTCCATGGGGCACCCCTTTGAAATTCAATCACTTGGGCTCCTGAACACCAAATCTCTCCAAATTTGGAGAGCTTAAAGCGAAGAGTCCAAGGAAGGTACCCACCAAATTTGATGCCTCTAGGACATATGGAACCCATTCTTTTGAGAAACGAATTGATTCATTTCTGTTTCATTTCATACAAATCTTTTCAAAAAAAGTTTTAAAACAAAACAAACCAAACCAAGGGGTCAACGAAATGAAATGAAATGAAACACAATTTTTCCATTTCGTGCCCATCCCTATATTGGACTATAGCACAGGGCTGTCCCTGAAGGCAAGACTAGATTTTAATAGATTTAAGTTACAGAAGATAGACTTCAGCTGAATGTTAGAAGAAAGTCTTAACTAGTTAGAGAGTCTCTTCCTCTCCAAGTGTCTTCAGTTGGGGGCTAGGAACAGACATATTTTTGGGGTGAAGTCATTCTGGATTTATGGCACTGAGCTGGTAGGTTGAACTTGAGGACCTTCAAAACTCCAGTTCTCTCAATCTATACAATGTTAACTATAGTTTCCTGAGCTTCTGGTGAATGACCATTGCTGCTTGTGGAGAACAGAAGTTGTTTCTCCATGGAAGAAAATCCCATCTTTTCCACATACACTTCCTGGAGTGGCATGAGAAGATAACAGGGTAACCCGATATTAACTATTGCTTGCAAAAATGGTAAGTTTTCCATGTACAGTTCTTTCCTATTTCAGAGAAGCTTATACCCTGCTGTGAGAAGGACCATTTCCAAGGCATCTCCTCCCATTGCATGAGATCTCACATCCTGACAGAATAATTTCACTCTGTCACTGTTCCACTTAAGTCCAGCTGGAAGGCATTTACCCAGTAAGGGAGACTGGAATATGTATGTACCTAAAAAGAGATATTCTAATTAAAGCAAAGTCAAGATCAAAATGAAGGCTATGGCTTATATGCCTGTTTAATATTTAGTAGACATGGCTGTACACTTCTCCGTTCTTCTCTCATTATAATAATCAGTGTAGAGAGAGGAAAATTTAAGATTTTCAATGGCATTTGGGTTTCTACCCAAGTTGCAGAAAAGAAGACACTAGAATATGAAGCTGACACAGCATTCTTTATTCATAAAATGTGTTTCTCTTTTCTCCCCCCCCTTTTTTTTTTAAAAAAAAAAATTGCCCCTGAATGGCACAAACAGTAGCATTAATTCATTGTCGGTTGCCACTTGGTGTCACGACATTAAAGTCATTCCACTGCAGTTTTTCATGCACGCAATGATTTTCCTACAGCTTTGCATACAAAAAAGTATTAACAAACCTGACAAGATATTTTGAAGACAAATGGCTGCTTTGAACAGTTAAAAGAAAGTGAAAGAGCCTTATTCAGGAAAGCTATTCACAGCAAGTGAAGTACTGGAATTTAAACTACTACAGGCTATTGAATCATTATAATGATGGATTGTCTTTTGTGTCAGCCGATAATATACCAATCTCCTTGCCAAAAATAGCATGTTTGCTATATTTAATCGGTAGCTCTGAACAATGCCAATTATAACTTCAGTTTAAATTAATAGTAGCGACTGAATACCCTCATCCTCACCCCCAAATGTGGGTGTGTGGATAAAACGTATAGAATAAGAACTGACATTTGTCTGCTGTACCTAGTCTTCAGGTGCTTGGTTTTTGTGTCTTTGTGTATATATATGTGTGTGCATATTACACCATCAGAAGCCAGCCAAATGCTTAGGCTTTTTAAGCTGGTTGCCGGGGGCAGCAGATTTTGAAGGCCATGAAAGGGGAGGGTGTTGCTGGTTATATTGTGTAATGTGTATCACTACTTCCCTGTCAGGAATGAGGGCAAGAATTTATGGGAGCCTGTGCCTCATGTCAAAGTAACTTGGCAAGCTTTGGTTACTTATATGCTTTGACCTGGGGGACTGGGAGGTGCCATTACTTCAATGTCTCAAGAAGTGAAAAGTTTTAGAAGTGGGGAGTGGGGACTAACATTTTAACTTGTTCCTATTGTGACAGAATTTGGTAGAACTGGCCACTGGGCAATTTCCTTCTCCCTGCCCCATAAGATCTTCAACACATATAGAGATTAATGATTCATTGAAATAATATGAAAATCATTTAAGAGGTGTGCTAGTTTAACAAATCACCTGCTTCAAGGAGTCAGAGAATACATAGATATCATAGATGACATTTTTCATCATCATCGTACACTGTCAAGTGAATTCTGACTTAAGTCAAGCCCTTTGGGGATTTTCTAGAAGCCCTGTGGTGCAATGGTTAAATGCTTGTATGTGTGTGTTGTGTCATTACAGTCAATCAAAACTGACCCTTTCTGACTCCATGTCCATGGAGTTTTCTTGGCAGGAATACTGGAGTGGTTTGCCAGTCCCTACTCCAGGCGCCTACAGCACCTGGTATCCCCTGGTGGTCTCCCATCCAAGTACTAACCAGGCCCAACCCTGATTAGCTTCTGATATCAGGCAAGATCAGATGTGCTTAGGCCAAGACTGTGTTCATGACCTGGGGTTCAGTCCCAGGTAGTCGGCTTATGGTTGACTCAGCCTTCTATTCTTCTGAGGTCAGCAAATGAGTACCTAGATTGTTTTGCTTTAGGTAGAGAGTATTCAGAAGTGCCTTCCCATTTGCTTCTTCTGAGGTTGCCCCAGGACTGTACAACTTGCCCAAAGCCACTGGCTGGCTCTTCCAGAAGGCATGGTGGGGGAATCAAAATTTGGCTCTGTATTCAGCTATCTAAAGCACTTGGCTATCCATCCATCTTTCAATATGGTACAATACAGATAGCTTATCTGAGCCTGTTCCAGGGACTGTTAATTTATAGAAAATGAAGCATTAAGGACTCTACTCCTCAATCTGTAGTGTACTGATCAGTTCTTCTCACCAACCAGACTATGGCTGAGATTTTGTTTGCTGGGGAAGTAATTTACATTAGAGTAAGTGTACTGAATCAGTAGAGACTAGGTGAATCAGCTTCCCTATGGATTCAACGGATTCAAATTGGCTTAACGGTGACTCTCTTTAGTGTATGAAGTCACAAGTAGTGTAGGTTGATTGGAATCAGATAAACGTTCAGAGAATTTGACACAGACCCCCCAACCAAATCCCCACTGATTTAATGGGCCTACTCCAGTCCGGCTTTCTATGCTAAGCGACAGATTTTCAGCCAGTGTCTGCATGGGGAAGGGAATGTATACTTGATAGTGTGATCCAGATGGAGAATGTCTTCTACTCTCAACAGTTTAGACTAGAATTGCCAACCGTTTATGTGGAGAATCAGTATAATGTCATATAGGCATCTATTTTTTTCTCTTGTCCCCAATTGCTTCCCCATCCGTTACAGCAGCCTTGTCTATTCTGCATAGCCAATGCACCAGCGAGTCTTTATTTTATTTATTTATTTATTTATAAAGCTTATATACCGCCCGTCTTCCTCGGGGGGAACTCCGGGCGGTTTACAACATGTAACAACACAGTAAATTACAGTAAGATAAGATAATTAAACAGATAGAAATTGGCAAGCAATAATTTCAAAAAAGGCAGATGTAGATGGCGGGGGGGGGGGAACCTACTAAGGTCACCCAAACGCCTCCCGGAAGAGGAGGGTTTTCAACGCCTTCCGGAAGGCAGGCAGGGACTCTGCTAGGCGCACTTCTGCTGGGAGGTGATTCCACAAAGTTGGGCCAGCCACAGAGAAGGCTCGGGAATGGGTGGAAGTCCTCCGAGCCTCTCTGGGCGTGGCCACATGCAGCATGTGCGCCCGCGACGACCTTGTCGGACGGGCCGAGGATGACCGCTGGTCGATCCGCTCTGTCAGGTAGCCAGGTCCTAGACCATGGAGGGTTTTGTAAACCAAAACCAGGACCTTGAATCTGATTCGGGCTGCAACGGGTAACCAATGCAGGCGAGCCAAGACTGGGGTGATGTGCTCGAATCGGCGCACACCCGCCACCAGTCTGGCTGCCGCGTTTTGGACCCGCTGCAGTCGCCGAATCAGAGTCAAGGGCAACCCCATGTAGAGCTTTGCAAATCACCTGTACCTTCAATTAAAAGTTTTCTTCTTACATGCCTTACAAAAGTTGAATCATGGCAACTGGACTTCTTTTCTCATAAGATTGAAATGTTTCACTGCTCTTCAAAGCAGCTTCATTTCTTCTCACCCTATTTTTGCTTCTTGTATGTATAGTGGCTAGGTTATATATAGAACCTCTGTGTCACCCCTTGAATTGCCATTCTTAACTATCCATTATTGTACCTGTTGGGAGGTTAATTGCTAATTTTCTCCATTATTTTTTTTTTCTTTCAGAGATTTCATTTCACTACATTCAAATGGAAAGAAAACATAAAAAGAATCCCCCCATCCCTACATTGAAAGGCGAGAGCATTCAGGAGCAATTAAAAAAGGCTATTCAAAGAGGAAGTAAAGAAGAAGTAAAAGGCTATTCATCAGATATCAAGCAGCTTCTCTCACCCAGAACCAATGAACTGACAGAATAGGCAAACAGGAAATGATTAATGGATTATGTGAGGATACTTTGTTAAATGCAAGCTACTTCAAAGCAAACAACAGGAAGATCCACTAAAGAAAAATACTACAAATTCCCACAGGTTTAGTGCAAGGGCTTAAACATTTTTTTTTTTATTCTGGCTGTAGCCTATAATGAAGTCAGGGATTTATTTGTGTATATTATTTGAAATACAGTAGTTTAAGTAGACCACATTTGACTTTTACAATATTACCACTCAGTTCAGAAGGGTTGCAGAGATTTTTGTTTTGGAAGAATGTGGAAGAAAAATGGAAATTTATGTAAAATGAAATCTTCCCCATTCTATGAGCTAAGCAAATGCTTCCTTTTTTTCTGAAAGTCTCCAGGTCAATAGATCCTATGTCCCTTGTCTTGCAATGAACTCTGACAGCAAAGATAGACTTTCTGCGATCATCACAGGCTTCCACTTCGGGTAAGACCAACAAGAGATCCCCTGATCTCAAAAAAGGAACTTTTTATGCATGCTTGGGTCACATCTGTGATGGGGCTGAAGACAAAAATTTAAGTATCAAACATTTAAACATTAACAGGTACAATATGCACAATAAAGCAAAATACGGTAGGTGGGTATATAAAATCATCAATTTAAGTAGTAGATATTAAGTATTACTTAATTGGGTAAGTCCTGCAGCTATGTCCCAGTCTGTGACAAAGCCTGCTGGAACATCCAGGTTTTGAATATTTTTTGAAAGATATCAGGGAAGGGGGGAAGGCAGATTTCAGCTGGAAAGGTTATTAAATAAGCATGGGGCTATTGCCAAGAAGGCCCAATTTTGAGTTTACCTATGTGCTACTGTTATGCTCCTTTTATAGAGAGATGCAGCAAGAATTACTTTTCCTCATGTTAGTAATCAAGCCAGGTCGTTCATCTGATATCTGTTGAGATTTTCTGTATGCATTTCCTGTATTGATTCAAATATGCTTGTACATATTTTTCATTTTAAAGCTTTTTAGGTGTGTGCTTTTTAAAATGAGTACATTAATTCCTCTGTATGAACCTTACCCCAAGCCACACAAAAATGCAGATTTGGGGTGCAAGGTGCACTTTGTCCCACAGTGAGATGTGAAATGGATATGTTGTGGAGCCACAATGGGGAACTGAAGTCCCATCCTCTGATTCTGCAGTTGAGCTATCCAGCCAGCCAGATCATCATCATCATCATCATCATCATCATCATCATCATCATCATTAGAGATGGGCACGAAACAAAAAAATGGCATTTCGGTTTTTTGTTTGTCGTTGAGAGGTCTGTTTTGGTTCGTTTCCATTTGTCGTGAAATTTTTGAAAAATTTCGTTACTGTTTTTTATTTTTTCGTTTTTGTTTCTACCCGTTTTTGCGCGATTTTTAAAGCATTTCTGTGTGCAGGCATCCCCCAACGCCCAGACCAGAGGGAAAACACTAAAAAAAAAAATGGATGCTGGCAGAGACACAGTATAGACTAGGTATGCAGGGAGGCTGCAAAGGCAGCGGCGGGCGTTGCCCAGGGTGCAAGGCAGACGCAGAGTGACTGCACTGCGGGGCAAGGGAGGGTACTCACCAAGAGGTACACACGCCCACAGGGAGGCTGCAAGAGAAATCTCTTCTTTCTGTCCCCTAAGAGCCAGGCTGCAGCCTAAAGTAACGGCTGGCCTAAAGTAACGAGTCACAGAGATAGCAATCCCACCCTAACTTCCACCGCAGACTGCAAGGACGACGGGGGCTGTCACAGTTTTTTTATGCCCTCTGTGGCTGCCAAACCTGCCCGCCCAGTCTGCAACCTGGGCATGCTATTGGTTGAACATGATCCCATCACATGGCTTGCCTCCATTTTGTGGCTGGTGGCGACATCCATTTTAATGGGGAAAGAAAAATACATCGCAATGGGAGAAGACAAAAACAAACGTTTTAAGGACACCCCCCGGTAGGTATTATCAGACAGTATAAATAATTATTGCTGCATTTTTATGGATGTCCAGGGCATTTTTTAACATTTAAAACAGCTCATTTCATTGTGTGTCGCCATTAACGGAAACGAAACGTAACAACCACAATTTTCGTGGTTCTGTTCGTTTCGTTGTATTTTCATCACAATTTTTGTTTGTCGTTTTGTTGCATAACGGAATGACAAACGAATAACGGAAGCGAAAAAATGTTCGTTCCATGCCCATCTCTAATCATCATCATCAAGTCAAGTCCGGATGATAGCAACACTTTTCAGGGTTTTCCAAGTAGTGAATCCTACGTCCTTATTCTGGAAGTACCCTAGAACTGTGCATAACATGCCCATAAACCTGGAAAACTGCATGATTTGAGAAGGAGATGAATCTCAACAACTTCATCTTTCTGTGTATTCACCAAAAGTGGGGAGAATTGCAATGGAACTCCAGCAGTCAATGCTTACTGCAGAAATCGCCTGCATTAAGTCATTATCCGTGATGGTCATGTCCATAGTGTGGGTAATTGCAGTTCATGTCCTCCTGTTCATGAGCTGCTCTGCATTGTTGACACATGCAGCCCTGGAGAGCAGCCACACTTCACTGGACTGCTAGATTCTGGTTCGACCGTGTCGTTCCTGCCTAAATCTATTTGCTGCTGCGGTACTCAGAAGGCACTGCTTCCCGAAGGTGAAGTACATTTAAGTGACTTATTTCAAGAAAGCAATTCCTTCACTTGGCCACCTTAATGCCCTGATGACACATGACGCCCCAACGTTCAGCATCCTTATCCTTGAACAGAGTGTGGCACTAGGTTATTGAAATCCTTACTTTAAATTTGTAGCAGAAGGTGAGGCAGGGTTGTGTCACAGATAATGCAGCTCTTATGTTGCTAAACAACTTGACTCTGGGTTAGAAGAAACAATTTGGTCCTTTCTAGCAACCAGGTAAATTAAATCAGATTCGCATGCAGCAATAAAAGCTTGTGCAGCTTCACAAGATTAAAAAAAAAAGAGAGAGAGATAATATATTTGGATGATACCATGCTGTTCTGAAGTTAATCGTCAAATGTTTCAAAACAGGGAAACATGTTCTGTTTTACATGCTGCCCTTGATGGACAAAGAACAATAATCTTAGAACATCAAAGCTAAAAGAAAACCTGTAGATTATCAGCTCCAGACCCTGCCAAGAATGTTTTTTTCCTTAATCTTATTCCTCATTTCAAATTCAAGATGAATTATTCTACAGTAAGGATGTGAAGAATACCAACTAAATTCCTCCATCTTCTTGCAGGTGTCATGATATTATGGGGCACTTTGATAGACATTTTTCAGACACCACAATATATCTTATCAAGAGGGTGAGAGAAATTTATCAAGTACATAGGAATTTGTTCAGAACGTCTTTATGCTGAAAAGAAAAATGCTTCTCTCTGAGGAGCAAAGAATTCCAACACAGCAGACACAAAAGGACTGGGTGAAGGTATACACAAGCCACCCAATGTGTCTAATTTATTTAGTTTCTCTGCAAAATAATTTCTTCAACAGTACTTCCATTAATAGCAACAACAATTACATCTTATCCTCTCAGAGCAGTCGATGAAATATTTATGATTCCTGGTCTTTGCATGGTTCCATCTTCCTCCATTCACATGAGTGACAGAAGTGACTTCTTCCAAAAATATGATAATGTGGTAACACTTAGAGTCAAGGCCTTTGCCATGAATTAGGCCAACCTGCCTACTACATCCCTCCAAAACCTCTTTCTGCCATCATCAGAACAAGTTTTTCACCTTAACTCCCTGACCTTTCAGACATAGGAGGAGACCTGAAATCCATTTTACATTTCAGATGCCTTTCCCACATACATCAAGGAGATACTACTGAGAATGTGAAACCCTTCAGTTAGTGCTAAAAGCCATTTTGCCTAGAAGATATCAGCTCAATAGAGCCAAATGATGCATACTTCCATGCTCCTCATTTGTCTTTGTCATATAATGTGTTTTAGATTCTTCTTCCTTGAGGCTGATGACCTAGCAACCCCTTTTTCTTCCTGCCAAGGTCTCAGACTCTACTGTGTTTCTGAATGAAGGCATGGGGACAAGAATAAGAAATTGTTAGTGATTACGGTTCATTTTTGGAAATTGGGTCATTCTGCCTTCTGATCCCTGAGGATAACTGGTTAATAACTTCAGGCAGACAAGGTAAGGAAGACAGTTCAGCAAAGAAACCTTACTAACTCTCAAATCACTTTCAACTATGTTGCTTGTATCTTTCCTATCAAAACTAATAACTTGGAAGATACTACTTTGATTGACAGAGAGAGAGGGGGGAGAGAGAGAGTTTAAACTGTATCTCCAGTTATGCTTTCAAAACTCTATACAAGAAAAAATATATACATTTTTCCAACCCAGTGCTGATCAGCTGATGCACAGAGCTTGGGGGAGAGAAGAAAGTTTTAAAAGCCGGGTGGAGGAAACTGTGGGCTTTTAAAACTTTTCCTCCCAACAGAGCGCCAATCAGCTGGAGCACAGGCTTTGGGCGGGGAAAAACGTATAAACAGCCTGTGGTTTCCGTGTGCCCAATCGGTTTCCCATAGGAATGCACTGCTTCAAAGAAATGGAACTAAATGAAAATTTCCGTTTCATTTCATTTCATTTTTTTTTTGATGGGTCGCTTCATTTTTCATTTCGTTAGGGAAAGAAACAAAAACAAAAATCAAAATGAAAAAAATTGTTTCATGCCCATCTCTACTTCATATTATATTATGATGAGGAATACAATCCAGCAATTCAGATTCAGATTTATAGGTTAGATTCAGTGAGATCAGTGAGATATAAGCTGGTGTTGACTTAACTGTTGTATTGATTTAAATGAGTCAACTTTAAATATTACTAAAAAAACATGCAAAATACTGTTGTTGAGAAAATTTTATTTTACCAGACTTTGAATGCAAGTTTACTCGGATACATTATGAAATGTACTCTAATTTTTAAACAGTTCTTATCTGATTTGTACAGAATGAGCTTCTTAGCATACACATGTCAACAAGGAGTCCTGAGACAAGCAGGTATTCATGGCACTTTAGTACTCAGAACAACAATTTAATTCCTCAGAAATGAGATATACCAAAGTTCTCTGCAGCTTTGACATTGGGTACTGCAGGTAACTGATGTTGTCGTATAGACCAGTGGTTCCCAACCTTGGATAAAGCAGATGTTCTTGGACTGACTTCGAAGAGACAACTTAGAGGGGATAAAAGCTCTGAGCAAAGAGGTGGGGCTCTCTTTAAATTCAGAGGCAGGAGATCACTATTGACTGTTTCTGGCTAGACGGACAGTCCCCCTAACCCAGAAGGTTTTCTCCAAGCCAGGTCTCTTCTACAGGCAGCATATAAGGTTGCAAAATCTCTGACAAGATGGCAGCAATGAAAGTCCACAGACTGCACTGCCTGGATTCATCCAGTGGACAATTTAGAAAAGGAGATAGATGAGTTGAATCAAACAATAGAGCTATTTGTAAGGAGAACAGAAACTCAGTGGAGTTGGAAGTCGTTTGGGATGCAAGGAAATTAGGTATAAAAGGATATTGTATAGCAAAACAGATTGAATTCCGGAAAAAGATTAGAGAGATGAGACTTTTTCTTCCAGAAATATCTAGGATTCAAAACCACCATCTTTAAGTTTCTGTTCTTGATAAGACTTAAATTCCACCATTATTGGTGCATGGTCTTACAGACGAATAGTTGCATGGTCTGACAGCCAAATCTTCACCACCAGTCTTTACCGCCAGCTGTGCTGGCTTGAATTGCAGTCCAAGAACACCTGGATTTCCCAAGGTTGGGAACAACTATTACAGACCACCATGTTGAGGAAGACTACTGTGAATGTTTAACTGTGTAAAAGAATTACCACGTAGTAACAACATGTATTAAAGGTTAGGAAGGATTAAAAATAAAATTATTACGCTGTAATAAAGCCTGTAGTCTTGCTACCTAGATGTGGACAGAGAGAAAATAAGAATGGATGTTACTTACTAAAGAATGCATTTTACAGTCCTGGGAACATTACTCACAAATCTCCATTGTTGTAATTTTAGTCTACTAGGTCTGCTCCTATTCATCAAAAACACAGAAACAACTTTGCTCAATCCACAGTGTGACATCTCTTTAAATGGACCATATCCATGATGGATAGCCTTGTGGGTTGACAAGAATGTGGTCAAGCCCTATGGCCTTTCCTGTTGGGAAGCCTCTGAGAAAGGCCCCAGAGAGCTACCTTGTGACAAACATTCTAGAATGCTTGAGTAGCAGAGGAACTTGAGTGAAGTGTTTGGAAACAGGGTCCAGCAGGAAAGAGAAGGATATGAGAGGCATGTGACAAAGGAGTGGGAAAGAGGCTCAGGAAGATTTTTTTTTGAAGAGGCATATGGAGATAGGAGGGAAGAGACACTTGAGAGAAAACATAGAAGATAAGGGAATGCAGCAGGTTAGGTTCACGTGGAGAAGGAATACAAGGGCCACCCGGAGACGCACTACAGGCCATGGTTTCCCACTGGCTATGAGATTTTCTGGCACTGTGTTACCACAATAGCCTTCAGTGACCCTTCCTTCAGAGTTTCTGACTCCTATGAAGCTGAGGAGCTGAAGGCACCAACATCAGTTTCAGTGTCTGAACCAAATGGAGGCTTGGTTTGGGCTGCTCAAAGGCAGGATCCTGGACAGCACACTTGGGACACGGGCTCACAACAGTGATGATAAAGCTAGGGAGGGTGAGATGAACCATGGCATCAATCAACAAAACTAAGGCTGCTTTTACACAAACCCTAAAATCCGAGGCAAAGGGCTTCCAGATGCGGAGCTTAAAATTGTTTTCCCACCAGCTGTGGACAAAAAAAATTAAGTATTTGTAAAGCTGTGGATGCTGGGCTCTCCTCGTCTTCTGTTTTTTTTTTTTTTTTTTTGTCCCCACCGCCCCTTTAAAAGACAGGAATCCCTAAGGGACTGCTCTAGATGGCAGACGGAGGTGAGCGGAGGTGAGCCTGCATTCTTTTCTCCCCTTTTTTCTCCCTCCCCTCACTGCAGACAGGAGCAATGAAGTGCGGAAGAGTGGGAACACAGGAAGAGGAACAAACCCCACGATCTCTGGTCCGAATTTAAGTTGTTAGTGGATTTTAGAGGTCATGTAAAAGCGCCCTAAGCTGCGGGACAGTGGGTATCAGAAAAGGTCTCTACTGAGGTTGTGTTGTAGTTTGAGTGACATGTTTTATGTTACTAGACCACAAGTTCATGTTACAGCACATCCATTATGACTGGACCTATTGGACTGTTAGAGACTTTTTACCCAGGGAACACTTGGGGTGCCATGAGCTAGTTCTTCTTTCAAGAGAGGGATCTATTCTACATTGGAATATTCAGGATGCACAAAGAAGAGTTTCAATTCCTGGACAATTATGGTGTGAATGTGTGTTAGAGTTTTATATTCCTTATAACAATGACTCTTTAGGACAGGGATGTTCAGGGACCTAAATAAATAAACCAGGAAAGAGAAAGACAATTTTCTCTCTTCTTACGAGACAAACTTCCAAGATGCACTGTCAACAAATGCACGGTCTTCTCAGCACTGGCAGTTTATCTGCATTAGGAGCTGTTTAAGAAACATTTCATTGGTCTGACAGAAAAAATACAAACCGATCTGCACTTTCTTCTATTTGCAACCACTTTCTTTACCTTGGTTATTTGTTTTTCTCTCTCTCTTTTCTCCCCTTTGAACTACTTCCTGATTGCATATCTACCTTCTCAGACATGGAGTGGCAGAAACAGCCTGTTGCAATCAAAAATAACTTAAAAGAGAACTACATTTCCCACTTGGATTCATAGGAAAATTTTGGTCCTAGAATGTCCCCCTGACCTGTCTTTTTACACCCAGAACACAATGCAATGACAGCTTAGTCAGTGAGTTCTGCATGGTTGTCCTCCGGATTAGGTTCAAAGTCCTGGTTTTGACTTTCAAAGCCCTCCACGGCCTGGGACCAGAGTATCTGGCGGAGCGTATCTCTCAAAGGTCACTTGGGACCAGACCCACGAGATTGGTGCAGGTGCGCTCACTGAGGGTGGCCACACCCAGAGAGGTGCGGAAATCACGTACGCGTGACCGTGCCTTCTCTGTGGTGGGCCCCATGCTATGGAACCATCTCCCCAGTGAGCTGCGCCTAGCAGAGTCCCTGCCGGCCTTCAAAAAGGCCCTGAAGACTCACCTTTTCAGGGAGGCGTTTGGTGACCTTTCTATTTAGGGTTTGTTTGGTTTTTTTTGGCCCGTGCCATCTCTGCTTGGATCATGCCTCCCTTTGTTCTCTTTGTTACTGTCTCTGTCTGTTTTATTGGGTTTTATTGTAAGCCACCCAGAGTTCTCTTCTGGGAAGATGGGCGGGATATAAGCTCAATAAATACATAAATAAATAAATGGTTGTAATAAGATGGAAGCATGCAGAGGTCCTAGAGGAGAGTAAACATATAATTGCCAGGAATACTATTTCTGAAAGTGCCCACATTTTATGTTGTCTTTACTGTCCTGAAAGTGACATGTACCAAAAAAGGAATCTCAGAAACATATACTAGCCCATTCCTGCCTCTTTCTATTTTAATTTAGTGTTCGTGAAGTTACTTTCACAAAAGCAGTTTGTTTATGTTTCAAAGCCTTAAAAGCAATTAATTGTTTCTGCAGTTAAAATTCTAAGATATAAAGATTTGTGTTCTTGGTGTTCAAATGGAACTAAAATAATTAATATTAAATTAGTTTTTAAATAAACTACTGCAGCATGCTACCAAGCCACTAATGTATGATAGAAAATATCATTTTTATCTTGTGGAAATTCACAGCTGAGATTTACACTGACAGAGTTACATCGGCAGCATAACTAATGGAATTCTGATCATTATTGCAGAAAAAGATGAATTTAAATGAATACATCATTTGTAACAAAGTATTTTATGGATGGGCAGTATATACATTGAATAAATAAATAAATAAATAAATAAATAAATAAATAAATAAATAAATAAATAAATTTACATCACTTATATAGATTTCAATTAGCAATGCCCTTTGGGCAGCTGACAATTGAAGCAACAACAACACACCATGCCAATATCATACATGCTCATAAGTTCTTCTGATATATGAATGATCAGAAAAGGAGATTAAAATGCAGGGGCATATATTTGGGAGGGCAAGGGGAGGTGGGGCACCCTGGGCTCAGCATTTAGGGGGCACCAAATTGCCTACCAACCCCCCCGCTGCTGCCCCCCATCCGCCACCTAGATTATATTTTGCAATGGGGGGCGCAAAAACTGACTGTTGCCTTGGGCTCTGGAAGCCCTAGCTATGCCTCTGTTAAAATGGTTTATATTACATGATAATTTCCTTAAGACAGGGTACTGTTTCTCTTACAAATCTGGGATCTCCTAGTATGATCCATAATATAACTGAGCATTTTGTTATGTTTAAGTTCTAGGCCCCTAGGGCAGATCTTTTGAAAGACATGGTTTTGTCCATGAATGTTAGTAACAGTACCGTAAGAATCTTTTGTAGTTAAAAACAAAACAAAAAAACCAAGATGATGTTTTATGTTATCACTGAATCAGATCAGATATGTCTTGTTATGGCATGAGATGTGTTACAAAGCAATTCTATCGAAAAGCTTCGGGGCTTTACTAATTAGAAGGATGACAGATACTATACAATAGCAAGTTATGCTGCTGAGAACACTAGACAGGGAACAATGTATTTAAATTAGCACTTTAAAACAATAAAAGATAATATGCTAAGTGTCATGCTATCTTTGACACAAATCTTACTACGCACTGTCAGAGTGCTAAATGTATTTTGTAAGCAGCCAATAAAGGTGAATAAAACAAGTCCAGGCAATACATGACATTTCGATCCTTTTTACGTTATTCACAAATATAGCAATTAACATAGGTATTGTGCAATAGTTGGAGCACTAGCATTGGATTCATGTGTTGAATGAAGGAATGAATACTTTATTGCAGTCAATGACCAAATCCAAAGTACATATATATAAAAACAGCACCAGTTACAGCAAAACAAGGAAGAACAAGGGAGGGGAAATATACAAATTGAGCCAGCTTAAATTGTGAGTGCTTGAGCAGTTGTTGAAACCTCCTGAGCACGAATTATAATTGCTGCCGCACAAAACTTAGCTACATTAGACAGCATGCTTGAACTAGGACATTCTGCAGTGTATATATTTTCCTCTGACAACAGGAGGTGGGTATAAAATGCCTCTGGCTGTCCAGGGAATTGCTTTAAATAAGGAGCAATAAGTTTTCCCCTAATTTCATCATATAAGGGGCAGTGCAGGAGTACATGTGCCAATGTTTCAATTCTATCTGTCCTGCAGAGGCACTTACGACGAGAATAGGGAATCTTTAGGAATTTTCCCTCTTGTATTGCAGATGGAAGAGCATTCATCCGAGCAAGTGTAAAAGCTCTGCGTTGATTCTTTGTTAAATGAGCAAAGAAATAGTTAGCTGGTTTGAAGGGGATCAATGTTGGATCAATTGATATGTTCTTAGTAGACATGGGCACGACTCGGCGAAATTGTTGTTTCCGTTTTCGGTTGTCGTTTCCGTTACGTAACGGAAACGGTAACGATAATTAAGCCGTCAGAACTAGAACTCGAACCAAAAAAAGAAAAAATTGGTCGGGTTTATCGTTGTCGTTCATGGCATCGCGGCGATCGCGCAATGCCATTGCCAAGCAGCACAGAAAAAAGTTTTTAAAAGTAAAAAAAAAAAACCGACTCCCAGCCAAAAAAGCAGGCGAAAATATGCCTGCCTGAGGACACCTACCTGAGGGGTGGTTTCTGGGGGGGGGGTCCCCGGCCTTCCCCCCTCCTGTCCTGGGCTGCTTGCACCAGGCTGGGGGGGTCATCCTCAACGTCTCCATGCCATGCGGTGGGGGGGATCCAAAATGGTGACCGCAATATTTATTTTTAAATCGTGGTCCAAAAACCCACCAAAGCACAACAGAAACATGTGAAAATTAGGTATTTTAAATGCCTGAATTTTTATAGTAGCAGCACTGGGTTTTTATAGCAGTAAAAGGTCGCACTGATTTTATTTTATTTTATTTTTTATTTTTTTAGACCTGCCCATGTGGGCTGGGCATGGGATGGGACCATGCAAATTTTTTAACCATTCCACCAATGGCATGGCCAGGTTTTGACTGACACTTCTGGATGACGCCCGCCCACCCGCGGCGCCACCCGCCTGTGGCCTGCGCCGCCGCCCGCCCACTTGCCCGCCTGCAGCCACCGGCCGCCCGCTCGCCCACCCGCGCCTCCCTCCTGCCGCTGTCGCCGCCCGCCCATGCCCCCCCACCACTGCCGCCTGCCCGCGCCTCCCCCCTACTGCTGTCGCCACCTCCCCCGCCGCCCACTCCCCACCCTGCCCACCGCCCAGGGTGCAAAAACACCTAGTGCCAGCCCTGATTGTGGGACGCCCCCGTGCTCTCTGGAACGTCAAATCGCGCTAAATCACATTGGAAATGACAAGCGACAAATGGAAACGACAAATTTTTGAAAAATTTCACGACAAACGGAAACGACCCAAAACGGACCCGTTCCGACAAACGACAACTCGAAATGTCATTTTTTCTGGTCGTGCCCATCTCTAGTTATTAGAGATTGCCCCCAAATCATGATGTCTCTCTACCTCCAAGATGTGTTGCTTGAGGATTTGCTTAGCCATCTCATAGCCTACTTGTATAAGGCACTCCATTGAGAGACCATAAGTTTTAAGTTTAAGGGATAGGGCTCTCTTCCATGTTGAGTGGTAATTGTCTACAAATAGTAAAGGGGTTAGGGTTCTTGGGAGAAAAATTAATTTCAGCCAAAAATTGAAGATGGCTAGCCAAGCCCTAACTTCCACTTTCATGAATCCCACTTCTAACTTCAGGGCTGCATGAGGCACCCAACGGGGTACTTATAGGATAGCTCTCAAAAAATTTGATTGAACTACTTCCAAGGATGTGAAAGAAGGGTAAGGGCCCAATTGTGCTCCATAAAGAAGTTGGCTGAGCGGTTTAGCTTGAAATAGTTTCAAAGCTGCTGGAATATTTTGCCCCCCTCTGGTATAGAATTTTTTTATTATCGCAGAGGAAGCTTGCTGAGCTACTTGCGCGACATGTGCTGCATGCTCCTTATGTGATCCATTGCATTGAAGGACCACTCCCAGATATTTAAAGGTCCTTGTCTGTTTAATGTTATGGTTATCTATTGACCATTTATAGGCCTTTGGTCTTTTAGCAAAAACCATAACTTTTGTTTTTCATAATTTATTAGGAGATTTTCTTCATGGCAATAACGCACAAGGGCCCCTAATGCTCTCCTTAAGCCGATAGGAGTCTGAGAGAGTATAACAGCATCATTGGCATACAGTAGCACTGAAATATGTCTGCCTCCTAGCTTGGGTGGGTGGGTGAAAATCTAGTTGAGAAAGTGTTGAGACCATGGAGTTAATATAAAAATTAAATAACAATGGGGCAAGTATGCAGCCTTGCTTAACACCTGGCATTGATGGCATTCCACCCGAGCTGATCAAGGCGAATATAGATTGGTGGGCTCCAATACTAGCCAAGCTCTTTACATATATAGATCAAACTGCCCACATACCTTCAGATTGGAACACAGCCATAGTCATCCCTATCTATAAGAAAGGGCCGAAGGCTAATCCCTCCAATTACCGCCCAGTCAGTTTACTGTCGATAATCAGTAAACTGTATGCTAGACATCTATATTGGAAATTATTAGACTGGATGGACAACGAAAACATGTGTTGAAAATGTCTGTATAGTGCCCAACAGGTAATTTCTTTGGATACATGAGCAGACAGACACACACATCACAAATAGACAAAAGCTGCATTCCCTTGTTACTTTATCTGGCTGAGCTAACAAGGGTAGAGAATGGCAGCTAGTTCTACCCTCTTCTTGATAGTTTCCTATATGCCAGCAGAGAAGTCTGAGGAGGAGATATTTTACATTCCACACTAGAGGTGGGCACAAATCTCAACAAATGGTGATTCATTGCAATTCATAATTGGTCAAGATTGATGAACTATGTATCACAATTTTTCCCAATATTATTTGATGAACTGACAAATCGTTGCATTGTTTTATCTCTCCCGGACCCTCCTAAGAAGTCAAAAAAGGAGAGGAAAACCCCCAAACCAAATCAGAAGTGCTGAAAATTGCTTAAAAAAAAAAAAACTTGTTTCATATTTGTCCACGACCTGAGGATCAATCCCAGGTAGCAGGCTCATGGTTGACTCAGCCTTCCATCCTTCCGAGGTCGGTAAAATGAGTACCCAGCTTGCTGGGGGGCAATGTGTAGCCTGCATACTGTTATTAAAAACTGTAAACCACCCGGAGACTACTTGAAGTGGTATGAGGCGGTATATAAGTAGAACACTTTGCTTTGTCGGAATTGTCGCTTTGGACAAATATGAAGCAAGGAGTTTTTGATGAATCAATGATTTTCTAACAGGTACCGTAATTTGTTTCTGCATTTCTTCCCATCTGTACTCAACAAGAATTCAGGTTTTTCAGGGTCACTCTATAGAGGCTACATGTGAGTAGGAACATACTACCTTCAGACTCAGCCCTGTTTATTGGGAAAAACCTATGAGAGTGTGAATCCTGTTCAGCCAAGTAGTAGGACTTCAATTCACAAGGGTTTTTTGTTTAAAAAAATGAAACATACACATCAGATCAAACATAATCAAGATGTTAACGGATTAGAACAATGTTGACGAACCCATGGCATGGGTGCCAAAGGTGGCATGCAGAGCCCTTTCTGTAGGCACACAACATTGCTCCCTCACATGGAAACTTTTAAAAAACTATTGAAGACCTGGTTGTACAGAATGGCCTTCCCTGATTCTTCAAACATTTAGTAAGGCACTATTTTTTACCAATTTTCTTCTCTTCTCTCTCCCCCCACCCCCATTTTATCAATTTCTTGCTATTTTTAATCTTCATTTTAGCTTCATTTTAGTTTTTGTTGTTGTTGATTTATGTATACTTTATTATGTACCTTGTGTTTTTGGTTTTTAAAGTGTATTCCTTTGTTTAATTGTTATGTTATCACATGTTGTAAACCGCCCAGAGTAGCCCTAGGTCTCGATGGGCGGTATAAAAGTCAAGTAAATAAATATAAATACATAACACCCCCCCTCCATTCAGAGCATGCCACTGTGCTCCGTGCAGAGAGCCAGGCGAAGAGGCATCTCAAAAGGGGCATGGATGGAGAGTAAATTGGGGCTATGAACTTGCCTAACAACCATTGCTTCCCCTTCACCCGGCTCTCTTCACAGTGCCATTTCAGCACCCTCACATCTGGATGGATAGCACCCTTACTCTTTGATTTGTAGGTGCTGTGGCCATGGGAAATTCAAAATCCAATCCTCGCTTTCCCAAAGGGTAGCACCTAAAGCATCTGTGCCCCAGAGTACTACTGTATTGAGGTTAAATTGCCATACTGGCACTTTGCGAAAAACAAGTGGGTTTTGAATCGCAGTTTGGACATTCAGTCTCTAAAAGGTTCACCATCACTAGATTAGAATGTTATACTATTAAAATGTTAAGAGGCATCAACATAACGTATACACTAAACATAATAATAATCAAGGACTGAATTGCGTGCCCAAAGAAGGACTCCTTAAAACCTGCTGGTAATTACTAATGGATGTACAATGTGCAATGTACTATGGCTGAAATCTTGATGCTTAGCATTGAAAATTGCACTAGACTAAGCCCACTGAATCAGTGGGGATTTGATGAGTCAACTCCATCAGAAGTTCCATTGTTTCAATGAGTCTCTTGTAGCATGAGTTACTAGGCTAAGCAACAGGATTCTGGCCAATGCTCTACCACTTACAGAGCCCTTTGTTGTTGTTGTTTGTCCTCGGGAAAATGTGTGCTTAATTTTGTTCAGTGGTTATACATAGGATTATGGTCCAAACTGATGTTTATCACTCTAGATATTTATAGTTGCTGATTATATAATAAGTTGATATTACAAAATCCATACAATAATATCTTTAAGAGGATAATTCTGCTGGGTATACATGTTCTAGTGAGAAATATTGATGTTACCTTACAGTTCAATCAAAATCCATAGTTGTAGAAAGCCTTTTAAGATTGATTTTCAACTGTGATATTTTGGGCAGCGAAGGGGTGGGGGACACAATCTAAATACAAAGTTGACCAAGTAACATTTTTATTGCAAAAATAAGCAATGCATTTTCTACAGGATTTGCTTTCTGTCATTTAATTTTTAAAAATGCTTATTAAATAATTGACTCTATGGGCATTATTTAAATATCATTGTACTGGGGACTAAAGAAACCCCCTTAAATTGGAGGGGATGGTCTGCAAGTTAAATTATGTGTAATAATGCTCCACTGAACAGAATTTCTCAAATATAATTCAAGTACAGTAATCATGTTCAAAATATAATTTCTCATAGTTATGCCCCATCTGCTCCATACTGATAAGGGGTTCAATATGCCAGCCTATAAAAATCAATACCATTAAATGTTTATTAATTATATTACAGATTGCCTCGCCTTACAAGCTCATTTAATACAGCTATAGATATTTCAAGCTCCTACTACAATTCCAGAAGATAAATACGAAGCATGTTTAGTCTGCACTTTGTTCATCGCCATTTATAAGAAACATGCTTATTATTTCATTAGAACTGTTTCTATACAGTGGGCAGCTTCAGTGAAGGGAAAAGAAGATAATTTTTTAAATTCGGAGGAGGGGTAAGGAAAAATCAGTACATATTAAAAACCAGTGGAGCATGAGGGATAATGCCATATACAAGCTGGCTTCCGATGTCTCTCCCAAATTATCAGCAAATTCAAGACTTGGTTTTAATTTCCAAAGCCATTATTTTTAACGGTGGCCCCAGTGCAAACTGATTTAATCAACCAGTGATGCAGATTCCTTTGTGTCATGGGCTGGGCTATTTCATACTCCCCTTCGGTAGGCAGGGGTTGAAAGAAACATGTTAAAATTAATGCTATTATATATGACACATCACTTGTTTGGAATAAATGTCAATGTTATTACATTTTAAAGGTTTAATTTAAAACTGAAATGTTTCCATTTTTCACATTTTTAAAAAAAATATATCTACCCCTCATTTTGACTAATATGGACTAATATGGACCTGGGATGAGTAGCTTCTTCAAAGCAGAGACAAGATTCTTTCTCTGAATCCAGCAAGAGCTCAACCCCTCCATCCATACCAACATCCAATCTATACTGACAGGTAAAGCTAAACCAGGCCTGTCCAGACTTTGGCCCTCCTGATGTTTTGGACCATAACGTCCAGAATTCTAAGCTTAGATTCCCAATGGCAAAGGACTGTGGGAGTTGAGGTCCAAAACATCTGGTGGGCCAAAGCTTGGACATCCCTTCCTATTATACAGGATGCTCAGCTATTCCCGGACAATCTCTCCCACAAGTGCCCTCTAAATTTTCTATATTTTTGAATAAACAAGCCTAGTGTTGAGTCCTCACATTGATACACTAAAAAAGTAAAGCAAAGTGTTCTGCTTATATACCACCCCAGAGCACTTCAAGCACTCTCTGGCCGGTTTGCAATTTAATTAGGCAGGTTACATATCCCCCCCATAAGCTGGGTACTCATTTTACTGACCTCAGAAGGATAGAAGGCCAAGTCAACCATGAGTCAGCTACCTGGGATTGAACCCCAGGTTGTGAGCACAGTTTTAGCTGCAGTACAGGCATTTAACCACTGTGCCACAAGTTTATCACTAGATTACTTCAGCATAGGAAAAAAAAACAATGATACAAAATAGAACTTCAGCAAAATACAGAAAGCTACACTTGTGCCTGTGCTATGTGTGTTTCTAAGTAAGTTGTGGAAAACCTTTCGAAAGTTACTGCCTTGTCCCTAAGCCTATGTAACCCTTTTAAAATCAAGCCACTTGATAGCAAACCATAAAAGGCCCAGAAGGGGCAAGAAGAGAGGAAGGCAGGCAAGAAGGACCAGCTAAGAGGCGAAATGTGGATCACCCCATATGCATATATGGAGGCTGTCCTGGGAACAATTTGTGTTCCCTGTGTGATCATAAACAATGAATTGAAATGGAAGATAGGCTGTGAATCAAACTGCAGGAAAGACTTGCCAGTGTAGGCAAAGTATCTATTATCTCTCTTTATTCCAAAGGAAGCAGTTTAAATGAAGGAGAAAACAAATTTGGACTAATTTCTCAATCCCTTCTTAAAACAGCTGGTTTATGGGAAACAGAAAAATCAAATAGATAGAGCCACAGTTGCATTCAATTTCAATGGCAGCCAACATATACTTTATTAAGATATCATTGCCATTTGCTTACAAAATGTTTGCTCATGTGTGCGTTTGTACTGAAGGTTTGGCATAAGGTACACTGGAAATACCTTAAGAAATGCATACGTAAAGGACACCCTCTAGGGAAAATGAGAACAAGGACTAAATGTAGGACATACATAATATGCATACGTACATAAAGGTATATGGAAATACAGTAACCCCCCGCCTATCGCGGAGGTTAGTGACCCACCTTACCCGCGATACATCAAAATCTGCGATATGCAGAAGTGGGTTGGGTGGGGGCGGGGCGATCAGAGGGGCGGCGGGCGGTGGGGAGCAATCGGATCACTCCCTGCGTGGGTCCGAGACCTCCTGGAAGGGGCAGGGGTGGCGGGGAGCGATCTGATTGCTCTCCGTCACCTCCCCGGTACTGCGATCCTGCGATATAGTGTGATCGCAGTACCTGAACCACGAAATGGCAGGGGTGACTGTACACTGTAATTTAGGAATAAAAATAAAGCAGATGAGGACAGAGTGTATAAAGAGGGAGAGGAGTAGCACCAACATGAAGCAGTGAGAAGATCATAATGGCTGACAGAGACTAAATCCCATTCATTGATTGGACTATAGGTTGCAGTCATAGTACAAGAATGGTAATTAGCAGAAGTGTGGATGGATAGATGGATGGATGTCTAAAAGGTGGCATGATATAGGAAATTAAGAAGTCATGAGGTAGGGTGGAAATTCCTGCAGTTACCTAAATATCCCAATTCTCCTGTTTTTTTCCAAAAAGATCTCTCATTAGTTTGGTCCAGTGACATAGTAGGTCTTACTACCTCATGCTCTAATCTGACTACCTCCAAAGCAAACAGAATTGTTGATAATATCACTCCTCCTTGCCTAGGGAAAAAGACAACTGATTGGTGATTTGGGGATAATGATAGATGAAGCTTGTTCTAAATAAATAAATCAGTGCAGAAATCAATACCTTCAGTGCACTAGCCTTCTAAAGTAGTGTTGTTAGGACTGTGTTTCTTTCCCATTTTATCTAAAGCTATGCATGGCTTTGACCCAAATGTAAGAAAGTTAAGAACCTAATATAAGACTACTTCCTGTGAGTTAAGTGAATGTCATTGATTTTTGCAGATAGGAACTGAATGTGTTCAGAACTGCACGGGCATACTGTATGTAGTCCCATCATCAGAGGTCCAATGCAACAACCTCTGAGATCACGATTTGTAGTGTACTCAAGGACAGCCTTTAGACTGTTTAAAATGAATTTGCTGAAGCTCACGTCTATTACTATAACTGGAACTCTCTGCTGATGTTTGTGAGGGAATGAACAAATGGAAAGGGACAGCTTATTCCAATTTACTTTCTCAGGTTTATGGCTAGATTTATCATATAAGCTAATTAATTTGTCCCACTACTTGGCAATTTAACTTAGCCAAAGACGAGAGGAAAAATGGGTTGCTGCTTTTCCCCAGCTCACAGCAGGGGGAAAAAAGTACGTAGTTTCTGCTTGGAAATGAACCACTGAAAGATGCATCCTTAAATGTAGCTCTGTTCAAGGCATCCGAATCAGAACTCAGTGCCAGAATGGAGATTGTCTTACAGGACATATTACAAAACACAGGTAAATTACTTTGTATCTCTGATTACAAGGCTCTTTGGTTACAGGTTATGAATAGCCTTAGAACAGGGGTAGGCAGCTAGTTTTGCGTCCCTGCAATTCCTCAAAGGGCAATGCAGCCTTATGAAAATTCAATAGGAGGGAAAAATCAAAACGCGGCCAGAAGTCCATGCCAGATTTTGAAAAGGGTTGTTGAGGAGAAAGGGTTTCATGATCACTGCTGGGAGTCTTCAGGACATGTTAAAATGGCTTCTGTAGACGTTTAGGAGAAGCAATTCACTTTTTTATTTCCAAAGGAAAGTATGGGGATGGGGGAGGGGTAATATTGCAGTATGGACATCTGATAGGCATGGAACTGACAAAAGGCCCTTGGGGGATGTGAGGGCTGGGTGCCCAGTAGCCCCCTAGCCACACTTTGCTTGCCCTCCTTGGAGCTTGCAGAGCTAATAATAATGGCACCAGTTAAATTAAGAATATAAGAACATAAGAAGAGCCATGCTGGATCAGGCCAAAGGCCCATCTAGTCCAGCTTCCTGTATCTCACAGTGTATCTCTTTTCTCTGTTCTCACTCTCCCAACCCTGAATTTGAGTGGATACCTAGTTCTGGTATTTTGTGAGAGGAAGAAGAGTATCCCTCTATCCACTTTACTCAATCATATATTTTGTACGTCTCAATCATTCCCCCCCCCGATGCCTTTTTTCCAGACTAAAGATCCCCAAATGTTTTAGCCTTTCCTCATAAAGGAGGTCCCCCAGCCCAATAATCATTTTAGTCACTCTCTTCTGCACCTTTTCCAGTTCCACTATGTCTTTTTTTAGATGCACTGACCAGAATTGTAAATAGTACTCCAAGTGCGGCCTTACTATTATTTTGTACAATGACATTATAATGTCGGCTGTTTTATTTTTCGATCCCCTTTTTGATAATTGTGACAAAATAACTCTGCTAACTTTGAGTTTTGTGCCTTAGGTAGCAAAATAGGACAGCTTTGTGCAGTCTTGTAGTGATCCAATATTTTAAGTGATATTGATACCAATAGAGCACAATTGTGTGGATAGGTTTCTGTGAACAAATTTATGCCTTAAATCACTAAAGTGTTCTGTATCTTCCTGAGAAATAAGAGGGATGGTTCTTAGATCCTCAGCAATTTCCTCCTTTCCCTCTTGTAGTGCCAGCAAGATGCCAGCTGCAAAAGCTATTTTGAATCTTGTTGCAATTTGGTATTTAGTGTGGTGTAATTGGTTCATTTTGCATGCCTGGTAACCCTGTTAAGGCAACTCATTAAATGCCATGGCAATTGGAAATTAGTAGGTTTCAGAACATGTACCTTTTTTTTTTTGCTTATACCAATTATTGGTAAATGAGGTAGTTGCTCTTTAAAGAGAAAAGTTTTTATTTATTTTTCTTTTTTAACTGTGGCTCAGAATAAGCTGACGTTTTAAGTCATTAAAGGCTTAAAACTAGGGTACTTCAAGGGCCAGTTGCAGGGGAGTAGTATCCAGCATGGCTCTTCTTATGTTCTGATGTTCTTAATGTAATTCATCAATGGAAAAAAATATTCCTGGACCTCTAAGCCCTTAAATTTCCAAGTCTTGCTGGTATGTTTTAATTGATAGAAGGCATGATAAGGACAGAAATACTTTCCAGGAAAGAGAGCCAAGGCAAGGGGCAAAGGATGTCTGGAAAACACTATTAAAGGGGAGTGGTTGGGTCTGTGACTGTAAATAAGGGCTGCTTTGAGCCCCGGCTCGTCAGGGGAAGGGCACATTTGCCTCCCCTGTCCCGGACATGCGGTGCGGGGGGATCCAAAATGGCAACCGCAATTTTTTTTAAATCGTGGTCTAAAAACCCACCAAAAGTACCACAGAAACATGCGCCCGTTTCCCTTCCGTCGTTTGCAAAGCCACCACCCCCTGACTCCCTGGGGGGACGGAGGCGGCGGAGGAGAAAGACCCGGAACCGAAAGGGGGGAGGGAACAGCGCTGTGGGGGGTGGGGGAATGCGTTGCGCAGCTCTCTGCCCCCCAGCCCTCTTTCGCCGCCGGACGGCCGCGCAGGGCATGACAGGAGGGGTGGCGCGGAGGGTGAGGTGGCAGGGCTCTGGCTGGGCCCGGTGGTGGGTCCGCCTGAGGGGAGAGGCGGGAGCCCCCCCACCGCTGCCACTGCTGCCGCCGCCGGAGAATGAGAAGCCGAGCCAGGCAGGGCTCCTGCTGAGGGTCCCTCCCCAACCCCTTTCCCTTTCCTCCGCCCGGCGCACTTTTTGGGCAGCGGGGTCCCCCAGGGGAGAGGCGGGAGCCCCCCACCGCCGCCACTGCTGCCGCCGCCGGAAAAGGAGAAGCCGAGCCAGGCAGGGCTCCTGCTGAGGGTCCCTCCCCAACCCCTTGGTGTGGCTCCGCACCCGCTTCTACTTCTTCCTCATCTGCGCCTACTTCGACCAGGACTTCAGCCTCCATGAGTTCACCGAAGGGGCGAAGCAAGTGAGTGCGCATTTAAATGCAGCAGGCAAGTCCATCACCCAGTTTTAAAGTGTTTGTTTTCCACCCGGGACCCGCAGCCACCGCGAGCCCGCACCCCCCCGCCGCTGCCGCCCGCCCGCCCCCACCCATGCCCCCCGCTGCCGCCACCTGCCCATGCCCCCCCGCCGCTGCCTGCCTGCCCCCCGCCCATGGCCCCCCGCCACCGGCGGCGGCGGCCCTGATTGCAGGACACAAAAGGGGGTAGAAACGACAAACGAAAAAACAAAAAACGAAAACGACAAATTTTTGGAAAAAAATTGCGAAAAACGGAAACGACCCTAAACGGACCTGTCCCGAAAAATGACAACTCAAAACATAATTTTTTTGAGTCGTGCCCATCTCTAACGCAGACATATGCTGTGCACCTGGGATATCTTCCCAGGTAGAAACTACTCTGAGCAGTGTTTGCTTCCACCATCCTTAAGGTATGAATGGCGGAAATGCAGTTGAAAATATTGTGACCAAGGGATCCGAGATTATTCATGATTCAAGAGAGTAGCCACTTACACATCACTGAAAAGAAGGGCAAAAGCAGACACCAATTTGCATAAAGCTCCAGATGGTAATTGATACATACAGATGCAAAATTAGAAGTGATTGTTTTAAACTGAATTGCAGCCCATCTCACTGGAGTGGGGAAGATCGTAATGAGGTGAGTTGTGTGCCTATGAGCTCTTGCTGTCTATGGTCTGCTAAATATGGACGGGCTGCATCTCCCTCCTGATGGCCTCCTATTAAACAAAAGGATGATTCTCTCCTTGGCGAAATTACAGGCACATTCATGCAATTTGCACATATGAAGACTGCTGGCAAAATTGTGGATGTGGTGTCTAAGGAAGCTGTTTTATTTTATTTTCCCCATTGTGTGCAGAATTTTGTAGTTTGCACAGGTTTTGAGCAAAATGGAATTTTTGCACAACAAGCATGTCTGCACAAAAACATACCCCCTCTTTCTGTTTTTTGATGTTGATGAAAAAAGTGTGCTTTCCTGCACGCTTGCATAAGACAAAAAAGAAAGAAAATTCACTGCAGTTGACCATTTTTCCAATGGTCTGAAAATATGTGAACATTTGTTATATCCTTGGTGTGTGAACACTATAAAGTTTGGATCAGACAATTCTAGAAAAATCAGTATCTCAGTGACAGTGCCCTGCTATGGTTTGAACTGGCTTCCATTTTTTAGAAATGAAAGATCTGTTTAACTTCAGTAAAAAATGCAGTCAGCATTACAACTGTAGCAATTTAAATTCCCTTGTGTTATGAGAGGGTGAATTAAAAGAAATCACTGGTTGTTGTAATGGCCAATAGTGGAAAATTGTTCATTGTTGCTCTTTCTTTTTTTCTCATGTGATGCTGTCATGTCTTAGTGGGCTCTCTAAAACGTGATTACTGCAACTGTTCAGGCAGCATACAAATTAGTCCATCATTTTTCCCAACAGATAATGGTTATTTTTAAAAAGCTCCTCCCCATTTTAAGTGAATTCTTCAGCTTCAACAGCTTTTCCATATTAATTATTCTAGCTTTGAATAAATCAGAGATTCAAATATTTAGCTGATAAAAGTATATGTAACTGCTACATCAGTATTTTCATAATAAGTTTACCTCAGAATCAAATTCTGAATGTGTTTGGACTGTTCATGGGTGCTCACCGTTTGAACTCCGTTACACTCAGCCAACTCGTAGAGAGCCACTGAAGCCACTGTTTTATTATAGTCTACAATTACGAGAATAGCATTAATTCATTTGATCAGCCTAGTTGAGGCTACCAATAGGATCGTCTGACTGGCTATCTCAGTGAGCTGTAGTAGGGGTTGGGAATCTGATTACCGCCACCACTGTGGTTCCCGAGAAAAAGAGTCAACCTGTGCCGCCTTGGAGAATCTGCACAGTCCTAGTGTTGAACCAGGAGAAGGAAGTGGCTAGGATTCAGCTTCTCTCTCTCCCTCTTTCTCCCTCTCCATCCCTCCCTCTCTCTCTGTCTAAAACCTAGATATGCATGCAAAATATCTTTAAATCATAATAGCCTTCTTGGCAATTAAAATAATCAGAAGAGGCCCTCCTTTTGGTCCCATTGCCAGTGCAGACACAGTTGAGAGGGCCACAAGAGAAGGCCACAAGAGAGGGCCTCCTATGTGGCAGCTCTCAGATTATGGAATGCTCTCCCTCATGAGAACAGGCCAGCCCCATTCTTTTATCCTTCCTGTGACAGAAGACCCATCTGTTCTGACAGGCTTTTAACAATCATGATTGAGCCTCTGAATGTTAGTTTTTAATGCTTACTTGCTTTTAATTGTATTTTAATTAGTATATTGTTTATTTTTTTAAAAAAATGTTTAACTTATTGTTTTTAATCCAGTTTTTATTAATATTAATGCTGTGAGGGACCTTGAGTCCCTACAATGGCCTATAGCAGTGTTGGCAAACCTATGACACAGGTACTAAAGGTGGCACTCGGAGCCCTTTCTGTGGGCACCCAACATTCCCCCTTCACAGCCATCTGTATTCATTAGAGATGGGCACGACTTAGCGCAATTTTCGTTTTCGTTTTCGTTTTTTTGTTTTCATTACGTAACGAAACGAAAATGAAAAACAGTTCAAAACTGGACCGAAAACGGAAACGAAATGACTAATTTTGAGCCAGTTTTCGTTTTTCGTTACTGGAAAAGCACTCAATGGAGCTAAATGGGGAGAAACGAAAAATTTTTCGTTTTCGTTTTCGGTTTTCATTTTCGTTACATAACGAAATGAAAACGAAAAATTTTGAAAATTAGCTCACGAAAACGGAAACGAAATGACACGGACCCTAGCCGAAAACGAAAATGAAAACGAATTTTTTTTTCTGAGTCGTGCCCATCTCTAGTATTCATGTTCAAAAAAAAAGTGGGTTTTGAATTGCAGTTTGGGCACTCGGTCTCTAAACGGTTCACCATCCTTGGCCTATAGAAACAAACATATAAATGAGTAATATTTTTTTAAAATATATCTGTGTAATATAATATTTATTTATTTATTTAGTCATTTATTTATTTATACCATTCATCTATCTACTAGACTACTCTGGGTGGTGTATTCACATACAGACACACACCAGATCCAGCTCTGCCCAATGGGAAGAATGAAGTAACATTCCTTCTATTTAATATATGTCCTGAGACCTAACTCTTCCTTCAGCACTGATGATCATAAGAAGCTTCTGATTCTACTAGAATCCAACAGGTCAAGAAAGAGGATACACAGCAAGCTGTGTGGCACACAAGCCTTTGAAATTTGCCTGTCAGTGCCTACTCCATGAGGCCATCTACTCACCTCCAAACTTATGACCTGACAAACATAAGTGTTGGCAAGCTAGCTTTGAATCTGTTGATTGAAGTAAACCAAAAATTTACAAGGACTACCAGGCTTAGAATTGATGTGAACACTATTTGGATATGATATGTAATCAAGTACCAGATTAAGGATTGTGAAGAAAACTGGTTCCAATGAACCTAAACTGCAGCAAATCAGATATATTCAAGGAAAGAGGAGCAGAAGGAGACATAAAGAGCTTGTAAAATTGCATTTGTATGTTCGTTGTTCCACAGGCCACATGTTGACTAAATGTTTGACCCCTAGGCTAGTGTTGATGACCTTGCATGACCATTTACATAAATGCTTCAGGTGGATCAAATCACAGGCTGACGCCAAACATGACACAACCAGCTGGTGGGTTCTGGGAACTCTCATGCAAAAAATTAACTTTTCTGAGCTCTGCATCCCGATAACAGGAAACAAGTGACACACGTACTCCCAAGTCTTTTGAGTTTATGCAAAAACAAACTTGAGGATGGGAGAGTCTCATTTCTTTCATTATCTTTTGGCTTTCCGTTCAATATCATCCTCATTTGCAGGAGCGGAAAGCACCAGTCCAGGGAAATCAACACCATTGACTTCAGTGCAGTCAAGATCACAGTATTAATCTTTAGGCTGAAAAATATTTAACTGCCACAGAATGTCTGCTAGACAGCGGCAATTGCTGTGTCACTCTAGCAAGTGTTTTAATCCCTCTTGCTGCGGCTTTTTGGGGTGATGATTGTATATAGCTTTCATTGTTCCTTGAAAGGAGGACTAGGTGAAAATAATGTAACTTCTCCATGAAGAATGCACAGCATTCTATCTATAATTTTCACAGCTTTCATGATAGTCTATCCCTTCCCGAAAGCAAAAAATGATCATCCTTACATGAACAAAAGCACTCTTTTCTTTCTTCGAAACAAATTGAAATATTTTAGGCCTACTCTTTATTTATCTTTTGTTTGAGCAGATACACTTATTAATTGTACCAAGCAGTCCAGGCTATTACCAATACAATGCATTCCATGATGCCGGAAAATGAATGATGAGAAGGTCCTTCTCTCTCTCTCTCTCTCTCTCTCTCTCTCTCTCTGTTTCAAGAGGATGCAAAATGATAACAGCAATCAAGTGTGCACACACAATCTCTAGATGTATCCAATATTTCCATAGCAATATATAATTAAAAGCCTATCTACACCGTAATGTTTACTTAGCGAAGAACACAACCCAATGTTGATAATTCAGAGATAGGAAAATTTATTGTTTTGCATTACATTTCCCAGAATACCCTGATGTCCTGGGCAATGTTTCCAAGCTTTGTATGAGCTGGCCAAGACCCATTCAGAGAGAACTGTGTGTGCAGATGCTTCAGATACAGCCATGAGATTACATTTTGCAAAAATAGAAATCCAAATCACAAAACCTTTTATTTGTTCTAGGATGGGTAAATAAAAATATGTGTAATTTGTTAGGGGGGTTCTGTGGGTTTAAATTTTAACTTGTGAACCATCCAGATTAGTACAGTGGACCCTTGTATAACAAACAGTGTGTATAACATAAAATCTGTACAACATAAAAAATTCCAGAGATAGGGGAAATTTGCTTAACAGAATCACCTATGGAGCAAATCTGTACAACATAAAAATGATCGCAATTAGGGATTACTCTGTTTTCAATGCATTCCTATAGGAAATTTGTATAAAGGAATATTTGCTTAACATAATTTCATTTGGAACAAATTAATTCCTTTATGCAAAGTACCACTGTGCTTGCACAAATGGAGTAGTATATCCATCCATCCATCCATCCATCCATCCATCCATCTATCCATCCAATTTAACATGCAAAGCAAGGAAATGGAGGAGGGAAAAAAGTCACCATTAATCACTATATTCCCTAGACACAGACATACCGTAATTAAGAACATAAGAACAGCCTTGCTGGAGCAGGCCACAGCCCATCCAGTCCAGCATTCTGTCTCACACAGTGGGTTACCATTAGCTTCAGTATATTCCCAAACAGATGTCTTCATTTTCACCTGCTTATGATTTCCCGTAAATGGCATTGAGAGATATCCTGCCTAAATTTCAGTATATACTTCCATTCCCACCATATATGAATATATTTACCTGTTTAAGATAGCCACTCCAGCACACCTTAGAATAACTAAAATAATCTATTTGATCAATAAATTTCACTGGAGTTAAGTACCATCTCCAAACTAACTTATAAAATTATCTGTGATCCTTATTGACATTTATTTCAATATTCCAGATCTTCTGCTTCCAGTAATATAAATGTGCCATGTGCTGAATCATTTATCTGTATGATGGTATAGAAGCTGAATAGGTAAGAATATAGGGCTGTGCAAAGACTTTGTATTTGATTGGCAGATCTTCCTGAACTTATGACATATTTTCATATCCTTTGTTCGTCCTTGGAAACTGCCTCCAAGTTTGAGCCTGATGTGGACACCACTGGCACCTTGATCCTATCTCCTAGCTTGCCAGTTGGTGCTGACCACTGTCTACTTGCTTTATCCCATATCTCTTTGTCCCAGAGGAAGAGGGTGATGGACTTTTCCCACTTTGTTCACCAAAAACTAACAACTGTACTCGTCCTTTGAACTAGACTGATTCTCTATGAATTTGAAATATGCCCTCTTCAAATGACTGCAGGTAGAAAAGTTTAACCAAATAAAGATGAAGGTTCAGTGGTGGTCTGAATCCAATCTGGGTGACAATCAAAAATTCCCATTTGGACCTTACACGACCAGCTAATCTCATTCTCATGTCTTGTAGGGTGTGAGGGAGGGATGCTTGGAAAGCAAAAGAGACGCCAATGAACCCATGGGCAGCCTTTATATAGGATGGACAGCCCCTCTTCTCCGGCCCCATAACTGACACATTTTCATGGCAGAATCCATAGATGCAGGCAAAGAAGACCCACCCTCGAACTGTTCATCCCAGAAGAGGGTCCACTTGGATGTTTTAGTAGCCCACAACACTACTAAAAGAATTCCAGAAGCAGAAAGATGTCTATCGCTAAATGGATATCCCAGTTTAATTTTCCGGTACATCAGTACCAGAAAAACTGTCTCTATGGTATCTTATCCCCCATGGGGTCAATGAGTCTTACATGGGAATTTTACTGGGCATGTGCATACTCCAGTATGCTTTCCCCCCCTTCTAGTCTGCATTGTTTCTATGATCCATCAGCAAGAGTAGAGTATTTGTATTTATTGTATTTAATTTAGTTTGTTCTTTGTTTGTGCACTGTGTAGTAGGTTATTGATTACTGTTTGATTTATTTGCAGTTATTATATTGTATTCTTGTTAACAGACTTGTTGTTTGATTTTTTTTTTCTTCCGGCCGCCATGCTCGCAGGGACTCATATACCAACTGTGTCGGGCCGTGGGCGGTACGCTTGCAGTCGGGGGGTTAGTCAGATCAGAAGAACCCGGGTCAGGCATCTTGTGCCTGTCCCTTGTTCTGACCCCCCAGCTCCCTGCCACGTGTCCAGGAGTCACTCCTCCAGCGCCTCCAACCTTTCTTGCCTCCTGTTAAATGCCAGGTCAGTCCACAATAAGATCCCCATCTTATATGATTCCATCTTAGATGGGAGGGCTGACCTGGCCCTTATCACCGAGACCTGGGTGGGCGCGGAGGGGGGGCTTCGCTCTCCCTGCTGTGCCCGCCCGGGTATCTGGTTCAGGGTGGCGGAAGGTTGGAGGGTCAGAAGGGAGGGGGGCCGCTATCGTCCATCGGGATTCCCTTTATGTTTGCAGGGCCTCGACATTGGTCAGCCAGGGATTAGAGTGCCTTCACCTGTTAGTGGGACAGTGGGACAGATTTGGCATTGTGCTGGGTTACCGTGCTCCCCACAACCCAGCACAATCCCTGCCAGAGCTCTCCAAGTTCATCACGGCTGCTCTATTGAAGTCCCCACGCCTTCTGGTTGCGGGTGACTTCAATGTGCATGCCAGCGGTGGACTTTCCGGTGCAGCTCTGGAGTTCATGGAATCCATGGCTTCCATGGGTCTGTCTCAGCATGTTGTATGTCCCACCCACAGGTCAGGCCACACCCTGGATCTGGTATTTTCCTCCATGTTGGGGACTTTGAGTCTGGAGGTAGGGGGCATTATCTCCCTGCCTGTGTAATGGTCAGACCATCACCTGCTCTCTTTCTCCCTGGCGATCCTGACCCCCCTCGCGGGGACCATCGACCACCAGTTTTGGCCCCCTCGAAGACTTATGGACCCTACTCGGTTCCAGAAGTTCTTTGGAGCGTTTCCTGGAGGACTGACTGACGCTCCGGCCGAGGTTGTGGCTAACCATTGGTTTGAAACAGCTGCCCACACCATCGACCGGATTGCCCCCAAGCGCCTTCTCCAGTGCCGAGCTCGGCCCTCGCCGTGGTTCACGGCTGAGCTTCGAGCAATGAAGCAGGTGAGAAGAAGGCTAGAGCGTAGCTGGAGAAGAACCCAGATGGTTACTAATAAGGCTGCCATTGTTCTCCAGACTAGGCGCTATTCCAACGCGATCAGGGAGGCTCAGACATCCTTTTACTCCCTGAGAATTGGTGAGGCCTCTAACCACCAGGCGGAGCTCTTCCGGGTGGTTCGGGACCTCACCAATCCTAGTCTGGTTAGTCCTCCTCCTACTGATTTCAGTAGTGAGAATTTTGCAGCCTTTTTTCGATCTAAAATTGAGGCCATCCAGGCCGGCTTCGACTCCGGTTGCAGTAGCACAGCCCCGGCATCCCCGGCTACTGGTCCACCTTCGTCACCTCGGTTGGATGCGCTTGGGCCTGTTTCCACTGTCGAGGCCTCTAAGGCTATGGCGCATTGCCGGCCGGCGTCCACCCCCTTCAATCCCTGCCCTGCCTGGCTAATTAAAGCTGCCAGCGGGACCATGGCCGAATGGGCTTCTGTCATCACCACCGCCTCCTTCAGCGAGGGGGTTTTTCCCTCTCGTCTGAAGGAGATGGTTGTAAAGCACATTCTTAAAAAAACTGGCCTTGCCACGGACGATTTAGCAAATTATCGTCCGATTATTACCATCTCCGCCAGATTGCCCAGATCCGCCCATACCTGGATGCTGACTCTCTGAGAACAGTGGTCCAGGCGCTGGTGATCTCGAGGCTGGACTACTGCAACGCCCTCTACATGGGGTTGCCCTTGACTCTTCTCCGGCGTCTGCAGTGGGTACAGAATGCGGCGGCCAGGCCGGTGGCTGGTGTGCGTCGTTATGACCACATCACCCCAGTCCTGGCCCACCTGCATTGGTTGCCCGTTGCAGCCCGGATTAGATTCAAGGTCTTCGTTTTAGTTTATAAAACCCTCCATGGCTTGGGACCAGACTACCTGTCAGAGCATATCATCCAGCGATCCTCCTCGGCCTGACCTGTTCGGCAGTTGCGAGCGCATTCACTGTGGGTTGCCACTCCACGAGAAGCCCGGAAGACGGTCACCAGGAACCGGGCTTTCTCAGTGGCAGCCCCCTCCTTGTGGAATTCCATCCCTAGCGAAGTGCGCTCTGCAGAATCCCTGCAGGCCTTTTGAAAAGCTTTAAAAACATTTTTATTTCGAGAGGCCTTTGGTGAGCTCTAAATTAGTATTTTTTTTCCTCTGCCATCGTCAGTGATCATTGGTGTTCACTAATGTTCTTTGAAAGTTAATATTTATGGATAATGCCTTATTGGCGTTCTGGGATGCAATAGGGTTTTTAATATATTAATAATGTGTTTTTATATTGGTCTGTTTATAATTTTTTGTTTATTGTTTTGCTTTATAAAACTACTATTGTTCTGTTTGGCGCTTGTTCGCCTGATTGTAAGCCGCTTAGAGTTCTGTCCAGAAGATAAGCGGGATATAAATACAACAATAAATAAATAAATAAATAAATAAATAAATAAATAAATAAATAAATAAATAAATAAATAGGGACAGGGTTTATTCTTTTTTAAAAAATATAGAGCAGATCCCCATATATCTTTCCTCTCGAAAACTCAGTGAAAACTGCAGTTCCCTTTAAAATCGGTTTTGGGTTCCTTGTACATTTTCCCTTAAACATTGGTGATAACAAACAGCTAATACACACAAGTGGCCTCCCCTATCATTACTGCATATCTCTATTCATTTAGTTATCATTTCGATTGCCTCTTGGGTAACATATGTCAAAGCTGTTTCTCTCCTGCTATCCTGATAAGAGTCTTTGGTTCAGAACGCGAATATAGCAAATGGGCTACATTACAGTGAGCTTGGCTTGGCTTGGCTTGTTGGCAGGAATGGCAAACAATTCATTTCCACTATAGCAGAGATGAAATCACCAGCAGCCTATTAAACAATATACTGCCAATTGGGGGCTGTAAGTCTTTTCTACAAATGACACCTTTGTTAGTTTCCTAAACGAGTTCGTCAGTGTATAGTGCTCAAATGTGGTAAATCTCAGAAGCAGTTAGAAATGTATAAAGAGATTGGCAAAGAACAATTGTATCATGTTTCCCCCACTTCCTTCCTCCAACTCGACAAAGGAGATTTGATCCAAATAAATGGGATCATGGTATTTCTCACTGGTGATTTTCCTCTTCTTCTTTGTTTGTCATTGCTCTAATTTATTGCTCTTGTTTGGTAATTGTCTCTTATAGCATTGTTCTGTAGCATGTTTTCCCTTTCACCCATCCATCTGCAGTTTTTAAAAGTACACACATCCTCTGTTATTCTTTCCTCTGATTTTGAAAATACCATTTTTCTATGAAATGCCAGGCAGTCAAGTTTCTAAGTGCTGTAGAAGAAACGGATGAGGATTTCTGCCAATTGACATGGTATATGTTCCTTGTGCTTCAAAATTAATTGTCCCAAATTAGTTACTTTTGGCATCAAATACAGAATTGACCACTATCCACAAATAATAGTGAAATCTATAATAAGTATTAATCCAATAGTTAGCCAATAGAGTTGGGAAACTCTTACATCCAATATCTGTGAAGATTCTCAGTCATCCACATGAGTTTAGCTGGAAGCTGAGTCATGGCAACTGGACTTCTTTTCTTGAGAGATTGAAACATTTTGCTGCTATTACATCTGATGTGGCTGGTCCTAGAACTGCAACTTGCTATATGCTCTTTCTCAGGGCAGAATGTATTTTGGTTATTGCAAAGTTCTTTATTTACCAGGACTGTTCATTGGCTATATGTTAGCAATAGTGCTGACCTGTTCTTTCCCCCCCATAGTTAATTTCCTACCATCAGTTACACCAATAAATCTTAGCTAAAGTACATTTAATAGAATATATTGCATGAAAGATGGGGGAGGAAAGAAGGCTCTTTAGGGGATTCTTGATGTAATTAAATGCCTTTTTAAGAATTAATTGAGGAGCTAATTTAGGGAGGAATGTTCATTTGAAAAGGTTCTTCAATCTGTAATTTTGGAATGTAGCATTGTCCATGAATTATAGTAGCATTAGTAGGGAACTGTAGACAGCACTGACTCTGCTAATTCCCCATAGAGTATTTATTCCTGGTCTTGCATCATTCTCTGTTGATACCAAGCAATGCATGAACACCAAATACATAATGCAAGCAACATTCCCTCTATGCTTCATGTGTGTGTGGCTGTCTGGTGCTGCATCAGTGCTGCATATCTACAGCCAGTGATGCTGCCAATTTGGTTCTTGTTGCAGCCAGAACCCTGCACAAGGAGGGCAGGGTTCTGGCAAGTGGTGGTGGACAATTAGAAAGAATGTTGGGTGTGTTTTAGACATTACATGATGTTATTGCAAGTGAGCAGGGACAATTTTACAAGATATGATTTGTATACTATAGCCAGAAAAATCTGACCAAATAGAGAGAATGACAAAGGCTGAGAATTGATCATATTGCTTCTGATGTGTGGCAGACTGGTTGATGTTTGTTCTAAATTTCCCTTTTGTAAGATCAAACAGTAGGACTAGATTAGTATTATCAAAGCACATGAAGAATTGAAAAAGAGAGGGTCTAAAAAAAGAAATTCGAGGAAAACATTTCAGAAGTGTGTATTCACATGCATGAGCTGTACAGCAGAAAAAAATGGTGGCTGCAAGAAATGAATGCCTTTTGAAAAACAAAATCACCACACCACTGCAAGGGAAGTTATCTTGTTCGCTTTAATTACATCACACACAATATCCAATCAGTTGCTGGAGGCATTCTGTCAATTGTATTCCACTCAACATTCACAAGAGCAACACATTTCCTGTGAAGGGCTAACACTGTGCTGTGCTCAGTTCTCAGCATAATATACGAAGGTTTCACTGTTCCAAAAATGCAATATTATACAACAAGAAGGGTGGACCTGTGGCATGCATGGAACATAAAGGGAGATATATTGCTGCTTTGTCCACCAACATGGTAAGAGAAGCACACACCAGTATATTCCCTTTAGGAAGTTCTATTGTTCATAGGATTGTTTGTGTGACTGGCTATGATTGGACGCATAAGGAAAGCCAACTAGAAGAGGGAAAGTATTTCCGTAATTCCCCAGTAGGATTCAGGCCCATATATCCATATCTAACTTTAAAAGGTTTTAGATGGTAAGTTAAATCTCGGAGATAAATTTTTAGCACATACAGTGGTACCTTGGTTTAAGTAATTAATTCATTCTCCGGACTGTTTCGTATTGCAAAAAAAAAAAAAAAAAAAAAGTAAACGGAAATGCGGTTTCCCATAGGAATTCATTGAATACAAGTTAATCGAATCCAGAGGTCAGAACCAGGGCATTCCATTTAAAATTTTCTTAAACCAAGACATCCCCATTCTTACATCATGCAAACATCACACATCAACTTTTAACGCCTTATGAAAAAAAACTAAGCCAGGATATTCCATTGAAAATTTTTCTTAAACTGAGGCATCCCCATATCCAATAATTTCTTTTCTTAAACCAATTTTTTTTGTTAACCCAGGCATTCTTAAACCGAGGTACCAATGTATTTCCAGATCACTGCGGTTGTTATTTTGCTATCTTTAACACCAGATCTGAAGCATACTACTGCTCTAACAAAGTTATTAATATGTTTGTTCCTCTTGTCTAACCTGGAAGGTACTGAAACCAAAGCCTCCAAGCTGGCTGGTGTGAAGACCATGTATACAACTACAACATCCCATCAAATGCATCCAGCAGGAAGTAGCACCTGACCATGGACAACCACTGGGCAGAGCCTTTCCAGGAATATTCAGCATTGTTGGGTTAGATCTCTTTTGGTATTCAAAGAGCCATCAAAACTTCTATTGAAGGTGTTAGTTCTGCGCACTCCAAACAGGTGGCAGACAAAGGCAATCTTTGATCTATAGGTTCAATAATTTGGGTGTCTCAACCAAATAAGGAAATCATAGTGACTACTTTCTGCAGGAATGCACATGATGACATTGTCACAAGAACCGGGACCAATCAAAAATTATTGTGGAATATTTTGGGTCTACAGCTGTTTAAGGGAGAGTTGCTACCTTGTAAACATTCACATTGTTTTCCCACATATCAAGAGGCAAGGATAATGTCCTTATGCAATGTCAGGGTAGGAGTAGCCAATATATTACATATATTGGTCTATACATGCATGATAATTTCTGTACAGATCTTAAGCAACTCATCAGCTTTTGAGCTGCATCAGCAAAAAAACTTTGCTGTGAAGGTTTGAGGTTTTGTGAACCAATGTTTCTCAGTACCTTCTCTACAGTCTGTTAACTCCTACAGTGGAATGTTTATAAAAAAGTGGCTCAAGAACTTTGTTAGAGATGATGTTTTTAAACCATGCAGTAAAATAAACACTATAGTCCAAGTATAGATTATTCATGCTCATACATCAGAGTTACATCAATTTACCAATGACTTCTAGTGGATGATTAATTATAGGCTTCTTGCATGTGTTGGTCAATAGAAGTACCATCCTTGGATCACATATAGGCTTGCCACACTGGACTATTAGTAACTGCACCTCACTGCCCTTGGAATTGAATGACCATCATTTTAAATTTGTTGAATAGTATCTCAACATGTATACAAATCTCACTTAATCAATATATTGAATCAACAGGTTGATGGTCATGACATTATTACACAGTAAACTATGTAGAATGGTTAAAGTTGGAAAGCAAGGTTAGTATGGTAAGACCATCTCCACAGATATACCACAGGACATTGTAACTCTGCTCAGCACAAACACTAATGAAAATATGATTATTGCAAGAAATTCATAATAATTGTTCTCTCTTGGCAACATCAACAATTCATTGTGATTCTGTCTTTCCTATTTGCAGTAGGAGTTGACAATCTTGAGTAATATCCTTTTATCCATTGCCAGGCAACTGCTAAATTTTCCAATAATCAGAAACTATCACCTTTGGACAATTTCCTGGAGCATAGGCAAAGACAATGCAAGATGATCCGTTCATCAGCTGGATATGATAAACACTTGTTCATTTACAAGAAAATTAGGAAACTGCAGGGAAAGGTCAATGCCTCCTTTCTTAGAGAGTTAAAGTATCTGCTACACTTCATTGGATGTTACTGAATGGAGCAGGGAAAATGATGTGTTTGAGAGTGGTGAAATTTTAATGTGCCTGATTAAAGAAAGAATCATTTGGGTCTACTGTTATTTGCAGAATGTCTGGCGATTAGCAATTCAGTTCAGGTTGCAAAGAAAAAAAAATCTTACTAGATAGCAGTGCTTCAGCAGAAATTATTCCTTGTGACAGCTTGGGCATTTCATCAGAAACAGTCAACTTTCCCTGTTATTCTCAATGAAAAGTCTGAATGAATGTTTCCTTTTATATTGCTTAAGTAATGTTTTATGCAGAAAGTGTTTTGCACCAGCTTTGCCTCTCAGACACATCTAAACTAAAAATACCCTGAAGTCATGCTGCGCTTTTAAATCATACTGTGAAGCGTGATGGCCTCCCGTGATGATTCCTATTTAACACTAGTAATTATAGTCTTCCAGCTGCCCTTTGACTCTCAGCAGACCAAGGGCAGTCCTTCCTGGAAATGATCTGAATTAATCCTGGCCATGTTGAATATATTCTTTCTGCCATGAGGTGGCGCCTTGTTTCCACAGGAATCTTCTCCTCAACAGGGTACTCTTAGAGCCTTTTCACACGACCCCTAAGATCCGCTGGCCACTTTAATTCGGACCAGGGATCTTGGGGGTTCGTTGCTCTTCCTGTGTTCCCACCCCTCCACACTTCCATGCTCCTGTCTGCATGAGGGGAGGGAGAAAAAAAGGGAGAAAAGAATGCAGGCTCACCTCTGTCTGCGGGTCAAAGCCGCCCTGAGCCCCGTCGTCATCCTGATTCTTGTCTCTTAAAGGGGCAGGGGGCAAAAACAACAACAAATAAGCGAGGAGAGCCCGGCACTCACTAGGTTACATCCGCATCAGGGATTTTCACCCACGGAGAGCAGGAACCTGAAAAGTGCGCTGGGACGCACTTAGGTGGGCGTGGTTTTCTGTAAACTCTGGAGCTGGTGGGGAAACAATTTTAAGCTCCGGAGCTGAGAGCTATTTGCCGCGGAGTTTAGGGGTTGTGTGAAAAGGCCCTTAGCTGGTCTGAGTTTATTTATTTATTTATTTATTATTGAATTTCTACCCCACCCATCTTCCCTCAGGAAGATGGGCGGAAGAATGTTCTTACTCCTTCTCCTGGTTCCTCTGGTTGAAGAAGTCTGTATTTACATTCATGCAAAATTTGTAATAAATTAATAAATCACCAGTTCATCCATTTGGATTCATAAGAGTTTATGCCCCCTGACAAATATGAACCAATGAATTTCTAGAGATTTTTGTTTCATCAGGTTGTTGGGCTATAAAATGGGCCACAGGGCAACTTAGAGACACCAACACTGCTCAAAAGCTTCCCCTGACTCTCCTGTACCATCCCTCCAAGTTTGGTGAAGATTATGTTCCCCCCAAGCTAAAGGCATGTTCGGGGTGGGGGCTATTATTTGTGGCTGTATAACTTGGTTGCCCAAAACCCAGTCTTCACCAAGCTTGGTTGTCTGAAACCCAGTCTCCATCTGCTGCCCAAGGCAAAGGTTAAGGTGGTGCTTCTCACTATCCTTGCATAAAAGCCAGCTGGACTGGTAGATGAGCTTAGGAGGAACAATACAGGTCATGTGACATATGAAGTTATGAGTATATGGATGAGAGACAGTCTCAGGATGTATAAAAGTAGAAAACAATATTTATTTTCTGTTAAATCATCATCATCATCATCATCATCATCATCATCATCATCATCATCATCATCATCATCATCATCATCATTATTATTATTATTATTATTATTATTATTATTATTATTATTATTAT
>JAHTLZ010003542.1:58746328-58758798 GCA_023846285.1 Phrynocephalus versicolor | reverse complement strand
ATTATTATTATTATTATTATTATTATTATTATTATTATTATTATTATTATTATTATTAATTGTGTTTATATCCCGCCCATCTTCCCACGGGGAACTCTGGGCAGCTAACAGGGCTGAACAAGTCAGCATACCAACAGACAATAAAAGCAAGCAATTTAAAAACAGGAAAGGCAACTGGGCATCATAAAACAGGCAGGCTCTGCAGCAACAAATTGTCGGGCGAGCATTATAGATGGCGAGGAAAATAAAACACCCTAAACTAAATCACCAAACGCCTCGTGAAAGAGCAGAGTTTTTAATGCTCGCCGAAAGGCTAGCAGGGACTCTGCAGAGCGCACTTCGCTCGGTAGGCTGTTCCAAAGGGAAGGGCCAGCCACCGAGAAGGCCCGATTGCGGGTAGATGTTTTCCTGGCTTCTCTAGGGGTGGCAACCCTGAGCGAGTGCGCTCGCGACTGCCGAACTGGATGGGCCGAGGTTGATCGCTGGACGATTCGCTCTGACATTTAGTCTGGGCCCAAGCCATGGAGGGTTTACAAAGCTCTGGCTTGAAGCATTTCGGTGGGGCCTTCTTCAGGACCTGAGCAATACAAACTTACAAAATTCCATATTAAATATCCTTCTATAAAAGAGATACAGGGCTTAGGATTTGTAAACTTAACTGTAGTACATATATTTAGCACATCAGGCATGCCAGAATAAAATTCATAAAATAACATAACATAAAATCTTATGCATACTGAACTTCTTTTTTTCTTTGGTCTCTCTCTAACAGCTCCAGACTGATTAAGAATGAGGGTGCTGTTTAAGAGAACATTCATACACAGCTATGCAGAGTACTGCCCATTCATTTGTTTCTTAGATTACTAAAATGTTCAACCATTTGTATTTTCAGGGGTCTAGAGGTTATGAAATGTATTCTGGCATGTCTATTGTGTAAATATATGTACTGCAGTAAGTTTACAAATCCTCTTTTACAGAAGGATATTTAATATGTAATTTTGTACAACTAGCCATGTAGCTAGTTGGCGATATAAAAATTGAATGAATGAATGAATGAATGAATGAATGAATGAATGAATGAATGAATGAAGAGTGGTTCAGACTTGAAAAGGCAACTGTGACCCATTCGTTGTACTACCGGTACAGCAGTCTAAATTTGTGATCTTGATCTCTCTTGATGGGGGCTGGCAGTAAAGGCTGTGAAACACCCGCAGTTTCAAATTTATCATCACATCACAGGCTGCAGTTGCCCTAATCCACCTAATTGAATAGTCAGGCCTCAGTGGATTTAGTATTTATGATGAGGAAGTTAAAAATGATTCCCAGTGTTATACATGGTGACAAGGGCAGTATAAATAATTATATGGCAAGCATCTTCCAATTTATCTACATGATAAGCTAATATGAAGATTGCTCAGAAAGTCTTTAGGGCAGCTCAAGTGCCCCCCAGTGCCTGAAGGAGGAAGAGAAGAGAGACCCCACTGAAATACCACTGTCCTCACTGCTGCCATTGCCTATAATGCTCCTTCCCCAACACCTCCCCTGCCCTGTCTCAACCTTCTGGATCTCCACCACTTTCCCCTCCTCATTTTTGCTTTGTCTCTTAATCCCTGAGACTTTTTTCTTCTGCTGCACCTCTACACCTTCTTTCTTAACACAACCCCTAACAATCACCTCCACCATTTCCACTCTCCATCTCTGGCTTCACCATTGCTGTTGCTTTCTCCAGACATAACTCAAGTTGTCCAGACAAGATATGCAAATTGCTCTCTGTAGGCAAAGCTTTCGTTTTTAACTACAGTATTGACTTTCCCAGTAGACTGTCCAGGGAAATCACCTGTGCTAAGGCAGGGGCAATTTTCCTCTACAATACAAGCAATTTTCTGAGACAGCCTATAAAAGATTCCTGGCTCTGTGAGATCTTTAGAGTCCAGAAACTGAAAAATATCTACAGTACCACCACAGACCACCAGCAACAGGTCTCCATAGGTTTGGGGACAAGGGGAAGGAAGTCATACTAGCTAGAAATTTGCTGTTTTGGGCAGGTTAGTGCCTGAGGCAGCCACATAGCTATGGTTAATGTCTGGGCTGGCCCCGAATCTTTTATCACAGCTACTGTGCTGTGGGTAGCTGCAGATGTGACCAGACATGCCCTCTCTGTCCCACTGAAGGTGAAATATTTATGCAATGGCATTTTCACAGTGGCCTTTGATGGAAGGGAGAAAAGAATGAACATTGATGGTTCATGTATGCACATATGTTCACCTTCATATAATTTTTTTACTCTATTTGAGCAGGTGGCCTGTTGTCCTTCTTGTGTAGAGAATGGCAGCTTCACTTATAATAGGTTCCAATTATATAGTGACACGTAGATTGATTTTAGTGGTTTAGAAAGATAGATTTTATTATTTGAAATATGTTGTTGTTGTTGATGATGATGATGAAGAAGATGACGACGGCAACAACAACAACAACAACAAAAGTTCATTTCCCAGCATTGCTGGCACAGGTGGTGGACTCCAATGGCAAGGCTAAAAATCAGGAGTCCTAAAATTTTATGACTGAGGTGACATGTCTGCAAAACCACTGATTTTTGAATTTCAGGAAGCAACTCAGAAGCTATTGCCAACTGCTTCAAACTGAGAGCCAAAGATTTTAAAACAAATGAGGTAGCAGAAATAATCCACACAGCCCATGAAATACTGGCTGGATTTAGACCCTTGGGCCATTCCCAAGGACCTAGGATATTCATAGATTATTATTATTATTATTATTATTATTATTATTATTATTATTATTATTATTATTATTATTATTATTATTATGTTAAATATTTGTGCTTTTCTTGTCATCATCATCATCTTCTTCTTCGTTATGTTTTTATTTTTTATTTTTTTAATCCCCTTTCTTGATTGTTGATTGTTGCTTTGTTTTTCTCTGGGTCTGTCTTGCCCTTGCTATTAATCGCCTGGAGTTTATATACGGGCAGTAAATAAATAAATAAATAAATAAATAAATAAATAAATAAATAAATAATCCTCACAGCACACTTGGGAATGTTCTTTTTTTCCTGCACTTAATGCAAGGATTTTTATGATGGCTAAGCTGCCTCAAAGCTCACTGTGTTAATGTAGTAGCATGATCCCCAGTTTGGCAGTGGCTGTAATCAGATGGTTGTACCCATGCATAATAATTAACAGAAGAGAAAAGAAAAAAAGAACAAGTCCTTCATTCCTATTAAATTTCCACTGAATTACAGCATTAGAAAGGAAGCTGTCTTTCAAAATGACTGCCTTTGACAGTTTGTTTGTATGTGTGTTGTTTTAAAGAAAGAGCAACTGGTGATCTCAAGGGCAGTGAAAAGGAAGCTGGATTCAGTAGCAAGATTTCCAGCTCACAAGGGTTCTCGTGTGCCAGCTCTCCAACAAAGAATTATCCAGCCAAAGGTCAGGGACTCATTAAACCTTATCTGATGCCAATGTTCTATGTTATGGTTTGCTGCCTCAAGTACCAATTAATAAAGAATTAAGAAAATGTAGAAACCAGCGATTCATTCCTTTTGCAGCAAAAAATGCTCATGCTTCGGCATAACACAGAAATATTAATAGTCATTTTAGCCATGTAGTATTTTATTAGTCATTGGACGCTGTATGTTTTATCTGCAGAGATGGCATTCATTTTTAATAAATTGCTGAGATTTGGGAAAGGAGGAGAATCTTTCTCCAAAATCAATACAGGAGATTCTAGAAATATTATTTGCCAAAAAGGGAAGACAACTTTAAAAGCATTGAGTTTTCTTATGATTTATTTATTTATTTATTTATTTATTTATTTATTTATTTATTTAGAATATTTTCCCCCCACCTTTCTTCTTGAAAAAGGACTCAAGGTGGCTTACAATAATGAGATACAATATACAGCTCGGAACATTTAAGACATATTCAAGTTAAGAACAGGGAATTAGAAGAGGCAATTTAGAACATTAAAAGGTAAGATTAAAGCTACAAAGAGCATGCAAAAGAAAAAAAATCCATCATGAGGGGTGGAACCCAACATAGAAAACACTGGTGTTCTTATGAAATCAGTCAATGTAATCATGCATCGTAATCCACATAAAAGTCACATAATAGGTAGTCCCTCTTTGCCTGAAGAGGAAGGTGTTTGCTTACTTCCAGAAAGACAGCAGAGATGGGGCAGTCCTGGCCTGCAGTACGAGGGAGTTCCAAAGTCTGGGGCACCTTTATATGAATTGTGGAGAATGTATTCCCTGGAAAGTGGACTATGTACCACCTTCAATTTTGGGGATACGGTAGTTGAACAGGTAGAAAATTCAATTGATTTAAGATCTAGATGGAAGAAGACTGGCTATCCTTGGCATGTTATGGCACTTAAGGCCAGAAGCAGACGGTGGTATTTGCATGGCCACATCAAAGCATGGCAAAGAGAGGTGAACCTCCACCATTGCAAAAAGGTGGGGTAAGGAAAGACAAACATTAACACACTGTTCTCTCAAAGGCTTGTTCTTCTACTATCACTCACATGCAGTTGATCCTGGTAGCATGTCCAAGAGAGATTTTTTTTAGGATGGGATTTGAGCTCTTACTTGCCTTTGGTAGCAGTTAGGGATGGGCACCAAACAAAAACTGAAATCCTGCTTCATCATTTTGTTAGCTAACGAAACGAAAGGAAAGGAAACAGAGAAGCAGTGTTTTGTTAGTAACAAAACAAAATGGTACTTTTGTTTAAAATGAACTGATTCATTTCACTGTAAAATGGCTCCCCTGAGTCCTAGAGGCATCAAATTTGGTGTGAACCTTCTGGGGTCAATCCCCTTTAAGCCCTCTAAATCTGGAGGGATTTGGGGTTCAGAGGGCCGAGTTATTCGACTTCAAAGTGGGGGCCCCTCAGGAAAAACCTTCAGAATTGCAATGTTATTTGCTTGAAAATAGTGATGCCAGGCAGCTAGCAGCATGGGAACTCCCTTTGGAGTTGAATAACTTGGCCCCCTTTTCCCCTAAACTTCTCCAAATAGGGATGCTTCAAGGTGAGAGCTTGAGGAAGCTCCATTGTAATTTCCACGCTGCTGCCTGCCTGGGATCGCTATTTTCAAGCACATAACATTGCAATTAGAATTTTTTTTCTGGGGCACCCCCTTTGAGGTTGAATAACTCAGCCCCCATGAATCCCAAATTTCTCCAAATTTGGAGGGATTAAAGGGGAGAGACCAAGAAAGGTACCCACCAAATTTGGTGCCTCTAAGACCCAGGGGACCCATTTTATAGAGTAACAAAGTCAGCTCATTACTGTTTCATTTCATTCAATCTTTTTTTTTTAAATGTTTCTAACAAAATAAAATGAATAATGGGGAATGAAACAAAATAAAAAAACCCGCATTATTTCCATTTTGTGCCCACTCCTAGTCTCAATTTTCTCTTGACTTAATTTGGATCATTGATCTTCTTTTTAAGCCTACAAATACCAAATAGATTTCAAAGTATCCTTGTGGTGTTGCTCTGTTTTGGGATAGAACAATGACTCTTATTATTCTTTATTACAATTCAAATATGCTTCATTCTTCCAATGAAATGCAGGGGAATTAAAAACGCTTAATTGTGCCCCAGATTTGTGCTTGAAATTTAATGTATTTATTATTTAAATCTTATTTAATTGTATCCTGCCTTATCAGTATGCTCAAGGCGGTGTAAGTATTTACCAGATTCTGGGGGGGGGGGAGAGTGATTTTTAACCCCACCCCCCTTTTTTTCTTTTTTGCTGCCCAAAGCCCATGCTACAGCTGATTGGGTGCTTGGACTCCTTTGAGGCGGCGGTTTGTTTTTCATTTAGTTACATAACAAAACAAATAATTAATAATGAAACAAATAAAAAATTCATTTTGTGCCCATCTCTAGTACTGAGTCATCACAAATCACAGGTAAGGAAATAAAGAGAAAACACATACCACAACTTGTCCTGGATCTATCCTTTTGCTATATTTCTGTATCAAAAATGCAGTTCACTGAGGACTTAGCAAGATGCTATTTGCAAGGTTTATTTGCTGCGTATAAGCAGTTGTCTTCTGATAGGGGAGTCACTGGATTTTTTTTTACACCTTATGGCTACCAAGTGGACTCAATTTTATTCACACATTGTTTAAAGAAGCCAATCCAATAAATGTTCCTGCCATCATCACCACCATGCTCCTTGTACAGCCTCTGCTAATCTATAAACCAATGGGCTTTATCTGCCTTACTAAACCAAAACCTGTGGAGCTGAAAACAGCTAAGTCCAGATCGGTTTACTTTCTGGACTTCAGAGATTAAGCTCTGAATTGGAGGGAGACAGAGAATACTGGGTGGTTTCAGACTTCCCTTCCGAAGACAAAAAAAGCACACCACAGCAGCTGAGTCTCACCCAGGGTGTTCAGCCCCTGGATTTTTGTTCTTGTTCCTCATTCAGATATAATTCTCTGCACATTCAGAGGATTACACACTGTTTATGCATCACACAATCTCCCTGAGTCCTGTTTCTTTCAGTACTTACTCCTGCTGCTAAAAGGAAAATAGGCTCTAACAATCCTCTTTTGGTGCCAAAGCTGCTGCACTGAATGAACACATCCTGCCCGCCGCTGTCTGATTGATCCCTGTGATCCTTCTATCCAACAGGAGTTCAAAAGAATTCTGCAGCTCAAAGGGGACTCAAAATTGGTATTCATTTAAGCTTTACTGGCAAACCAAAGCTTCCTTGTGTATCGGCAGATGCTATCCTGCTTTTCAAGACTGACACACACTCCAACTCTGCCTCAGTCATATATATCCCCCATGTCGCGACACCACCCGCAGCGGCAAGACAACAACGGCAGTGATGGAGAAGGACAAGATGATAGGACCAAGAAGAGAAAGTGATAGGCCAGTGGAAATGGGGTGGGTGGGCATATATTTGGCAGAGCAAAACAAAGTGCCAGTGAACGAATTTCAGCACTTTGTTTCATTTTTCCAAAAATGGGCTTCATGAATCGAACCATGAAATGAACCATGAACCAATCCAGTTTGTATTTTTTTTTTACAGTTTGTACTTGTTTGCACCCTTTTCTGTTGAAGATCCCCAGCTCATATGTTGCCTCCCTTATGCTGTAGGACCCCAACTCCTCTCATTCTTTGCCAGCATAATGAGGGCTATATGTGCATGTCACTGGGTTTGGGAAGGTGAGGGTGCTATTTCTCATTATTGAAATATGAACATTAGTTAGGAACTTGTTCCTCTTTGGAACTATAACTGCTTTTTTAAAACTTTATGAAGGTGTTTCTGTATCACAAAGAACTGAGTGAAGTCTCTCTCTCTCTCTCTCTCTCTCTCTCTCTCTCTCTCACACACACACACACACACACACACACACACACACACACACCCCTGCCAAAATTATTATAAGCAAAAATCAAGTATAATATGTAAATTTGAGCAGGAAGAGCTCATCTTTCAATGGCTTCTGTTTTTACTTTATTCATATTAGAGCACTTTACAGTATAGAATTATGGATGCATATGAAATTTATACTTTCATAACTTGGAGACTTATCACAAAATAACACAAACTATGCAAGTGTGGTAAGTGGTAGGCAGGCACTGAAAGTAATAGATATTTGCTGCTTGGATGTTTATTTGGATCCTTTGAAGGAAATTTGAACCAATGAAGATATACTACAAGAGTGTACAGTAATACCTCGGATAACAAATGCCCCTGATAATGAATTTTTCAGATAACAAATTGCAATTCCTATGTATAGGGCTGCCTCGGATAAAGAATTTTTTCTATGGCTGCGTTGGATAATGAATTTTCTTATGGACTGCCTCGGATAATGAATTTTCCCTATGGGCTACTTCAGATAATGAATTTCCAGCATGCATTAGTAAAAAAGAGTTATCCCGGGATGCACTGCTTCTGTACCTTTAAAGTGCACTTTATATAGAGTTTTGAGTAAAAATCCAGGTGTGTGTGTCTTTTTCCTAGTCTCCAGAATGGATTAATTGGTTTTCCATTCATTCCTATGGGAAGCCATGTTTCAGATAATGAATTTTTTCAGATAACAAATTTCCTCAGACAACAAATTAATTTCGTTATCCGAGGTATCACTGTATACTGCTCAAAGCTGGATGGAAAGAGTGTTAAAAGCTAAGGAAAAAGCAACGTGTGCTGCCTATATACACCCTGCTAAAGCACTCTTGGAACGTTTACAACACAATTATGCAGGCTACTCATTGCCCCCTCCCTCTGAGTTGAGTACTCATGTTGCCAACCTTGGAAGGATAGAAGGCTATCTCAACTTAAAGCCAGTTCAGTAATGAACACAGGTCACAAGCTACTTTGTTGTTGTTGCTGTTCAGTCGTTCAGTCATGTCCAACTCTTCGTGACCCCATGGACCAGAGCTCGCCAGGCCCTCCTATCTTCTACTGCCTCCCGGAGATTGGTCAAATCCATATTGGTTGCATCGATGACACCGTCCAACCATCTCATTCTCTGCCGTCCTCTTTTCCTTTTGACTTCAATCTGTCCCAACATCAGGGGCTTTTCCAAGGACTCCTCTCTCCTCATGAGGTGGCCAAAGTACTGGACCCTAAGCTTCAAAATCTCTCCTTCCAGTGAACATTCGGGGTTGATTTCTTTCAGGATGGATAGGTTTGATCCCCATGCAGTCCAGGGGATTCTCAAGACTCTCCTCCAGCACCACAGCTCAAAAGCATCAATTCTGCTTTACTGTAGTTTAATCACCACACCACAAGGGTCCTAGAAATACTAGTTAAAAATGAATGAAATGGTGCATAGGACAGAAACAAAGAGTGTAGCAAGAGAAATGTCTAGGCAACTCAGCTCAAAAAGTACTTATTAAATGTATATGTTATATGTGTGAACTTGGACATCAGCCTAAACATACAAAATATTTACAATTGCTACTCCACTAGTCCACTGAAAAAGCAATATATTTTCAATATTGCAAGATAATTTGTATAATTACCAAATTTAACAAAAAAACTCTTACATTTGTGAATTGCCTAAAGAACATGTATATATATGACTGAAATATTAAAGTCAAAATTTAATGCAAATGAGAAAATAGAAATAATCTCATTCTGTGAAAACTGTAACAGATAGAGTGAGTGAAAGAAAGAATAATAAAAATTGTGTGCTGTTACGTTTATTCCTAGTTATGGTACACTTTCTAGGATTTCCTATGTTCAGAGCAAATAGATAGATGGATTAAAATCATAGCTTAAGGGGAAAGGTGTTCAAGTAGGATCACATTGAAGTGTTCCCGAACCTGTACTTTGTAACCTTAACATCCAAGGAGTTCCTCAATCTGTAAAACAAACATGTGGCATCATGTAAATAATGAGATATTGTAGAAATACACTTTTGTTTAGGGTAAAATATATGAATCAGTAAGCTGTCAATGTCCAGCTATCTTCCTAAAGTGCTGATTCCTGATGAACAAAACAAGGACAATTAGCTGATTTGTATAACAAGCAGTTAGGTAGCAGTATTTCTTGTTTCTTATTCTACTGTACTGTTTCTCCAATGCACTTTGTCCATGGTGTATAGTCATGCTAACAAGTTTACATGTACCAGATCATAGCCATAATATTCTGAAATGCTACCACCTTGTGGTCAGTAGAATACACAAAGAAACACTAGCTGGGGGGGGATCAAATCAAACACGGCTGTCCCATACGTTATAATTTTCAAAACAGTAAGGTGAAGGTTTTTCCTTTAATCTGTCAATTAGAGAATTTCTGAACATGATTTACATTCAAGTCTCAATATATCATATGGCAATCAGTTTCAATGAAATATGGAAATAGAGATACTTTTGTTCCATTTCATATTTTTATGTGAAAGGTTATGCCTAGAATTTCGGACATAAAGGCACATCTGAGATATATGCTGGATTGTCAATTGTGCATATTATCAGCATGTTAATATTAGTTTTGTTGATGATAGCATTCCATAACAGCTGGGTGACACACAGTCATTAAGTGTCAATGAGCAAACCTCTCCTCAGTCAGTACTTAGGAATTTATCTCCACTTCTGAAATAAAGGGTTTGAGGGCACATTCTGCACCCACAGGCTACTTACAGACTGCAAGTACTTCCATCTGAGAAACTAAACCTGTCCTCTACATTGGCCACAAGACTTTGGGATTTTAATAAAACCATATAATTTTGGAACTACTGATGAGAATTTGGTGCACAGCCTGGGGAAGACGAATTATTATCAAAAGCTTGCATTATTTTGTTTTTACCTAATGGTCCAATGGGGTATCGTGCTTTTCCTGAATTTGTATTATTTTGAGGACCATGCAGCCTTTTCCTAATTTTATTTTTATGAAGCTAGTACAGTATTTCTGGATTTCCCATGATGATAAAAAAGAGAATTTTCAGATTTTCCAGGAAGTACACCTCTCCTCAAGAATTCAAAGGCCTGCAGTGATTACAGGCAGCTTGCAAAAAAATCAGCACTCACCAAATTATTCATGCATTTCAAGATGTGAACGCTGAAAACAAATAGATACCTAGCTCATTTTAAGCAATTGGAAGACATTGCATATATTGTGTAAAATACAACAATTAATCTGTACAATAGGTGAAACAACGGTACTTCATCATTCAACATCAACAATGCTGAGGTTAGGAGTGCCAGAACCCCATGTAGTTCAAAATCCATGTATAACTCTAATGCTGCAAAAATGCATAAGTAGTTCATTAATACACATACACACAAACATTCCCTGACTCATCAGCCTCCTCACATCCCCGAACACCTGAGCCTCCATACCAGAAGAGGAGGCTTCCTAGGCTGCCACTATCAGACTGGCAGGGCCACTACATCACTACTACCAGTGGCTGAACACTATGAGACTTCAGTAAAATCAGCCTAATTTGGCTTTATGAATGATATAACTTGTCCCTTGTGGTCATTAGACATGGGCACGACTCGGCGAAATCCTCGTTTCCGTTATTGTTCGTTGTTCTCATTACGTAACGAGGAACGAGAACGACAATTACTCCGCTCCAGCTCGAACCCGACCCGATAAAGATAAATTGGGTCTGATTTGTCGTTCTCGTTCATGGCATTGCAGCGCCGGCGATCGCGCGATGCCAAGCGGTGCAGCACAGAAAAAAAGTTCTAAAAATTAAAAAAAAACCCCGATTCCCGGCCATAAAAGCAGGCGAAAATATGCCTGCCTCAGTGAGGGCACCTACCAGAGAGGGGTGGTTTCGGGGGGTGGGTCCCCGGCCTCCCCCCTCTCCTGTCCTGGGCTGCTGGTACCAGGCTGGGGGGGCATCCTCGCTGTCTCTGTCCATTTGCCATGCGGTGGGGGGGATCCAAAATGGCGACCACAATTTTTCTTTTGAAATCGTGCTCCAAAAACCCACCAAAGCACCACAGAAACATGTGAAAATTAGGTATTTTAACTGCCAGAATTTTTATAGTAGCAGCAGTGGGTTTTTCTTGCAATAAAACGTCTCCATTGATTTTATTTTATTTTATTTTATTTTTACACCTGCGCAGGTGCAATGATGGGCTGGCCATGGGATGGGATGGGACCATGCAAATTTTGGAGCCATTCCACCAATCACATGGCCAGGTTTTGACTGAGACTTCTGGGTGTGCCAGAGAGGGCATTAAAAGTCCACAAACCCGAACCCTAACCCTAATCCTAACCCTAACCCTAACCCAAACACCAGTATGCTGTCCTTCTTAGTGGGTCAGAGGCACCCAGAGGTGCAGCCCAATAACCCACCCTAACCTTAAACGTAACCCTAACCCTAGCCCTTACCCTAACCCCACCAACCCTATTCCAGATCTGTACGCAAGTACACTTCCCTTCTCAGTGAGTCAAAGTGGGTGCCTTGCAGAGCCCACTCTCACTATCCCATTCCCAATCCCTAACCTGTACACGGGTATGCTAGTATGCTTCCCTTCTTAGTGAGTCAAAGTGGGCGCCTTGCAGAGCCCAGTGCCCACTCTCACTATCCCATTCCCAATCCCTACATGGGTACGCTAGTATGCTGCCCTTCTTAGTGAGTGAGTCACAGGCACCCAGAGAGAGGTGCCTCTGCCACTTACCCCCCCCCACCCTAACATATGTAAAAAATAAATATGTGGCGGCTCCGCAAAACCCTTCCCTTCCCTTAGTGGGTCAGACGTCAGAGGCACCCAGAGAGGTGCCTCCCAGAGCCCACTTACCCCAACCCTAACCCTAACCCCAACCCACAAACGACCAAACGACAAACGGAATGACAAATTTTTGAAAATTATTGCGACAAACGGCAATGACCCGAAACGGGACTGTCCCGACAAACGACAACTCGAAATGTCATTTTTTCTGGTCGTGCCCATCTCTAGTGGTCATCACAATGGCAGGAATAATAATAATAATAATAATAATAATAATAATAATAATAATAATAATAA
>JAHTLZ010003542.1:58733928-58746318 GCA_023846285.1 Phrynocephalus versicolor | reverse complement strand
AATAATAATAATAATAATAATAATAATAATAATAATAATAATAATAAATATGAAGGCTGTGTGAAAGAAAAATAGAGGGTAGCTGAAACGCATCTGGAGAGAGTGATTAAGCACTTACAAAGATAGCAGTACAATGTAGAGGTTCATGCTTGATCTGTATGCTTATGTTGCCTGAAATTGCATTTAAGATGCTGCGAGACACACTGGATTATTTTTCCTCTTCCTCCCACTTCCCATTTTAAAGAACCTATTACAAAGTAACAGCTCAGCCTCCCCCCCCCCCACATTTGGAGTGTCAGTTTAATAAACCATAAACACCAGCCATGCAGTGCTGCAAAGGTTACATAGACTTGGAACACTTGGTGGGTGGCGAAAGAATGCCCACCAATTTACGCAGTAAAATAGGGAAGGGTTCTGTGAGTGAATACACCACCTGCAGAAAAACAGACTCAATCAATTTAGCCTTGGGATGAAATGGCATCTTAAGAAAGACATACAAATAAAATAACTGGAGGTAGTCATTAAGCAGGACACCGTGTTAAAAAGCATGAAGCACTCCATCACTCCAACGAACGCAAGTCTCATTCCTTTTCAGACAGCGGCAGAGATATGAAAAATACTTGCTAAATTCTCCATTCTCATCCATTTAAGCGGTTTCTATGGGACCAGATGAATTCAAAAGCCCCGAAAGGTTAGTCACCTTCAGAAGAAAGCAAGTATGGTTTTGTTTTGTTTTGTTTCTTCTCTCACCACATTTTTATGATTTGTGCAAAAAATCACTCTGCAGTACTATTTCTTTTGAAAAGCAAAACCTACAGAGAGAGGGGGGAGGGAGGGAGGCGGAGAATTAGTTGCCTGAAATGCCATTAACTGTTCTCTCTCTCTCTTTCTCTCTCTCTCTCCAGGGTTTTGAAAACACCCCACTGAATATTGAGAACAGTACTTCAGATGCTATATATCCCACAACAGACAATAGTTAAATATCTCCAAACCAGGTGCACCTCTCCTATATGGACTCAATTGACAGGGTCCCTTCCATTTCTGCAGTTCTGAGATTATGCCTAACAAGGGTAAGTAAATGAAGTGGGGATCTGTCCAACCCAGCAACCTGGAGGGACACAGCCTAGCTTTTGCTAAAGAGTGGGAAACCAGACTTCCATGACACCTTCAAACTGCGCATGAGAGCTGGGCAAAGTGTTTTTGGCGAGATATAGAGCACTTGCTTGTCACCCGAACACAGCTCCTGAACTCCTGGGTCCTCAGCCCCTCAGATTTCTCTATTTTTAAATTGCTGCCCGCGTCTACTTGTGCCCTATAGGGGACACAGAGGGGATTTTTGTTGCTTGCTTCCCCTCAGCATCCTGGGGCCACCTCAAATATTTTTTTCAGTTACCCCCTGAAGTAGTAAGTTTTTTTTAAAAAAAAAACCCTATAAACACAATTATGTTGGGTTGAGGGTTGCAGGACAGGTAAGGTACAAGAGCTTGTGGAACTCTTCCCCATAGTTTGCGATTGGTCTGTGGGTTGGCTTGGGGCATCAGAGGAGAAAGGAATGTTTAGGATGAGGTGCCACATGAGCATACAGTAGGGCTGGGCAACCTCCAGATTTCTGGGGGTTGCACATGCCCACCAAAGTTTGTTGATCATGAAGGGGCATACCTGGTAAGGGCAGCCACCGGCATTGTACAACTTGTACAAATTAAGAATTTGCCATAAATGCATAATTTGCACAACAACTCATTCTTGTCCATGAGAGGACAAAAGTTACCCTAAATATCCCTCACTGCACTCAACAGAAAGGAGAAGAATGTCTTCCTTTCCTGTCTTCATATGTGAAGCCATGACAAGCACAAATTTACAATTAGGGATGTAAAAATCCTTGCTTCTCTTAACAGTCAAGGATGGGGAATTATACCTTTCTTCTTCTTGTATGTCAAGGTTCCGTAAGGTTTAATTCTAAATTCTCATTTTTCAGGACAATTTTTGTGTGTGTAAAATAAGGCAAGAAACAAAACGATAAATCAATAGAGCAGTAAAGCACTGAAGTAGCAGGGTAAAAATAAAGTCAGGATGGCTGCTGCTTTACATCGTAGTCACTGATGCTTGGGTCCTAATTTTACGCTCCAGGGACTTTGGGGGAAAGGCCTATGGACATATTGACTGGACTGGCCAACACATATATGACCCCATGGAAGGGAATGAGCTAGCTGTTATAGAAGAAGTTTTTGCTTTATTTATTGTTTCCTATTGGAAAGGAAGACAGATGATTTCTCTACCTAGATTTTGGATTGTAAATCAAATGAAAAATAGCAGATAGATGGCTACTGTGGTGACTAGGCCTTGGTCAAACAGAAGACAGTATGAAGAATCTTCAGTTTCAGTGGCTGTGTGCTCAGAGTGTACCCTGATAAGATGTCACACATTAGATGTAGCTGCTGGTAATATCACATTATTTGCCTCTGGATAAAAGGATTGTGTTGCTGGGCAGAGAAGAAAGTGGTACAATGTACTTTTCCCCTCCACATTTGCCATCTACCTATACTGAACTGAATTTTAGTCAGACATTTAGACTGTTCCCGGACCCTTCCGCGGTCGGTAAAATGAGTACCCAGCTTACTGCGGGGGGGGGGGGTGTAAGCCTGCATACTGTAATTTAAAAACTGTAAACTGCCCAGAGACTACTTGAAGTGGTATCGGGCGGTATATAAACAGAACACTTTTTTGCTTTTTGTAGCCATATTTGCTGTTTCCCCCCTCTACCTCCAGGAGAGGATGAGAGTAACTTTTTGTTTATATTGGTTTAGCATACTTCTTTAGGGAGAATTTATAACTCCCTAAGTAGAAATTTCATTTATGGCTTTTACGCAGAACTTGGAATAATGATTGAACCAAGGTGTACAAAATCTTTCACAATTTCAATTTCTTCTTTGTCGGGATCAAAGTTGTGTAGTTTTTCTTTAGTCACGATTTTTCTTTTGTCTTCCTTGGACACATCCTTCTTTCACTTTTGCTAAATGTTGCCTGTCAGGAACCAGGAAGATCAGATGGTTCAACTGCTGACTTAACAAAGAATACAGGAGGAGAGTATATTTTGCACCATATCACAGAACCTTGTAGAATTCAGATTTCAAAAGAAAGGAAAAGAATAAATGAAATGAAATGAAATGAAATGAAATGGATGGATGGATGGATGAGTAGATAACTATCTGTGATACTTTAGAGGAAAGTTAATACTTATTTTTCTAAAGTTAAAATTACTTAGAGGGTATTGAAATTATAATGCTATTTGATTACTTTTCCAAAGAAATTTTCCAAACTCTTCTTTTAACTGTGTAGTCCTCTCATTTTGACATTTCATGTTTTAAAGGAAATGTACTGGTTCTTTTCCTCATTCAGTCTCAGAAATTCAGCTGGAAGCCAGACTCATTGTTCCTCTTCTTTGTCGAAGAGAATATTGGATTTTTCCTCCCCAGTGGTCTCCATATAGAAATAAATAATTTGCTAAACTGTATGAAGAAACTCTTCAAGGGAAATAGTATTCCAAAATGCTGCAACCTTGTACATTGGTAGGCATCCAAGTGGCTTTTCCTAAAAGAAGGAAAGGACAGTTATGACAAAGGGACAGCTTGCCAATAACCTTTGTGTTTGGTTGGGATGGGGCAGCCATTGCTAGATTCCATCTGCATGCTCTGTGTTTATTACTTTAAATCATGTCTGACAAAGACACAGCTAGTTGTCAGATACATATCTGATAAGAGTGAGTGATCTACTCTTACCAGAGGGTTTTTTTTGGGGGGGGGGGAAGATACTACTAGGACCACAGATCCCAAAATATCCCAGTGAGCATTGCCAACGAATTCTTGAGGTTGGGTTTTTTAAAAAGATTTTTGCTCTGATTCCTCCAACCCCACCCCTTGGGAGAGCTTTGGTTGGAAAGTCAGTGAAGGGAGAAAGAGAATGGGTTAGCAGATAAGAAAAGAGAAGAAAGAAGTGAGAAAGTTAGAGACCAGGTTTTGAGAATAGGTAAGAACGAAGTTATGGCACCCCTGCTATATCTTTTTCTAGATGATCTGAGGTCAGTTTTGTCTAGAGTTCTTCTAGTCCTAGATTTCTATAGTTACAGACAGTTGCTGTACTTTGCTATTTGTTGTAGTGATTCCAGAACCAAAATGCTGTATATCTAACTCAGTCCCTTCTCACAGTTTGCACAATTTCACATCTCCATTCCTGACACATCTTGGCAAGGAATGAGTCTCTTTTTAAGGCTAGGATAGTACAGGTCAGAAACTGTACAGTCTTTTTCAAATGAATGTTCATCTGTGGGATAGGCTGGTAGTAAATAAGCACCATTAAGCGATAAAGGGTTGTGATTTAGACGCTTCCTACCACAGGTCAATGGGACTTATGTCGAAGGAAAAGTACTTATATTAATTAAAAAGTTGCTCTGTATGTTGATGACAATTAGCTGTCTTGTTCGAGTGAAAGAGTTCAATGTAATTTGAAATCCCGTATGCTCAGGCTCTTGCTTGCTATCTACTTGTGGTTAGTAATTTGAAATTCAAGCAGTGGAAAACTTGGGGAAGTTACTTTTTGGATTCTTCTTTCCAGAATGCCACAGCCATGATTATCACTGACCATGTGGCTGTGTAATTCTGGTACTTGTAGTCCTCAACAGTAATTCTGCCTTTCTCCAAACCAGTGGGTCTCACACATAGTTCAGTATAAATTGTTACACCTCCATCCCTGTCCCTGCAAACAACGAGAGATCCAGGGTTGGGATAATTTTATTTACTTGCTTAGACTTCTTTGCAGACCTACAAGCACCCAAAGTGAATTAAAACAAAAAGAAACTCAGCAAATAATAAAAATATGAAAACAGCACATGCCTGACAGTTGATTCAATTAGCTGTTGTGACTCTGTGAGTTTTTGGGGCCATTTGGCCATATTCTGGAAATTTTTCTTTCTGACGTTTCACCAGTCTCTATGATCAGCATCTTCAAAGGGCAAGGAGCTCAGGAAACTAGGAGTTCTCTCTGTGCTCTGGGGTATAGAATACGTAACTCATTCTGTACCAAATAGCACAGAGAGAACTCCTAGTTCCCTGAGCTCCTTGCCCTCTGTAGATGCCGGCCACAGAGACTGACAACACATCCATAGGGATGGACATTAAATGAAAGCATGTGTTTCATTTCATTTCATTTCATTTTAAACCATGTTTCATTTCATTTAAATGATTTTTTTAAAAAATGTTATGAAACAAAACACTTACGAACCATTTTGTAACTGCAAAAAACTGTTCCCCTGGGTCCTAGAGGCACCAAATTTGGACCCATGGGAGTCATTTTACATAGCAACGAAACAGTTTGTTTAAAACAAAACAAAAACCTCACCATTTCGTTTCATTACATTACAAAACGCTGCCTGCCATTTTGTAAGCTTACAGAATGATTCGTAAGCTTGCGAAATGATGAAGCAGCATTTTGTTATTCGTAAGATGCCCATTGCTAGTCAGGAAGAAAAACTTCCAAAACACAGCCAAACAGCCGGAAAAACTCACAACAGCAATCAGATCCTGGACGTGAAAGCCTTTGAGAATACATTTCATTCAATTGATCACCATGACTGCATGCCAAAATTCCAACAGGATTTCAGTCAAGTACAATTTATTATTTTTTAGTAATAAAAGAACAAATGAATAACTTCACACAATCACCAACCATTAAGTCATCCCTAAACATACGCTCTCATTTTTGCTTCTACCTCTTCTTAAGTGGACACCTAGTTCTTGTAGGCCTCTTTCACACACAGATGCCTACAAATCCATTTTCATCCAGAATACTACCAGGTGTGGTGGTTTCTGGGGCAATTGAGTCCATGACTCCTTCAATGCAAGGATGGGCTGTTTAAATGCTCCTTTTGTGGGTTGTGTAAATTGCTCTGGGATTTTCATTTATTTCCCACAATTGTGTGAGGTGAGATGAATCTAGAGAAGATCTAGCCAAATGAAGGAGATTTGGGACAATATATCCATCACTAACAGTCTTGAGTCATGCAGATATTTAGGAGCTGACTACCTGACCTCAGGCTGCTTTCCAGAATCTGTTCAAACTGGTGACAGAAGACTGGAAGTTTTAATGATTTTCTTCTGGAACAAAAGAAAATCGAATCCGTTTTCAGGCTGGAGAATATAATGGAGCTGCAACCAAGGTTAACAAAATGTGTTCCCTGTTTACTCTTTCACTCTTGTTTACAGGGATCAGTGGCCATTCTGGTTTAAAGGATGAGAGGGTCTCCTTTGCCCTTTAAGTTTCTTTTTCTTACTTCCCTTCTTTTAGGGACAGAAATGTCTTTCACATCTTTTTAGAGCTGCCATTCAGCAGCCTGTAAAGACAGTCAGAGCTTGTGCAAGTGCCAATTAGAGCTAATTAGAGACCGACTGCCCAGCCTTGGCACAACAATCCTCAGAAGAACACACTTTGATTTTGTCAGAGGAAAATGAAGGTTTCAATTCTCATCTGACTTACACCAGTCCTGAGCAAGGAGGAGCTTATTGAAGCCCATGGCATTACAGCTAGGGCAGAGCAGATCTGAATGTGTGGGTAGGGGTAGTGTTTCTTTTTTTGAGTTTACATGAAGCAAACAGCTTATGATTAATGGATTATGCTATGTCCTATTCATTAGAAGCTCATCTTTATCAGGCAGCTTCCCTGTTCCTCTAATTTTTCTGCTCACCTGTGACTTCAATGTACCCTCCTAATTACTAAAGTCTCAATTGACCTGCTCTTCCGTTACTCCTTGACTTTTTTCTGCACCGCAACAAAGGGCAAGACTCCTACAGAGCCTTTCACACATGTATAGATGAAGATGAGGTTAGAGGTTACTGACTTTTGCGTCCGTCATAAGATTATAAGAAACTACCCTGCACCAGACTGTTCACCCATCCAGCAGATGGCCTAGAACTGTCTGCTTTCAGTAGCAGCATCTCTCCCAGATATTTCCAATGAACTGTGATTCTACTTGTATTATTTTTAAATGTAGATGTTTCCAAGGGGGTAGCTTGGCTAAGCTGTTGCAACAAAACCAACAAAGAGTTAGTGTTAATTAGTGATGAGGACAAATAGAAAAATAAATTTCTGATAAATATGGCTGATTTATTAAAATTGGTCAATTTGAATTGGTAGTAAATGGAGTCCCCTGGCCAATACGAATTTGTTTAACAATTTTTGATTTGTAAATTTGTCAGGCTGCTTCCCTCTTCTCCTTTGCCCCAACTAAGGATCACCAAGCCTTAGTAGGGTGAAAGGAGGACTGCTGGAGGCATGGCACATGGCTTCCTCCTCCTGCTCCCACTCCAGGTGCCCCAGATAGCTGTGCACTGTGGAGCAAATGCATTCTTCCACCCCTCCCTAGTTACGCCAGTGCTGATTAGCTACATTCTATCTGTTTGCAGTGAAGGGGTTCATGCAAACATTGTAAGTTTTCAGACTAACTTTTTCAGAGTGCAACTTTGGACTTCAGCCAGTCAATTTCCAGTGATCAGCCCTTTTTCCAGAGGGTTAATCAACCTGATGCATTGCAGTGAAAATGGAAGAAGAATTGTGTGCCACCTTAAAGACTGACATGTCTTATTCATTATCAACTTTCTTGGGCCGGACCCCACTGCATTTTTTTCAGTCTGTATTTTTCAGTGAATGAATTTAAAAGATAGTTTTCAGAAGAATACCTGCATTGGTACACATGTCTCCTTCAATTTTAAAATTCTGCATTTTTAAGTACAGATGTTGGGTCCTGAAGAGTAAATAAATGAGTGCGCAAGTTATGTGTTTTAGATAAAATACATAAAAATGCATATTTCTGTAAACTGGAACTGAAAGTTTATCAATGAACAACCCTGTAATAAGAAGCATTTCATAGATAGATTGTCTGGTGCCATATAGGAACATGTTTTAAAACTAATGTTCTTGGAAGAAACACAACTCTTAGTGAAAGAGTGACTGTAAAAAAAGATACATAAATTAATATACAGTCAATCTGGTTTAAGTCAAACTATGCTTTTGATGAATTGTAGAAAAATGTGTTTACTGTATTAGGTAACCTGCTTCACTTGTTCTATGTGATCATCTGGGTTTAAATAGGAAAATGGTGCTGTGTGTGGGAAGTATTTGTAACAATTACTAAGAATCTTTCCATCACAATGCCTACATACAAATGCAAACGTCTGTCATCTACCAGCTCTATATACTCCCCAGATTAGCCATTTAGAACATGCTAGTAGTAACTATGGAATCCTGGTGTTTCTATTAATTCTCTATTAGTAGAAGTGAGTCACCGTACTTCCTCCTGAGTTTCTTACCACTTCTTACTTTTGCATTTGTGCTCACCCTATTCCTCATGTGCTGGGATTGTTCAAGTCTCGAAGCTTAGTTTAAATGATAAATATAAAAACAGAATGTTCACAAACTTATACATGTCCTTGATGGGTTGAGTGAACCTTTTATGTTTATCTGATGGGACCCAAGCATTTTAACAGAGTGATTGCAGGGACACAACAGACAAGGGATTTCAAAAATAAAAACACAGTTTAATTTTATTCAAGAAGCTAGTACATTACATCAAAGATATAAGTGAACAGTGCAAATAAAACAATGCAAAGCTTGCTGCCACCCACTTTAATAGAGTACTTGGTGAGAAGTGAAATAAAGAAGATTAAGAACTAGAGATGGGCACCAAATGAAATATGAAATGATGTTTCATCAATTTGTTATGTAACAAATTGTTTCATTATGAAACAAAATGATAGAAACAGTTTTGTGATGAAACAAAATGAACTACCTTTTTTGTTCCGGAAACAAAACAGGGAAGCTTTCTCAAGCTCTTCCCTGTAAGCCCCCCAAATTTGGAGAGATTTGGGGTTCCGGAGGCTGAGTTATTCAACTGCAAAGAGGGTCTCCCCAGCTAATTGGAAAAGTGCAGGGCAGTACACACCACATCAGCAGTAGGTCAATTTATTACTTCCCCTTGCTGGTCATAAAATATTTTAAAATATTTTAAAATGAAATAAAATAAATTAACCATTTCTCAACTCAATTAGAAATGATTTTCTCCTTGGGACCCCCTTTTGAGTTTAATAACTCAGCCCTGTGAACCCAAAACCTCTCCAAATTTGGGAGGCTTACACGGAAGAGACCAATGAAGCTACCCTGCGATTTTGGTGCCTCTAGGGTCCAGGGGAGCCATTAACAAATCATTTCATTTTGTTTCATTCTGAAAATTCTTTTTAAAATTGTTACTAATGAAACAAAATGAAATGAAACAAAAGGAGAAATGAAATGAAAAAACTATATTTTCGTTAAGTGCCTATCTCTATTAAGAACTATTGACTTAAAAGCACATTAGACAGAAGTACTTTCAATGGTTCTGCCTCACCTGGAATTGGTTTTTAAAAGGCCTGTGTTGATATTACCATGCCAGCACAAAAGCCAAATTGTGCTGCCATGTACAAGTATGTGGTAGCCAGAGTCCATTTCTGGTTCTCTTGCTTTTTCAATTATTGATAGGGGCTGCCTTCCAAGGGAACCTAAAAGTTTTCCAGATTTGAGTGGTAAGAATAAACCAGCTACAATAACTTATTTAAATGTGTAAATGAGTTTGATTTAAAACAAAACTATGCAAGACCCAATTAAGACTGAGATTACTGAAAACTCTTCAAGAATCATTATGCCATTTCTAGTTTTCATCCCACTGAAGCTTTGGAGAATGAGTGCTATATACAAACCTCAAGAGATTTTGTTGTTTCAGTAACTTGGTGAAGAACATAAATGTCATACTTTCCATACATTCCTTGCAAATGAGAAAAGGCAAATATACTTTTCAGTTGAGAAAGATCACATCAGCTGCTGTAAATTTGCCATGTTTAAAGATGACTTTAGCATGCATGTGACTTGTGCACAATGCTATGAAGTCATGGATCCCAGAAACCATCAAAGAGCTTTTAATGAATAGGGATTCGGCCTGTACATGTCACCTCCTTCAGAGTTGTCATAATTCCCCATGGAGTTCACTCCCACATAAATATATACAGGATTGGAGTCTTAGGCAGAGATATTTAATGATTCTGCAAGAAAGTTCCATTGACTTAAATACAAATTACTTTCAACTAAATTCTGGCATTGCTCACATAGAATCAGATGTGATAGATAGATAGATAGATAGATAGATAGATAGATAGATAGATAGATAGATAGATAGATAGATAGATAGATAGATAGATAGATAGATAGATAATTATTTCTATTTCATCCATATCTAAGTATTAAGAATAACACATGTGTAAACATCACCATTTTGTTTTCTTATGTGCTTATTTTCAAGACTGTGGTTTTATTTAAGAAAAATCCTCCCCTATTTGCCCCCTCCTGCCAATTCTCTGCATGCTGTTCAAATTGTCCCTAGAGAAATAAAGTAGCTATTTTGCACATTTCTCATTATGGGACTCTAATGAGAACTCTAATTAGCATCATGAATATTTCCTGTAGTTCTCAAACTTTACAGTTGTCTGAGCACTTCTTTGTCATGGTTCTGCAACTCTCTCTCCTTCCTACTGTTATTCTCAAAAGTGATTTATAAATGGTGTCTCCATGTAGCTTTCGGTATATTTTCTTCAGCAGTAGTATAACAAGGCTCCAGGCCACTTTTCAGTCAACACTAGCCCCCATGCAAAGGCCTTCATGAGCCTGTGGAGCAGCTGATAGTCTTGTATTTGAGCGGTGATAGTTGTCTGGAGATCCTACTGGTATGGGATGGTGAGCTGTAGGTTGGGTGGGTGGGCTGCTGCTGCTTTTGTACTGATCTTGAAAAGAAGCTGCTAGATATAAATAAGTCCAAAGAGTCAATAAGGGCTGGACCTCAGAATGTATTCAGGTATTTATAATCCAGCTGATGATCCAGAAACTGTGACAAGAGGTCACAGAATCACCCAGCCAGTAAGACCCATATCCATATTAGTTGGGGGATTCTAGGAGGTCAAGTGCAAAAAAGTAACTTTTCCAAGCTCTGCCTCTGCTCCCCTGATCTTCCTCTACCTCTACGACCACCTTGACAAGGTGTAGATAAAATCAGCCCAACAGATCTTGTTGGACCTGTAAGTTCCAGTCTGAGAGTTTTCTTCTAATACCATCTGGAGGGTCATAGTTTACCCAGTCATATCCTGGATGCCTAGTTCCGAGAATGCTGGTTGGAGTCATGGGGGAATAGACACACTTTTCTGAGTTTCCAGCTAGGAATCCAGATCTCTGAACTGGCAGTACTGGGGGGAACTCCAGTACAAGGACATGGCTCTTGAAGAAGAAATTCTCTCAGTCCTACGCGTGAAGAATGTTGTGACGAGATAAATTTACAATTCCAATTATATTTGATTTCTCATTGTTAAATGGCACTGTGATGTTACTTCTTTATCATATGGTTCTTGGAGGGTGTGTAAAAATTTTAGCATGCATACCATTGGGTCAAGAAGTCTGGCTACCCCAGGCTCCAGCATGTATCCTAAGACACATAGAGTTGATTTAAAGACTTCCAAGTTACAAGGAATCTACTCCTGCCTCAGGTAAGTTGTTTCAATAGCTAATTATTCTCACTGTTTAAAAGGTTAACCTTATTTCCATTCTGACTTTGTCCTCTGCCCAACACATATTGAATATTTATGCATGCCAAATCTCTGCACATCATCTTAAATAACCTTCATTAGGCATTCATGATGGACAAGGCCAACTGATGCAGTTCCAAAAAGAGGGATCATTCCATTTTTCTAAAGCAAAAGAACACCTTGAAAAGAGCCATATAATCATGTGGGATTACCAAGGAGACACATTGGCTATTGTTGATCCTAGACTCAACGAAAAGGCCTAAACCAGAGACCTATGCAGCCACCCAATAAAAGGTTTTAGACTTTGTCTAAACTCGGGATGGAATGTATATACAGTTGTCCCCTGCCATTTTGCAGTTCATATACCGCGGTCCCGGTGTATTGTGAGACTGCAGTATATGAAAGCAAGGGCCCCTGTGGCAAACTGCATGGGCCTGTTTTAAACCTCCTGCACTTACCCCAGGCCTGGCATTGCCCCGAGTGGGCCTCCGATGGGCTTCCTAGGCCTGTCAGAGGTCCCAGAAGTGTTTTCCGGTGAAACAGAAGTGACTTCCCCCAAAAAAGTCACTTTTGGAGGTGTGTTCAGGGCAGCACTAGGCGTAAGGCAAGTGTAGGCACCAGACAGCCCCCCAGTCCAACCCAACCCAGCATCCACATATCAAGGATTTTCCTTGGGTTGGCTCCCTAACTCCCATGAACAATGAGGGATTACTGTACTCATATAATTGCTCATTCTCAATAAGACAAG
>JAHTLZ010003542.1:58714052-58733918 GCA_023846285.1 Phrynocephalus versicolor | reverse complement strand
GGTTGTTTTTTCCATTGAAATGAACCATTTCGTTCCATCTGTAAAAGGGGTCCCTGTCCTGCCAAGCTGTCAGTGGCTGGACCCATTTAAAACTGGCCCAGTTGGCACCAGGAGAATACCCTGATGCCGACTGGGCCAGTTTTAAAGGGGTCCAGCTGATAACAGCTTGGCAGAAGCCCTTTAAAAGTGGTTCCTGGCCACAAAACCTGGTGCCTCTAGGACCCAGGAGAGCCATTTCATTTCATTTTGGGTTTTTTATACTAATTTTTTTTAAATCATAAGAAAGGAAATGAAACGAAAAAGGGTGGGCAAAAAATGAAATGAAACAAAATGTCATTTTTTTCCATTTTGTGTCCATCCCTAGATAACATACCTTTGCATCTCATGGGTGAGGAGAAAGAAATGTAATTATTCTTTTTAATTAGTAAAAATATTAAGGATTTTCATGTCTTAAATGGAATTTCTAGTGTGCCCGCAATAGTGCAGACAATCATGCTATACATAATATTTTTAAAAGGGGAAAAGGCAAAATGAAGACAATGCAGCTAAAACAAATGCAGAGAGTGGTTGCTGCAGCCTGGTGACCTCTCTTAGAGATGCTCTCCCACACAATAATGAATGGAGTATGCAGGACTTGGGTTTCCTTGTAAAGCTTTTGGTCTTCTGGTCTTCTTCACCTTTGCATCCAGGAAGTATTTTCTTTATAAAGAGCTCATATGTTCAGTACTCTTTTCCTTACTTTTAACTATACCACATCTTTTTGATTATTATTATTCTACTGAGTGTAAACACCATGCAAACTTGTAGGGGACTGCTGATCTACCCCATGAGTGCCTTTTTAGCCATCTTGTGGTTGCCATGGAGATGCAAACTTAACCTTGCTCCCATTACTTGTTTCAGTGCACAGCCAAACAATGTGCATTCCTTAACTTTTGTGTTTTTCACTGTTGCCTTTTGTTTTTGAATCTCGGGTGCTTTCTGACCCTGATTTAAAAAAAAAAAATAGTTGAAAAACATTCTTACCCATCCTTAGAGTGAGTTTAGAGTGGGATCCCCTGATGCTGACTGGGCCAGTTTTAAAGGGGCCCAGCCGATAACAGCTTGGCAGGAGCCTTCTGAAAATGGTCGGGTGGGAAGTTCTGTGCGATCACACTGCCCACCAGACCATTTTCAGAGGGCTCCTGCCAAGCTGTCAATGGGTGGACCCATAAGACTTAATAGAACAGTAAAGATTTCAACCGTAGTATACATTAGAGTTGCTGAAGGAAATTAGTGATTAGTCCTAGGTGATAGGAGCTTTCTGGCAAAAACTGAATTGGAAAAATTTCTCAAGCCCTAAAGCAACTGGGATCTGATTTACCATATTTATCAGACATATTCCATAAATAACACTTAAAGAGTAAGTCATGCTAATTTTATGGTGGAATAAATACCTCAAAACATGTTTCAATAGCCATAAGTGTAACTGAAGAGAAATATTTGATCAGGAGCAAATCAGTAAAAGCAGAGATAATGTGGTTTAAATGCACCATTCAAATTCAAAGCTTCACTAATTTTTACTTATAGACTTTTAAATATATAGGAAATGCTTGGATAGCTTAAAGAGTTAGGTATCTGGCTGTGGAGTAAGAGGTCAGAAGTAGAGATGGGGACTAATCAGAAAAGGCATCACGTGTTCTGATGAATTAAAACAATTCATCAAAATTCAGAATTCATTTCATCTTAAATGGAAGGCCCCCCCCCCATGAACAGAAATGAATTTTTAGGCACCTAGAGAAAGCATCCCTCTAAAAGTTTGGTGGAGATTGGATTTTTGATGTCTGAGTTATGCACCGAAATAGGACTACTCTAGGAAAGTTCTCCCCAGGCACCTGGGGACTCCAAACTTGCAGAGTCTCTCCTCTGACTCTCCTCTACAGTCCCTCCAAGTTGGGTGAAGATTGGGCTTCCCCAACCCTGTTGCAAAAGGGCCCTTTCCAAGGAGACCTACTTTGTGGGTGCGTAACTTAGATGTCTGAAACTTAGATGGATTGTAGAGGAGAGTTGGGAGAAATTTTTATGTATGTTTGGTATATCTAGGTTACTGGGTGCCCCTGTTTGGGGCCCATATAGCTCGAATGTCTGAACTTCATCAAATTTGCAGGGCTTGTTGAGGAGAGTCAGAGGAAGGATTCCTGTAAATTTGGGGTCTCCTAGATGCCAAGGGAGCTTTTTATAGCTTTTTAAAAGGAGAGAAAAATCAATTCATTCCTGAAAATTGATTCATCTATTCACCATAATTCAGAGTTGATTTGACAGTGCACGACCTGCCCCAGGGCTGCACATTATATTCAGGCCCTTCTGTAGAATGAGGGAGTAAGAATTAATTAAGGGTGTTCCCAGTTGATTCCCTTTGTTCATCTCTTTATTCCGGGAATGGGAGGGCAATTGCAGTAGAGCATTGACCAGCAGTGGAGCACCTTGCAAACATTACTTTAATCCCTTATACTGGACCATGCTTGCTTAGTCTAGAAAGAGAAAAGTAAAGGTTCCCCCTGCACTAGCATGCTAGTTGTGTCTGAATCTAGGGGCGGTGCTCATCTCCATTTCCAAGCCAAGGAGTCAGTGTTATGCAAGTCCATGGCCATGTGGCCAGCATGGCTGAACACATTTCTGTGCACAGAACACTACTTACCTTTCTGCTTTTTACAGCAGTTACCTATTTATCTACTTGCATTTACATGCTTTCAAACTGCTAGGTTGGCAGGACCTGGGGTTAACAGCGGGAGCTCACTTTGCTGTGTCGCACCCGCCATTTGAACTGCTGAGCTGCCAACTTTGCAGCTAACAGTTTTCAATGCTCTAGACTGCTGATCCACCATACCCATGGTCTTCTAGAAGATGAAGTCCAAGATAGCTAGAAGGTTAATGTTTCACCAGTACTGGCCTATACAGTCCTTAAACAACAAGGTTGTTGCTTGAAACCATATATTCTAGATTTTTTTCCTTGATATATTTTGCCCTGAAATATTCTTGTTATACTGTATGTGTTTCAGTACCTTCAAAGAGCTGCAATTCCTAGAATCTCCATCATCAGCTCTTGTCTAGAGTTTCTGCAGTCCAAGAACACCTGAGTTACTCAAGGTTGTGAACCACTGAAAAAGATAAAGGTTCTTATCTTGTTCCTTTTCAGGAATCAGGAAGCACATTAGAATTAATAGTCTAGAGCAGTGTGGTGAACCTTTGGTACTCTAGATGTTTTGGACCACAACTCCTAGAATTCCAAGCCTGTATTACCAATGGCAAAGGGTTGCCACCACTGGTCTAGAGTAAGGATGGGCATTTTGTTTCGGAACCAGTAGGTTATAAAATGAACCACACTAGCCCAGGTAGTGCTTGGAACCATCTGATACATGCAGAGACAATTGCTTTACCTTACTCTGGGCTCGCACAGGGTTAAACTGCTATGAGGAAGCACACTGTGACATCATCTTTTTTCATCTCTCCTCCTCTATGGGTGCTGACCAATCAGACAGGGAGAAGGGATGATGCCTGTCCCTGCACAGCTGCTGATTAGCAGAAGCTACTCTTTTGAACACATATGAATCATGTGAGGAGATCAATCATTGGCAAAACACTTACAAAATCATTTGAATTACAAACCAATTCAGAGGAAGCTGAGGATAAGTACCGTACATACTGTATATTCGATGGACTCCCACTGCTTGTAGTTAATTTTTCACTAATAAACCTTAATACTTCCTGTGGACAATCCTGTAGAGAATAAAGTAGAAGTACTTGGAAATAAGTTTCTTAATTGATCTTTGTAAATTATCTAGATTAATGGCAGTAACTGGACTAATTGAACTTTTGGACTTTAAAGTCATTTGCTAGAGTCATTCAATAAATCCTCTGATAACTAGCCAGCATAAGAGGACATACAAAGCCCTGACAGAAGCTTTGGAAATGGTTAAGTTGAAAGGGAGGATGGAATCCATTATATGGAGCTGGCCAGATGATTAATAGAACAAAAGAACTATCTTATATGGAGAGCTGTATTTTCACACTGGTGGGAAAACTAGCACATCCTATTTGTATGACAAAGGCAGACATTTATCAGTATTTAAAAATGTATTGTATGCAACTAATATCAAAGCATGGCAAATCTATAGTGGTGAAAAAGAAAAGAAAAGAATGTAACAAAAGGTTCACCCAACAGAATGCTTCGAAAAGAATCCAAAGGGGCAAATGACCAATCAAAACTGTGAAAGAGCACTTAAAGTGCTGTTTATGCAAATAAGTGAAAGGCAGAAACGTAACCATGAAAAGTGAATGGTTCTTTAAATTATTCATCCTTCAAAATATGCCTGTTCTAACATATAAACAGGGTGACTGAATTGCTTGATCTATTGATGATAGATTTTATTTATTTATTGTAATTAAAACATACCTGCATGTACTTCTTAAGGATTCCATAGCTTGATTTGAATAGGTATCTGTTTATGACTGTGTAAGTGCAGCCAAATCCCATGGATTGTGATATGCAAGGGATCACTTACACACTCAAGTATCTGATAACAGGAATGGAGGAATTATCCAGGGTGGATGGACCGATCTATTGAGAAGAACCATTGCTAATGCCATGCTCCATCTTGGTGCTCAATTTTAAAAAATTGAGAGTAAAAACTCCTTTGTGATCTACTGTCAGTAATCCGATGATCTGCCAGAAGATTTTACCAGCCACATCTCATTTCTGTCCTCTCTTAGCAATCATAGTACAGATCATGTGTTCATCTTCTAGAACTGGGTGATATGATGGAAGTTTCTGTTGGAATTTGTGTGTAGCATAAGTATGCGTAAATGTCCATTTCAAAAAGCTAAGTAATTCATTTCTTCAAAAATGAATTGAATGTGAGATATTGTGCAATATTCTAAATCCTCAATTTCAAATGCTAGGAAACAGCCAAATATCATACAAAATTTTGCGGCACCATGTCCAGAAGGAAAAAAGAATGCCAGACATTACATAATAAAGGGCAGCCTGAATGTTGTCAACACCAATGACAACAGTCAAGATAGTCTACAGGGTACCTTCTTGTACTCACTACCATTCAAAAAATGATACCAAGCAAGGCAAAATCTCGGAAGGTAACTCTTTTTTTAATCCACTAAAGACAGGGGTCTGACTTACCAAGGTCCCCTGTTAATGCTCGTGTGGTGCTGGAGACAAAAGACTGGTCAGCAGAGAATAGCAGCTACCATGTGCAGCTTACTAGAACAAAGGAATTCCCCAGATGAGCTGAGAGGCCTGGATTGGCCAGCCAGCTGACATGGGTGGGGCCTGCAGCAGGCAGACGTGATGCTTGGAGTCTTCACTCTGGTCCTCCGGCTAGGTATTTAAAGAGTGAGTTGGGGAAGAGAGCCTCAGCATCTCTGAAGACATGTTACCTGGCCCTTCCACCCTCAGGAATAATTTAATTGTTTTGTGCTATATGTTTTTGGCCTTGGGATGGCTCTATTAGTATATAAGTAGCAGGAAGAGACCAGTGAGTCCTGGGAGGAAATAACCTGGTGGCAACAGGACAGGGCACATTGCCCAGCTCAGGAGTGGCATCCCCCACCCCACCCAAGGATGACAGCAGCACCATGAGGTGGCTTACATCCATGTGGTGTCTGGAAGTCCCACCATGGGAGTCTCACAGGGAGACAGGCTACCCATTGAGGAACACTTGGGTTCATTGATGCTTGGATTCAACCCAGTGCTTGGCCATGATAGCTGGCACTGTAATCAATAAAGTTGTGGCCTACATTTTCACAGAACTATGTGTGTGTGTGTCTGAATGTTTTCAGATGGGAATGAACTCAGCAGTAGGCAATCAACGACTTTTCATCTACACACAAAGCAATTGTCAGGGCTGTTTATCAGACTGATATTGTTGAATATGTGCAGCAATATCCGGCCATACTTCTGGTGGCTTGAATCATGGATACAGAAACACAATTTCCCACATTCATAAATTGGAGGGGTTTTTTTGTTTTTGCTTTGAATTGAATTCTATTAGTACTCTGCCTAAAGCAGTTTTTCCATTAACAACGGTATGTTAGTACCAGTGCTTAGAAAATTTAGTTTTGAGGAACTCTATATCCCAGAATTCCCTGGTATGCTGCTTGGAGGATTCTGGGTGTTTGTAGTCTATAAAATGGGCATTTCCAAGCTCTGTGTGTACCAGAAATGTTAAAAAGAACAGAAGACTCATATGGTTTGGGGGCTTCAAAGATACCCATGATAAGTAGATGGAAAACAGAATTACATTGGGCTGTGAGTAGACCTGTGGAAATAAATTCTCATGATTTGTGGTGCCTTGATGCTCAAAAGAGGGGCATTTTTTGCCAGAGAACTTGAAATTAATAACATTGTACAGCTGAAATGACTGGCCCCATATGGGCACCTCATTTTGAAAAACACATTTCTGCAAGAACAAGGCTATTCACTCTTAGAGAGCAAAGTTAATGTCTTCAGCCAGTGTCCTCTGGTGTTAGGAAGCTGGCACAGTTGTGTGATTGATTGATCGCCATCATTTTATTGAGATGAAACATGGAACTTGCTTCTGTTCTTAACTGAGCAAACTGTTCTGATCTTAGAAGGTCAATTTAGTTGTCAGCATCAGTACAACATATACAGATTGTGGTATCTCTCACACAGTCACAAAATGGGTGTTCTCATTTATTTTATGTCAGTGGTTACAGTGACTGTGGTGGGCTTATTATTGCCCTCCCCCCTTTCTCTAAAAATCAAATGCATCTTTCGTATATCAGCTGACACAACAACATACTCCAAATACAGAAATTCCTAATGTGTGTCTTCTACTGCTCCAGGAATAAATTCAGAGCAGGGGTGGGGGGAGGCAGTGGTGTTAATCCTTTTATTAATCTTTAAAACTTCCATTTCTTCTGTGATGTCAGAAGAAAGCACAGAGCAGGGCTGCATGTATTTTCTGATTAGTACAGTTTGGGCTTGAGAGAGGTTGCTCAAGAAACATTAAACATTACAGAGGCTGAAACGCTGTTGTTAATTCCCTTCAGAACCTCTCGCTATAGCAACCAAGAGAGATAAAGATGAAAAGAATTACCTGTTCCTTGCTTTTCCACACTCCTGCCCTGTAGGCAGTCTACTTTTAACCACTTTCAATTAAAGTAGTTATTTGAAAACTTAGGCTTAAATGACATTTGACAGAGGCTGGAACATTTGTTTAACCTAGGTCTACCGTAACTATGTATAAAGAGGGTGAAGGCTTGTTTCAAGAAAAAGGAGAGGTGCATGAATGAAGGCTTAACTCTTTTCCTTCCTTTATTGCTGCCTGTCCCCCCTGTTCTTCATGTCAGGTTCATTTCAATTTTGGAGGTGGCATACCCACTGGCATTCCACAGGTGAAGAGAGGAAGGTGGTTCAAAACCCCTCAGGTCAGACCAAGAGCATCATTATCAGAGAATGCCTTACCCTTAGGTAGAATACCTAATGTAATGAATTGTTCCTTAAGCCATGCACATTGAAGAGCACAGGACAATTGCAAGTTATTATTGGGGAGAGCTGTGTGCCACACAGCCTGGCCCTCACACCCTTTGTAGTGTTGGCAGGTGTCAGGGAATTGTTATGTTCCTGGAGTCAAGTGGTCATCTAAAGTCAAGCACTCTCTCTATCTTTATATATAGTTATATATAGAGATGGGCACGACTTAGCGGTATTTCCGTTTCCGTTTCCGTTACTCGGTTCCGTTACTCTACGGAAACGGAAACGGGAATTACTCCGCCAGACTTTGAGCTCGAACCGACGAACGAACAATTTGGTCAGATTTGTCGTGCTCGTTACTTGCATCGCGCGATCGCGCGCGATGCCAAGCGGCACAGAAAAAAAGTTTTTAAAAGTTAAAAAACCCGGTTCCCGGCCAAAAAGCAGGTGAAAATATGCCTGCCATGCCTCAGGGCACCTACCAGAGGGGTGGTTTCTGGAGGTCCCCGCCCGGCCTCCCCCCCTCCTCCGTCCTGGGCTGCTCTGGTGGGACTCGCCGCAGGCTCGCAGCAGCTGCAAAGCAACAAGCCGCACGGCACGGACGGCACAGGAAAAAACTTTTAAACTCTCCCCCCCACCCATTCCTGCACGGCACCAGTCTCGCCGCCGGCTCAAGCGGCACGGACGGCGCAGGAAAAAACTTTTAAACTCTCCCCCCACCCATTCCCGGGCCAAAAAGCAGGCGGAAAATGCCTGCTGTGCCTCAGGGCACTCACTATCAGTAGGGCACCTACTGGAGGGGGGGTTTCTGGTCTGGAGGGGGGGTCCCGCCTCCCCCCGTCCTGGGCAGCCAGACTCGAGTCACCTCGTCGCCATGCCATGCGGTGCGGGCGGGGGATCGAAAATGGGGCGGCGAACGCAATATTGTTTTTGAAATCGTGGTCCAAAAACACACAAGCACAACAGAAACACACGGAAATTTATAAACTGCCAGATTTTTCACAGTAGCAGTGGGTTTTTTCTTGCAACAAAATGTCTCTCCTCTCCTCCTGTGTCCTCCATTGATTTTAATATATTTTTTATTTTTTTTACACCTGCGCAGTGTGCAATGATGGGCTGGCCCAGTGGCCTGGCCAGCCATGTGGGAGGGGACGACCATGCAAATTTTTGGAGCCATCTCACGAATCGCATGGCCACTTGGCCATGGAGACTTCTGGGATGTGCCAAAAAGCCCCCTAAAACTTGCCCTAGCCCCCTAACCCGCTAACCCTAATCCTTGACTCCTTACCCATACGTCACAGACTGTCTTCTTAGTGGGTCAGAGAGGCACCCAGAGGTGCAACCCACTAGCCCACCGTAACCTTACCCGTCATTAGCCTAACCCTAGCCCTTGGACTAAAGCCGCCTTAGCCCATAGCCAGATGTACTTGCATTGCACTACACGCAAGTACGATTCCCTTCTTTGTGGGACATGGCAGGTGCGACCCAGTCATCCTGGATGGAGGGTCATACCAGGGGACTGGTCTCACTGCCTGCAAATGGTATGCATAACCATATGGTTGTGCATGCCATTTTGCAGCAGCAGCAGGTGAGGATGGGAGACCCCCATGTTGAGGGGTCTCTTGGAGCCTGCTGCTGCTGTCCCTTCCTACTGGGTGAAGATAGGAGGCACCCACGGGTGCCTCCAGGAGCCCTCTCTCCCTTTATAGCGGGCCGGCGGAGGCACCCACCCCACAGAGGTGCCTCCAGGAGCCCGCTACCCCCCCCCAAAAAACCAGTATAACGAAAACAAAAAACAAAAAATGAAACGACTATTTTTTTTCGATTTTTCGCGAAAACGGAACCGAAACGAAACGGACCCTTGCCGAAAACGAAAACGAAAACGAAGTTTTTTTCCTGAGTCGTGCCCATCTCTATATACCATAGAAATGATCTATCCTGAAAGCTTAGGTAACTATCTCTGCCCATTCCCAACTGCTTCCAAGATTCAGTGGTTCAACATAAAAGGCACTTTTAGGTGTATTCTTCTTGCTTGCCTTCCAATCCTTGCTTGTCTTACTTCTTGTGGCATTACAAGGACCAGAGGAAGTTATAGACTCCTCTTTTGCGGTGGTGGTAAGCTAGCTCCAGGTTTTGCTCTCTAACTTCAAGGAGCTATCCAAGGTGTTGAAACATTGGTATGTAGAAGGAGAGGCTCTCTTATCGAAGTGCCAAAAATTGTTTGAGCCAGGCTGGAACATGAGATGCAAAGGGATTCAGGGAGCTTCATAATTACTATAGCCTTTTTATTTGCTTTTCAAATATGTATCCTCTAGTTCTTCTGACTATATCTACACTATATAGAAACAGAGGTATTCTACCTCTGTATCTCTTGCTGTCCTTGACACCTCCTACTGAATCCTGGGATTTATTTTTCACTAAATCACTTAGGATTCTTGGCTAGAAAGCACTGTGCTCTCCATGAGATTATTGGCACCAGTGGAAGTTGGAGTCCAATGACATCTGAAAGGCCACATGTGGGCACCTCAAGTCTGATTTTAGAGGACATGCCAGCCAAGAAAGTGGTCAAGAATTTTATTGGATCTTTTAAGCAAAGGAAAAGCAAGAACTCTTGATTTCATCTAGGCACAATTGACTGCAGTGCCACCTAATAACTGGATTTCACAGTTGTTAGATCTGCACAGTTACAGGCTCTGAGGGATAGGGGATGTTGAAGCAACTGGGAAAGGTTGATGATAAAATGAGTTCCAGCAATGAATTGAGAACAAGGATAAGGTTGAGAGTTCAATTACCCTGTGTGCCTTCTCAACAGGGACTAGACTTGATGATCCATAAGGTGCCTTCTAGCTTCGCAGTTCTACAATTGAGATTATTTACCACTATCATATGTGTGTGTGTATGTGTGTGTGTGTTCAGCTTTACAAAAGCTGAAAGGTGAAAAGCAAGGATTCAAAAAGAGGAAAAACATCTTTTGTGGCTGCAGGAAGGCACCCCAAAATCATTTTGTACCACTTCTGCCATTGCTTTTCCATCCATTTCTTTTATATATCCATTATTATTTTGTTGTTTAGCAGGCTGGTTACAGTAGCTAAGTGTTAATTGGTTCCTTGGCATGCAAAGATGGAATCTGATTAATTAGAAGAGGAAGTACCAATCCCAAAGCAGGCAGACTCTCACACCAGTGTTGATGCCTTCAGCTTCAGCATATAATGAGACTTCTCGCTGCAGGCAAAGAAGTAGCCGCATGCTTCCTCATCTCTGCCACAGAACAGAATTAAGTCTGAACTCTGAAGCAGACCCCTGCTTATCAGCAACCTTGCTATTACTCTGTCGACCCTGATGTGCATAAGCAATATTTTCATCCCCTTCCCAGGAGAATTATCTAGCTGTTGAAGTAGAAAATGAATATTTTACAGTTCACTTGTCTGATCAATTACCTACAAGCTGCCGCAGAATTTTATAGCCAGTGGGAGAGCTGTGTAGGTGATGATAGGGAAATCTGGAGGGAATCTCGGCCAACTACTTTTTTTTTTAATTCAGAAAGGAGGGGAAAGGGAATAAAACTGTGAATGAAACACCAGTAAGATGCCTTTGTCTGGCCAAATATTACAGTGAGGCCAATTAAGGAATAAAAATGGCAACCAGGCAAAGATGAAGAGATTTGACTGGTTGATTGGGGTGAATAAGGGATTACAGAATCATTCAAAATTGTCTTCTTCTCATCTCCCTCAAGATTTTTATTTGCTGGTGTTGAGATAATTGCAAATAATATTTCTGAGGAACGCATTGGAAGTTCAAAGGAGGTTCCACTATATGTGTTTGATATAGACATTTTCTTGATGTTACAAAATGCCTCATCAATAACTGAATGAGTTTACACTTAAGAGATTGAGGCTATTTCCTCAAATTGATTGATTGATTGATTGATATATTGCACCATCTGACCAAAGGTCACTCTTGACACATAGGCCAGGACTTTATATTGCCACCAAAAGCTGAATGTCATAAATCACAGCAGTGAATTACTGCTATTAAAGGAGTCAAATTTTGTATTCCTCATCCTGACCAGTTGTGCCACTTGGTGTACCATGAGGAATACAAGTCTCTGCTCCTTAAGTAGCAGCAAGTCACTACTATGAATTTTCCATTTGTCTTACATCAGCATACATAACTACACAGGATTTGTCCAATAAGATTAAATGAAAACATTAGTACACTTTATTTCCAAGGCACAAATAAAACTCTATAATGGATGGATGGATGGATGGATGGATGAATTGGATGGATGGACGGACCGACGGATGGACTGACGGATGGATAGGTTGGTTGGCTGGATGGATTTTTATACCATCCACTCTTTATTACTTACAGACATAAACATAAAATATCCAACTCTCCACCCATTAATAGATAATCAAAAAAGTAATCCCCCAAAAGAGAAACTTGGTGGTGACAGCAATTAAATAATTTTTAAAAAAAGATACAGAAACTACCGGGAGTGATGATATCCCAACAGACTTATCTGAAAAGCTGTGTTTTAACTAGCTTCTGGAATGTTAGAAGGGAAGAGGCCTGGTGGAGTGGCACACCTCCACAGTCAGGGATTTCCACAGACTGATGGCCACTACTAAGAAATCCTGGTTCTTGGTCATATCATTCAATATAACTCTGTGTTTTTACTGTTAAAATGGCACTATCCTGCACCTTCCCTGATAAAGATGGCACACAATATTGTCATTGAGAGCTTGGATTTTTTTTAACAATAAAATATATTGACATGGATGGTAACCCATAAGCTGTTTATATAGAGCATTTGAAGGACTCTCAGAGAACTATTCTCTGTTGGAAAGTATTTTCTGTCTGAAGTACTGTCTAGTCCAAGTATAGGTTTAATAGATAACTATAAGATATGAGGGTCTTGAGGTTCCTCATCTAGAATTACCATCTGGACAACAGATTGTGCTGTCAATACTTCTTTTGATAACATTGGCCATGGTATCCTCCTTGGGCACCTTTCTGGGATAGGTTTTGGAGTTACTGTTTTAAAGTGGTTCAATTCCTTCCTATATGGCTAATCTCAGAAGGTGACATTGGGGAAATCCTGTTTGACGCCCTGGCTATTGGTCTGTGGTGTCCCCCAGGGCTCAGTCCTGCCCCCTTTGTTATTCAGCATCTTCATGAAACTATTGGGATAGGTTGTCTGGACTTTTGGAGTTTGGTGTATGTTGATCACATCCAACTCTATCTCTCCTTCCCATTTGATTCCAAGAAAGCTATACCATGCTTAAGCCATTGTCTGTTGTCAGTGATGGGCTGTATAAGGAGTAGCAACCTGAAATTTAATCCAGACAAGACAGAACAGCTCCTAGTCAGATCACTTGCAGTGTTTGGGCAATCAGTGGTCTTGATGATGACATATTACCTCCAGAATCAGAGACAGTATGACTTTGGATACCCATTGCTGGTGAATGCAGTGGGAGAGTCATCTTGCTTGTGGGTTGTGGGTTTTCCATAGGCACTGAAATGGGTGCTGTGTAAACAGAATTATGGGCCGGACAGTCCTTTCCCTTCCCCCCATATTTTATCCCACCAACTTGCCAGATAATTCTTCCATTGTAGTTTTTTCATTATTATTTTTCCTATTATTGTTGCTTGTTACTGTTGATGTTGTAAACCGCCTGGAATTCCTTCAGAAGATGGGTGGTATATAAATAATAAATAATAAACTATAATAAAATAAAATAAAATAAAATAAAATAAATTCAATGCTGGAGCAAATCCTTCTGAGGTTTCACTTTTGTTTCCTCTTTTTGGGTGATTCAGAAGGAGCTGTCCAAACAGGAGCTTGACTTCAACCAAAATAAACAAAGCTTGGAAATCTAATTAAAACAAAAACTTGCCTCATTCCAAAAGGTTAAAATCCTGACTAAAGACACTGCTGCTCCATCCTGGCTCCTTGTGTTGTGTAATGAGCAGTGCCACTTCTCATTCAATGCAGCTCCCCAGAACTCGGCATGAAACATTAACACAAGTTTCTCAGGCAATTCAGCTGGAGTGATAAACACTGCTCTAGCTAATCTAATTCCAGTTATGCTGTTTACCTCCTCACCATTTACTTTCTTACCACTCCCCAGAGTCTCATCACCACAGCAGAAAGCATTGCATGAAGACTGTAATAATTATCTTTAAGCTTCTGGCATTCTGACAATAGAGGATGAAGAAAACAGGGGGAGAAAACAAGTCCCCTTTATCTACTGCCGTAGGAGAGAAGAATGACAACTGTTCACCTCCGTTTCTGTTTCTAGCAGTGATATTTTATTGTTCTTTTGGACCCTGTTCAGCAGCTGCCAAGATAAGGCAATGGAACATTGCTGTTTGTCACAAACTCCAAGGTAAGGTTTAATGCTTTGTTTTCAAATCTACTGTTGGAATAAACTAGAGAGATGTCACTGTTATTTCAAAATGGCTACAAAGAGATGTTCTCAAAGACACTTTGGGTTGATTCCCCCAAGATTAAAAAAAAATTATTGTCACATAGTGATTAAGCATTACAGTTGGCCACAAAGAGAAACCACGATTGCATTGCTCCATCACACAACAAAATCAACTTTCCATATAGGATGAGGTACAATACAATGGAATTCATGGGTTGTTCATTCATGTCCAAAGGCTACCCAGCCAAACACACACACACACACACACACACACACACACACACACAAATATCCTTACATAGCCGAAATGGTACCTTGCTAGAAGGGTGTTGATATGAGGCTTGAGATTTCCAAAAGTAAAAAAGATCTTTAGAATGTAGTTCTACTTTGCAGTCTATGACAGTGATGGTGAACCTTTTAGAGACCAGGTACCCAAACTGCAATTCAAAACCCACTAATTTTTCACAAAGTGCCATTACAGCAATTTAACCTGAATACAGATGACCGTGAAGGGGCAATGTTGAGTGCCCACAGGAAGGGCTCCAAGTGTCACCTTTGGCGCCCGTGCCATAGGTTGGCCAACACTGGTCTAGGAGCAACTGTATGCAGCTTGTGTTGCAGCCTCTACATTTATTGTGTGGATCAGAATTTGGTTGCAGCCTGGAAAGTTTAATACTGGATGTTAAGATAATCAGATGAGGCATTTCTTTTGGCCCTAATGCCTTCACAGGTGCTTTTGGTCTGGATATAGGAGAGGGCCTTCTCTGTTGCTGTTCCCAAACTTCAGCTCTCCCTACCACTGGGGGCTAGACTGCCCCCATCTTTGCTCTCTTTCCTTAAGCAGGCAAAGACTTTTCTCTTCAGGCTGGCTTTCCCTTGGTGACCAGCTGTCCAAGTCAGGTTTTTAACTGGATTTTTGTGCCTTACTGCTTTGAATGTATTTCAGAGATGCATTATTGTTTTCCGTGTGTTATTGGTTTGGGTTTTTTTAAAGTATGCATGTGTATACTGCTGTTAGCTTTGTTGTTGTTGTTCAGTCGTTCAGTTGTGTCTGACTCTTTGTGACCCCATGGACCAGAGCTCGCCAGGCCTTCCTATCTTCTACTGCCTTCCGGAGTTTGGTCAAATCCATATTGGTTGCATCTATGACACCGTCCAACCATCTCATTCTCTGCCATCCTCTTTTCCTTTTGCCTTCAATCTTTCCCAACATCAGGGACTTTTCCAAGGACTCCTCTCTCCTCATGAGGTGGCCAAAGTACTGGAGCCTCAGCTTCAAAATCTGTCCTTCCAGTGAACATTCAGGGCTGTTGGCTTTACATAATGCCTTTTAATGATGTAAGTCACCTTGGGTCCCTGTTTAAGGAGAAAGGCAGGATAAAAATATTTTAAATGAAGTAATAATTAAACCTATCCCTGGGTAGACATGCATGCATGCATCCATTTCCCATACTGGCCCATTGTTTTGGGCCTTGAAGAAGCTTCAGAAGCACAAATTATTTCCCCTATTCTGTTTTCCAGATAGCTCGTCTCTTTTCTAGTCTGTTGCCCTGATTCCTGAGCTACCCATAAAATTGGGTGGCTGTAAGACCCAGGGGAGCAGACTCATATAATATAATGTGTCATTTTGTCATACTTTTTAAAAAGCAGTCATTAATAATCAAATAAATAGCAAAGGAAACAAAACAAAATGCTGGTGTTCTGTTTTGCACCCATCTCTAATAGGCACCTTTAGGATGGGGTCTGAATAGCACATACCTCAGAGCTTTTGTATGAGGGCTTTGTTCTGACTAAGCACAGAGGGGAAGTATGTTTTGTATGCTTGCTGGAATATATCAAACAGCCAAGAATTATGCCTGATCCACCTTTATCCCTGCCTGATGTCCTTCAGATGCTTCCCAAACTGAAATTCTAACTGCAGACAAAAAAAACTCTAAAAGGTTTCCTCCACAATCATAGAGTTTTCTGTTCAAAGGCAAATGTTTTCTGTTCTGCAAAGTCACAGCATGGCTGGCAGCATTAGCCAGTGATTTTAGGAACCATAGTTCAGTGGTAACTGAGGGCATCTGATTGTCCCTCCTTCATGAAGGGAAGCAAATGGCACAAAGCAAAAAAAAAACTCTGGCACATAGTTATAAGCACTGTGGTCTCAATAAAATCCAGAATTAAATAAAAGGCTGGTGGGTCAACTGTGCATATGACTTTGTAAACCGACTCATACAATCTGGAACTCCCAAACCCTAATCTTAATCCCAAATCAAGCAGCAATAATTTTGTAAGTATCTTTTACCATTGGTACTTCTGAACCTACTTAGACTGGAACATTTTCATGAGGAAAGGCTGGGGAGACTTATTTCATGACTAATATTTGCTAGTAGGGTTTTCACTTTGAGGTTTAATGTTTTTGGGAGAGACAAGATCACATTTAGTTACAGCAGAGGCATTATACTGTATGCTTTTTCTATTGAAAATACTTGTAACTGCAATATTGTTTGCCTTTAAGAAAAAGGATTCAATAGAATGTTGACCATGGAAAATTAGGAAAAAATGTATAGCTGACAGTCAGACAGTCATAATTCTTCGATACATGACATACATAGGAATGTTCAGATATTCATAGTAATATTCTGTCCAATACTTTCTATAATATTTGCCCACTTTGGCTTACATTACCTTGATTTTTCTGCTGTTTGGTAACCTCCAGCTCCATTAACCATGTGCAGGTCCGTACTATTTTCAGAATCAATGAAAATTACAGAATATGAAGAGAAGTGGATTCAACATTTTCTTACTTTTTTAAGATCTTCTAATCCTCTGTCATTTAAGGCAAGAAGGCGATGTGCACATTTTATTAATGTAAGATTCTATAGCTGGACCTGTTGATTCAACTGAAGAAACAACTGGATGGTCAATCTGACCATAATGGTGTGAGATTTTGCCCTGTAGTGTTGAAGGCATGATTTTTCTCTGTTGGAAGGCCTCAAGGCTCAGAAAATTTCCATCATTAAGGCTGCAGCTGCAAGACCATCTAGCCAGCATATTTTCATCATGTGGGGCTAAGGTGTGAGAAATTACTTTTTTCAGCTAAAATTCCCAGAATCTCCCAGCCAATGTGAACAGTGTTTTTGTTTTTCCTGGCTAGTTAAAAGGTGTCACTCTTGCCCTTCATCAGGAGTAAATTATGTGGTGAAATGGATTCCAAAATGATTGCTTGAGGTAAAATGTGGCTGAGGAAGAGAACATAGTTTTCCAGCATCATGGATTTCTATGCATTTAAGGTTTAGGATCCTATAACACATTTCTAACTTTACCGAAACTCAGATGTTGACCTAGGATTTATTTTCAAATGAAAATAAGCTTTAACTCTTATTGATACTCTTTTGAAGACAATTTAATTTATTGGCAACCATCTTGTCCAAAAGAAGGATTCTGGGTGTTGTAACCCAAAGTCTGAATCCAACTGTCTAACAGGGATAGGCCCATTGGCCAAAATCCTGTTACAGTGACCCCCCCGCCTATCACGGGGGTTAGGACCCAACCCGACCCGCAATAATTGAAAATCCGCGATATGCAGATGCAGGTCAGGTCGGACCTGGGGCACCTAGCTGGCGGCCTTGTACTTACCCCCAGCCTGGTGCTGCCCAGAAGGGGCCTGCAAAGGCCTTCCAGGTCTTCTGGAGGCCCCAAAAGAGCCTCCATGCAAACCAGAAGTAACTTCTGATAAACTGGAAGTCTCTTCTGGGTTGCCGAAAAACATTTCTGAGGCCTCTGACAGGCCTAGAAAGGCACTCGGAGACCTCAGAAATGATTTTCGGCAACCCAGAAGTGACTTCCGGTTTGCAGGGAGGCCCTTTTGGGGCCTCAAGAAGGCCTGGGAAGGCCCTTGCAGACCCAATTGGGGCAGCGCCAGTCCTGGGGTAAGTAAGGGAGGCCTGAAACAGCCCTTTCCCCTGTCCCCCCTAGGGCCTTTTTTCATATACTGTGGTCCCGCGACATAGCAGGGTCGCAATATATGAACCACAAATGGGCGGGGAACCACTGTACTCTTTGTAGTAAATTGCAGTAGAGCATCCCCATTGAATTTTGGCCATTGAATCAATTGAAGTAACACATGTATCAACTTAGCAAGTTCCTCTCCATTAAATGGTTTAGTTCTACCTGATAGTAAACAATTAGGTTTTGGCCCTAAATTGTAACTTTTCCAATATTTGCTACCTGTAAAGAAAGCATCATCTTTATCCTGAAAGTTTTACACCTCCAATTATCACCTGCACGATTTTTACATCTGTCTAATGAAATGGCTTTTAATATGGATTGTGACATTGATGCCATTGTAGAGAATGAGTAAATTTATGAACATTTGGCAAACATTTTGAAAGCATACTTCTTAAAAAAAATAACAATAAAGTAACGCATTAATTCTGCTGATGGGTTTTTCTTAGATACGTCTTCTTTCCCCAGCTGCCTCTCGCTATAATTAGTCACTGAAAATGTCCTTTCTTTGCTGTACACTCCAACTACAGTTCCTGTTCCTTAATACAGAAAATTCCTCAGCAGATAGAATCCCAGTAACCTAATGACCACACTGCCATTCGGAAGCATTTTGAATGTTATGCCTCTTAACAAGGCCATCACAATAGCAAAGGTGACCAATTATTAGTTGTTAGATGATTAACAGTTTCTATAAAGCTACAGCACATGAAAACATGTGCCTCTGAAATTCTGCTAACTACTTGCCACACTATCAACAGAATATAATATTTTATTTTAATAAGCTCTTGCTTTTTTGGAAGCAGTTAGAAAGCTAATCAGCTATGAGGACTTAAAAAACAAAAACGAAAACACCAGACATTCTAAAAAGTAGAAATTCACCTTCCTGTTTCTCAGCAGTTTGTAGTTCCAAGAATTATAGCTCATGGATATTCCCCACACAAAGAACAGACTGCTCCAAGCACAACCCCATGCCAAGTTTCATCATCGTCCATGCATAGAGGGCAATGAGATTGCACAGGGGGAGTTTCACTGTCTGTAGGCATCAGCCATGTGCCTAATGCTCCAGTACCCCAACTGATGTGAAGTGTGTACACACATTGTGGAGCTCTCCCTCTTTGGACTTATTGCCATCTAGGTGTAGGAGGGTGAAAGAACTCACAATGAAGGGGCCAAGTCTATATCCCCTCTCTCCTTCACATGGTGAAGAGAGGTACGAACTTGAAAGCTGGTAGTTCACAATGGCTTATTATTTGTGGATACCCGCGAATCATAAATTTTCACACAGAGACATACCCAAATGCATGGTTCATTTGGGGGGTTCGGAGGCACACGCAAACTATTCATCACTTCCCTACCTTCTCTTCAAGCCTCTACCTCTGCTTCCAAGATAATCCTGACAGGCAGCAGGCCTGGCTTTAAGGACCTGCTGCTTCTGTGCAAGCATCTACCCAATCAACTGATTGACAAGTGCATACACTCAGGCAGCAGGCCTGGGTTCTTGAAGCTGGGCCTTCTGTCTGTTAGGATGATGCAAAGATGGCAGAGGAGGGGGTAGTGGTTGTCACTCAAACCAAGAAAATGAGCCAACAGGACAGTGGGAGGAATTTGGATGGGCATCTTCCCTTGAGTACTGAACTACACAAAACACTGTGGGGGGAAATGTTCAGTGCTTCATTTTATTTTTTTCAGAACAGTCTGTGGAACTCCCTGCCACAGGATGTGGTGATGGCATCTGGCCTGGATGCCTTCAAAAGGGGATTGGACAGATTCCTGGAGGAAAAATCCATCACAGGTTACAAACCATGATGGAGATGTGTAATCTCCAGGCTTAAAACCAGAGTACCTCAAGGGCCAGATACAGGGGAGTGATATCACGAAACAGATATCTAGTCCCGTGCACTCCCAGACGCATCTGGTGGGGCCACTGTGAGATACAGGAAGCTGGACTAGATG
>JAHTLZ010003542.1:58699235-58713552 GCA_023846285.1 Phrynocephalus versicolor | reverse complement strand
GTGTGTGTGTGTGTGTGTGTGTGTGTGTGTGTGTGTGTGTGAGAGAGAGAGAGAGAGAGAGAAGGATCTGAGTAAAGTTTTTAGTGACAACCTGAAATGAAATGTCATCAACAGATTGATGGGATTGAGCATTACATGTCTTTCTCAACAGAGTCTTGTGAAGAGGTTTGGATGCTGGATGAGCTCCTGGATGTGGACATGGGATGGGTGACACCCAGGAAAGCCAATCTGGATCATGAGAAGATGGTGGTGTTGTCCATAGATGGGTCCCTTGCCAAGGAACTGAGTGATCGGTCTGCTCTAGATGAGGTTCCAGTTCTGAAACAATGTAGATTCAATACGGAAAAGCCTCAGATGGTCTCCCTCGCAATGAGTGCCTTTTCCCAGGTTTAGCTGCTCCGTGCACTAGGCGATCTCATAATTAGACTGCTATAACACAGATTCTTGAAGTTTCTCTTGAAAACATCTTGGAAGATGGAAATAATGAGGAATGCAGCTGACAGAATTTTATCTGTCACAGTTAGAATGAATCATATTTCACCAAGCAGAAGGAATTCGAATGTATGTATCTGCATCAAAGCCCACTTCAAGGTCCTGATATTTAGCTTCAAAGTCCTAAATGCATCAGGAGAAAAACTCTTCAAGGAATACTTTCCCCTGTGACAAAATTGTCACAAGAAGCTCTTGTCTCTATACTTTTCAGAATAATGTTTTAACGTTCTGACAAGGGGCATAACTTTATCTGTGATTGTTCTTCTGCACTGAGGAGCCCTCCCCTTGGAAACTTCATGGGCACCAATATTAGGGACATTTTTCATGCCAGGTTTAGATTAATTTGACCAAGTGTTATAGCAATGGCTTGTAATTTTATCCTACTCTGATCCATTTACCTGTTTCCATTCATTTTATTGTTATATTCTATTGTGTGCCTTTTCTTTTATAATGAACATTTTTTACCAATTCCTTCTAGGCTGTCCTGATATCTTACATTGAAGGGTGGCATAAACCTAATGCTAATCAATAAGGAAACTACCAAATATTTGATATTTATAACTGCTGGATAACTCTGTGGCTTACGGAGCCAAAAAGTTGGGAATTCAGTTCCCTACTGGGTCTTCTTGAGAGGGACTGAACTTGATGATCCATAGGGTCCCTTACAATTCTTCAGTTCAAAGATGATGGTGATGATAGCATAAAGCAATGGCTTAGTGCTGAGCTTGTTGTAACTATTGAAAGAGATGAATATTTTGGGTATTTGTGGTTCATGGAAAAAACATAAATCATTTTTCCAATAATCTACTCAAAGAAAAGCAAAAGGGAAAAGAAAAGCTAAAGTTGGTTTTAAAAAACTTTAAAACTGGCTTCCATGTTGGGATGCTACTATCAAGACCTCATTTGTCACTACAGTGATACCTAGTATAACGGAATTAATTCATTCCAAATGAAATTATGTTAAGCAAATTTTCCTTTATACAAATTCCCATAGGAATAAATTGAAAATGGAGTAATCCCATTTTTATGTTGTTCGGATTCTCCCCATAGGCAATTATGTTAAAAAAATTCCAAAGATAGGGGAAATTTGCTTATGTTATACAAATTTTGTTATACAAGCTGTTTGTTATACAAGGGTCCACTGTATATCGCTTTACACAGGGGTACAGTAACAAGTTTTTTGAGAAAGCAGGAAGTAAAACATACAAGTAGTAATTGACTTCTCTAATGCACATTTATTCAGAAAAGCAAAAAGGGGAAAGATTTTTGGTCCATCTGGTTACTTATTCATTATTCTTGGTTCAGGCCACTAGTCTCATGCCTAGTTGTTCAAATGTAAATGTATAATCATTCTACTTATATTATTACTTTTATCTGTTGATCAATTGGTTAAAGTTTCATGTTAATTTCAGTATGGTGAAGAGAGATGGGTATAAAACTAGCAATCAATGAGACGGGTATAAAACTAGCAATCAATCAAGATGTCTCGAAAATCATTAGTACATTGATTCAAGTCAGTTCATCCAAACCAGAGAACCCAAACTTTCCTGAACCATCAAAGTTTCCTGTGATGGTGGGCCAAAGCACATAGAATGCGTTTCAACAGAGAGTAATGTAGGGTCCTGCATCTAGGCAGAAAAAAAAAATGAATTGCATAGTTATAGGATGGTAGACACCTGGCTGGAGAATAGTACCTGTGAAAGCGATCTGGGAGTCTGGGTGGACCACAAATTGAATGAGCCAGCAGTGTGACACGGTGGCCAAGAAAGTCAATGCAATTCTTGGTTGTGTCAACAGAAGAATTGAGCAAAGGAGGTGATAGTACTACTCTATTCTGCTCTGCTCAGACCCCATCTGACTCTGGAGTACTGTGTGTGTACAGTTCTACATTCCTCAATTTAAAAAGGATGTTGACAAGCTCGAGCGGGTCCAGAGAAGGGCAACCAGGATCGTGAAAGGTCTGGAACATATGTCTTACGAGGAGTGGCTTAGGATCTAGGAACAGTTAGTCTTACAAAAAGGTTAAGAGGGGATATGATACTAATGTATAAATATTTTAAAGGATATCAAAAAGGGGGCTGGCTTGTTTTTCATGGCTTCAGAAACTAGAACTCAGAGCAATTGGTTTCAAACTACAGGGAAAGAGATTCCTTTTGAACATTAGGAAAAACTTCCTCATGGTTAGAGCTGTTCAGCAGTGGAAGATGCTGCCACAAAGGGTGGTGGAGTCTCCTTCTTTGGAGGTTTTTAAGAAGAGGCTGGATGGCCATCTGTCAGGGGTACATTGATGGGGGTTCCTGCATGGCAGGGGATTGGACTGGATGGCCCTTGAGGTCTCTTCCAACTCTTCTATGATTCTATGAGACAATGAACTAGGTTGCCAGCTTGGCCCTCCCCCCCCCCTTCCCAATGTCCCTGTCATGTCCCTACCTTGTCCTACCACCACCTCTTTGGAGGCAGTGGCCTAGTTTTCCATCTGGGAGTTGGGCCTGCTATCTCTGGGCATGTGACCACCCACCAGCTGATACATGGGCACATGTGCAGAGGGAGACGACTGTCTTTAAAAATAATCCCAAACCCTGCTGCCGCAGCTGAGCCTGCCTCTCAGCTGAGGCAGGCTTTTTCTCTTTTTAAAAAAACAGTCCGGGGGAGGGGGGAACGAGAGAGAGAGGGGGGGGGCTGATTGCTTCCAGCTTGCTCCATCTGCACATGCACCCATTGCTCAGCTGATATGTAGTTGAATGCCCAGTGACAGCAGTCCCAGTTCACAGAAAAGAAACCAGCCTGCTCTTTCCAAAGATGGTGAGGGCACCAAGACAAGCTATGCAGATAATGGGACAGTGGGAAGGTGACAGTGATCTGGGGGAGGGCACAGGGGGCTGACTCCTTTTTTAAATAGTCTCGTGGCTGACTTAAAAAAATAGGACCATTGAATCAATTTGTGGTCCAGTAGGGAAAAGCTCAGTAGTTTGTGGTTTGTAATTAATGGTTTGTGGCCTGTGGCTCATGGCTCATGGCTCATTACTCATGGGTTTCGACAAACCACCACAAACGACCATTTGCCTGGTTTGTGCCCATCTCTAATGGTGAACTGAGAAGTAGTAGTACAAACTAAGTAAATCATAGAAGACATGTTGCAAAATGTCACACTAGATCCATTCATCCTCAAAAAATGCTTCTGTTCGGACACTTCTTACCTAAGTTTTTCCTTCTTCCTTTCTAGTTCAAAATTGTCTAGTTTTATTCAGCAGAAAATGTAAACTAAATCAGAATAGCCTGAAGACATCTGCAGTTCACTTTGAAACAACCAAAGTTTCAGGCAGAAGAAACCATTCAAATACTGTTTAACAGGCATAGGATTTCACCCGAGGGTTCTCATTACTGCAGAAGCATAATGACTCCCTCTGATATTAGCTGATAGCCTGAGATCAAGCAAACAAACTGAGGCTAGTCCTCATTAGACTGGATTATCGGTAGGGTGAGTCATGGCAACTGGACCACTTTTTCTTGAGTGATTAAAATGCAAGTAGTTCTTGTATGTGACTACAAGAAAAAGAAGTCCAGTTGCCATGACTCAACTCCCAGATGACCTCACCTGGATGACTGAGAACCTTCACATACATTAGACTGGGTTGTTTGGAAAGAGTTTGACCGCAAACAGAGGGTGTGACCATATCGGTCCCCCTTTTGGTGTGGAATGCTGTGGTCTAAATAGGGTCACTTGAGGTTATGGGAAGGAGCACTATGCAATTTGGTGTAATCCTTGTGTCTAAATGGCTTAATGACCTCAAGTGATCCTCTGGCTCCTTTTGCTATCAATTAAATACTTCCCCTACTTTTCAACAGAGGGCCAGGAGAAGTGAAATTATTATTTTTGCTCTGCTAAACCACCCATGATGCTGTCATTCACTTAGATTAAACTGGAAAAACAACAACCCTTTGCTTCGTGTTAAGCGCTGAACAAGAAACAGACTGTAGCAGTTTTGATTCGTGCTTCTCACAAAGGCAAACACTGTAATTATTTTAAAAAAAATAATCTAAGTGATTAATCTCAACAGTGATGGTCCAGGAGAGTAAAAGAAAATTTCACTTTCATTGACCTTCCACAGAGAAACAGGGGAAGTATTCAATTTGACCATCTCCTGAAGTGGCTATCTTATTAAGTCACTTCTTGATACCAGAAATTGAAAATGGATGGAGCCTTGGCAGCTGTGCCAGCCTCAAGTCTCAGTCCCAGCCTGTTCCCACCAATTGCATAGACTAAACTAGAGCATATCAACCAGTACTAAAAGAAACAGAGGCCCTTGACAAAGGCTTGGTGCATGATGCATTTGGGGTGCTCTAGGGGCAAATTGGTTCACTCTAGTGAGTACATCATGTGAACCTAAGAAAAAAGAGTGAAATGATCTGCCTCACAATGCACCAAAGACTGGGACAACTAGTCATCTGAATGAACCCAGAGTTTTCGTACTTTTATGAACTAAAGGGTTTCCCAAGTGCTGATACCCCTGTCTTGTTTTTCACTAGTCTTTGGCATCCCATTCTGTTGCCATTTCCCACCTAAGTTCATTCTTAGAGGAAATGATTATGCAGTTGTCTATTCAGCTGTTTAATATGCACACCAAAGGGGCCACTGTGCATGCAAATGATGCAGAAGACTGAAGACTTAGCGAATAAAAATTGGCCTGATTAAACACGTATGCTTTATTCTTGCCGTCTCGTCAATGCAGTCATTACACTTGAAGGAATGGTAAATCTTCTTTCAGTCCATCAGCATTAGTATTAGGTTGTACTCATTTAAGATAGAGTCTAAATAAATCTCCAATCTCTGTAGCCTGGAATCCACTGTTTAAGCATTTTCCTTCAAATTATATTTAGAGATCCCTACTCAGACTCCGTCAGCATAAGTTTCAAAAAGAGTTGGTTAAAATAAGCAACTTTGGGGAGAAATTACTACGTAATGTGAATAGTTCATAAGAGTGAATGAACATGTCATAGTTTGGGAGTTAGCTAAGCAAATTATATTAGAGCAAAATTCTGTGCAAAGGTTAGAATCCCAGTGTTGAACAAGCAACCTATATATAAAAACTAAAGCTAGATCCATGACCAGCCTTCCATTGACAGATGGGCTCTCCTCAACAAAATGTACCAGGTTTTTCTCATGCTAGGATGAGAAAGCATTGGGTATTTGTTCAGCTGTGTGTTTCATTGTTTTGAAACATCTTTTTGTTGGTGATAAGAAAATGGATGACTATTCATTTTATCCCTGATTTGGAGAGTTCACAGTTTGTTTTTTGATGGTATTTTGTGCAAAACCCACTTAATTGGTGTAATTCATACAATCCACATCAGAATATCATAATAATGATGTTTGTGGGTAGCCAGTAGTTCCACATATGCAAAAAATATCTGAGGCCTATAAGTGAAAGAAATGGGGAATCAGCCCTTTCATCCTGGAAAGAATGGTTACATGAACAACCCTGCCTTGGATGTAGAAATTTCCATCTGAAATATCTCTAGCTTTAGGGTAAAGAGTCATGTTTCAGTGTGGAAATACACATTTCAAAGATTTCACCTCAGAATAATGCATACTAAGCCAACTGGAGAAAATGCAATAAGAAATGGTCAATGATTAAGGACAATGGGAAAAGTGCCAGGCTCCCTAAGATCTATACATCAGAAGACAATCTGCAATTTTCAAAATAGAAAATAATACACAGGAAATTGTTAGCTTCCTGTCAGGCACAGCATTCTCAACACACAGCACATACAAATATGGCTTTTGACATTCCTTGTCTTGTTACAATGAAACATCGTGGGTGTTTGAGCAGGAGAATGATCAATACTCCAACTATTGAATTTACTGTACACCAACCAGTAAACCTATATTAAAAGATTTTGGGTTTTTTTTTTTTTAAAGAAGAGAGGCTGCATTATTGTTCCCAAAAAGAGGGGGAAAGGGGTTCAATAATAGTAGCGGGGAAGAATGATAAAGGTGAAAAGGAAGAGAGAGATTTTCTTCACTCAGTGTTGAAGCTGAGGAAAAAATGTTCGCAAATGGAAAATTTATAAAGCATTGAGACAGAGAGAGAGAGAGAGAGAGAGAGAGAGACGGGAGATGCCACTTTATTGGGACAACAATTCCCAGAATCCTCCAACCATCATGGTTCATATGGCCTATGGAATTTTAGGAACTGTCATTTCAAATTTCTGCTGATAATATGGTAATGTCTGTAAGATTTTCTCTAACTTCAGAGGAGCTGCTAGCAACTTCGTGAGCTAATGTTTTAGATATACCACATTGGACGGTTTGCCACTTGTGACTTCAGGTCAAATCAGACATCCAATAAGATTAGTTTTTTCAGGGTTTTCTAAGGTAGAGAATTCTCAGAAGTGGTTTATCATTCCCTTCTTCTGGGGGCATTCTGGGACCGTGCCACTTGCTCAAGGCCAAACAGGGTGTTTCTGTCTGAACAATTTGAGAATTAATGCCCAATAGTTTTTGTTTAGAATAGAGAAATCAAAATGGAATAAATAAAACCCATGTGTGTACAATCAAACAGTGCAGACTCATAGTGTTGAGTCTGGGTGGTGTGTCATCTGAATGAGGTAATCCAGATGAGGTAATGTACATGCTGTAACCCAAAATGGTATAATGCTAAATGTGATTGGTCAGCATTATGACTATAAAAGGTAAAGATTAGACAGCGAAAAATTCTTGCCATTTGATTGCTGATTATTGCTGCAACACTTGCTGTCTGTATTGCTCATATGATTACTGAGGGCATTGCTGGACCTTATAATGTAGCAACTTGGATTTGCACTGTATTTGGACATCATGGACTGAATTTCTTCCACTGAATGTACGTCTGTAACTTACAGACAAGTTATCCAACAGTGAATTGCTTGAGGAGAGAAGACTCAGTTGTATATATTGTAAGTAGAATCACCAGAAAACCATAAGAACATAAGAAGAGAGCCATGCTGGATCAGGCCAAAGGCCCATCTAGTCCAGCTTCCTGTATCTCACAGCGGCCCCACCAGATGCATCTGGGAGCTCAGGAGACTAGATATCTGTCTCCTGATACCACTCCCCTGCATCTGGCCCTTGAAGTATCCTGGTTTAAAGCCTAGAGATTACACATCTCCATCATGGTCTGTAACCTGTGATGGACTTTTCCTCCAGGAATCTGTCCAGTCCCCTTTTGAAGGCATCCAGGTCAGATGCCATCACCACATTGTGTGGCAGGGAATTCCATAGACTTACAACGCGCTGGGTGAAAAAATATTTTCTTTTGTCAGTTTTTACTCTCCCAGCCCTCAATTTGAGTGTATGTCCCCTAGTTCTGGTATTTTGGGAGAGGGAGAAGAGCTTCCCTCTATCCACTTTACTCATACCCTGCATTATTTTGTATGTCTCAATCATATCCCCCCTCAGGCGCCTTTTTTCCAGACTAAAGAGGCCCAAATGTTTTAGCCTTTCTTCGTAAGGGAGGTGCCCCAGCCCACTAATCATTTTAGTCGCCCTCTTCTGCACCTTTTCCAGTTCCACTATGTCTTTCTTGAGATGCGGTGACCAGAATTGTACACAATACTCCAGGTGGGGCCTTACTATTGTTTTGTATAATGGCATTATAATGTTGGCTGTTTTATTTTCAATCCCCTTTTTGATAATCCCTAGCATGGAATTGGCCTTCTTCACCGCTGCCGCACATTGGGGAGACACCTTCATGGAGCTGTCCACTAACACACCAAGATCTCTTTCCTGATCCGTCACGGATAACTCAGAGCCCATGAGTTGATAGATGAAGTTTGGATTTTTTGCCCCAATATGCATTACTTTACATTTGGTTACATTAAAACGCATTTGCCATTTCTCAGCCCACTCCCCCAGTTTAGAGAGATCCTTCTGGAGCTCTTCACAATCTTCTCTGGTTTTTACCACACGGAAAAGTTTTGTGTCATCTGCAAACTTGGCCACCTCACTGTTTATCCCTGTCTCCAGGTCATTTATGAACAGATTGAAAAGCACCGGTCCCAGGACAGAGCCCTGGGGCACACCGCTTTTCACTTCTCTCCATTGTGAAAATTTCCCATTGACACCTACTCTTTGTTTCCGGGATCTCAACCAGTTCTCAATCCATAAGAGGACCTGCCCTCTTATCCCCTGACTGTGCAATTTTCTCAGCAGCCTTTGGTGAGGGACTGTGTCAAAAGCCTTTTGAAAATCCACATAGACTATATCAACCGGTTCACCCAAATCCACGTGCCTGTTGACCTTTTCAAAAAATTCTAAGAGGTTTGTCAGACAAGATTTACCCTTACAGAAGCCATGCTGATTTTCTCTCAGCAAGGTTTGTTCTTTTATGTGTTTTAAGATTTTCTCTTGGATGAGGCTTTCCACCATCTTCCCTGGGACAGATGTAAGGCTAACCGGCCTGTAGTTTCCCGGGTCCCCCCCTCCTTCCTTTTTTAAAAATTGGTGTGACATCTGCTATCCTCCAGTCCTCCGGCACTGTGGCCGTTTTAAGAGACAAGTTGCATATAACCATTAAGAGATCTGCAATTTCATTTCTCAGTTCCCTAATAACCCTTGGGTGGATGCCATCTGGGCCCGGTGACTTGTCAATCCTCAATTTATCAATTAGTCCTAAAACCTCCTCTCTTTTAACCTGTATTTGATTTAATTCTTTAGTCAAGAGGGGCGGCTGAGGCAGCGGAATCCGCTCAAGGTCCTCTGTCGTGAAGACAGACGCAAAGAACTCATTCAATTTCTCTGCAATGTCCAAGTCTTCCTTAACCTCCCCTTTTCCTCCCTCACCATCCAGAGGGCCAACTGGTTCTCTGGCAGGTTTTCTACTTCTAACATATTTAAAGAAGCTTTTATTATTACCCTTTATATTGCTAGCCATTCGTTCCTCAAAGTCTTTCTTTGCCTCCCTTATCATCTTCTTACATTTCTTTTGCCAGAGTTTGTGTTCCTTTTTATTTTCCTCATTTGGGGAGGATTTCCATTTACTGAAGGACCTCTCCTTGTGCTTTAGAGCCTCTCTAACTCCACTTGTTAACCATGCCGGTGTCCTCTTGGACTTAAATGAGCTCTTCTTTCTTTGTGGTATGCACTTGTGCTGGGCCTCTATTATTGTTGTTTTAAACAGGCTCCATGCACTCTGAAGAGATTGGATTCTTCTAACCTTCCCCTTCAGTTTCTCTCTAACTAGTTTCCTCATCTGAGGGAAGTTTGCCCTTCGGAAATCAAGGGTTTTTATGTCTGATTTGGTTGACACTCTTCCTCCAACATGCATGGCAAAGGTAATTGCAGCATGGTCACTGTTCCCCAGAGGCTCAGTGACATTCACACCCCTGACCAGGTCCTGAGTATCACACAATATTAGATCCAGAGTTGCCTGTTCTCGGGTGGGCTCCGTGACAAGTTGCTCTAAGGCACAGTCATTCAGCAAGTCGAGAAACCCAGTTTCTCTTTCTTGCCCGGAGCTCGCATTGGCCCAGTCGATGTGGGGATAATTGAAGTCCCCCATGATTACTATCCTATCCCTCTTAGCCACCTCCATGATTTCTCTCCTCATTTCAAGGTCCCCCTCAAGGTTTTGATCTGGTGGACGATAGAATACTCCAATGATCACATCACTCCTTGGACCTGGTAGTTTAACCCACAGTGATTCTATGGTGGAGTCAAACCCTCTGTCAATCTCCATTCTGCTGGATTTCACCCCTTCTTTGACATAGATGGCCACTCCTCCTCCAACCCGCCCCTCTCTATCTCTTCTATAGAGTTTATAGCCTGGGATTGCTGTATCCCACTGGTTCTCCACCACTTTGACTCTGTCATCATTTTTTTGCTGAGGCCTAGTGCCACAGCCAATTTGACTTCAGAGCATTAACAGGGAACTGAACTCCCAACTACCAGTGTTATCTGGTAGTTACGTCTGTCACATACCCTCCTACCTGAAGTTTCAGAAATTGAATGTGAGCCATTTGCTGTATTGTTAAGCAATGTTGCAGGGGTGTCCAAACTTTTTGCAAGGAGGGCCAGATTTGGTGAGCTGAAAATGTGTGGGGGCCGACCATTCAGCCATATTTGGCTCCTGGGCCGGACACTGGACAAGTCTCTATAACATGCAAGGAGGTGGGGAGGATGCTGCAGCAACAGATCTGGGGGAGGGTAGGCTGGGCAGGTGACATGGGGGGATGGACAGAGTCAGGGAGAGCAGGCAAACCGTAAAACTGCAAGCTGACATCTCCATCCGGTATGGGGAGGGGCCAGCTGGCAGGGATACGTGCCAGGCTGAGACGGTGGGGAGAAGAGGCTGCGGCCCACTCAAAATTTGAAAACGGGCCGCATTTGGCCCCCGGGCCTGACTTTGGACATGCCTGCTCTATTGTCTCCTGTAAAGAGTTTGAAAAAATCTACATGGGCCTCATATGGATAAAAAGTGGCAAAGTGTCTTAATAATTCGTTTCTCCAGCCTGTTAGTGTAGATCCCTACGTTATTTCATCTCTCCTTAGATTTCAGATAACAGAATTTAACACTACTACAAACTAGATGAGTAGGTTTTTTTCCAGCTGTGGCAATCAGTCAAAGAAGCATATACTTATAATGATGTGTTTGTTAATTTGTTACACTTATAGCCCACTTTTTCGCACAAGAACCTTCAGTCGAGTCAGATTGAGAGATTGTGACAAGCCAAAGCTCACCTGGTGAGATCTGTCTTCAATAAAACAGGACCTAATTGAAAGCCTATTACAATCAAGAGATAAAATAAATTAAAGCAGGAGATATGTTATCCCTAAAATACCTTAGAATAATTTTTTCAAAAAAATAATAAGACCTTTAAAAGTTTTTTTTAAAAAAAACAACAACTCTTACATCAACATCCTATATAATTTCAGAGTGTTTCCATCTGTTCTAAATGGAAAGATTATTTTGGTCTCCCTTTTTACATTCATATTAAAATGTTCATAACTTAAGTTTCATCCCCATGGTACCACATGTATGCTCTTTCCTTTTCCCATCAGGAGCTAAGGCAGATACTAATTAAACCTGTGGAGAACAAGAAACTATTAGCTAAAAGTAGAGTTTCTTTAAGGAAGTAGCATACTGAGAGAGTGAGATGGTAAATCTAACTCATTGGTCAGAAGTTTTACTGATCTGAGAAAAAAAAAAACCTCTTTCTCCTTTTTTTTTTCTTTGTTATACTCTCATTTCCATCTAGTGGTACCATATAACACAGATTTTATCAAACAGAAGAAACAATAATCCAAGCCAATTGTGGATATGCTAAACTTCTGGAAACCACGTCAAGACTTATTGCCTCACCATTTCTACTTAAAGAAGGAAATTATATATTAACTCTTAACACAATAAATTTATATTGGACTTTTTTTTAAAAAAAAACTTGTGAAATAATTTTAGAAATTAGATTTTTTATGTCTCCCAAGCTTTCTCTATACTTGTTAAAATGTTTTATTACTTTCTTGCTTCATACTGAATCTGGTTGTACATAGGAGGAGAGATTAAACCAGTCTTTTAAAATAGCATTTGGCATATGAGTACAAGAGGGCACCCCCCATTTGCTGGATCAACAATGGTGGATTTGCTTGCTGTTCGAGCAGATAGGGGGTAACTTACTATACTTACATGCAGGTAAATATTAAATAAAAAGTTGTTGAATAAAAACATTAAAGAAAAAAACAAAGAAATACATATTTAATTTCTCACATATTTCCAATGTGTGTTTACCAGAACCATCCAATAGAGGGAACCAAAGACAATGTTATATACTGTATAGTGTTTGCTATTTCCAAAATGTTTTAAGCATCTACAGGGCTTGCAATCAATCCCCCATATATGTCATGGTCCTACTGTGCATATAAGCAATCAGTAAGTTAAACTACTCACAAAATTGTTTCACTGGACAAACATGTGGCAGATGTTTTATCTCACTAATTTAAAAAAAATGAAAAAACAACTCAATGTGATGCCTACCATTTAGCTGACATGCCCTGTAAGGCAGATTGGGACCCAAGGGCTTGCCTAGGGAACTTGGATCACAATGCTTGGTTCTGGAGAACAACCTCAGACCAGTAGATTCTTGCATAAAACCAGGTAGAGAGATGGAGGGGAGGATAAGAGAGGGGTAGCCGTGTTATGTCAAAAGGACGTGGGAGTGGGATTCAAAGCACTGACAGCACTCAGCATAATGTTGAGTATATGCCAACTGTCCTGAAAAGCAAGAAAACTGAAAGGGAGGCCACAATAAGCACATTCCTAGTTTGAAAAATAGTGCAGAAATAGAAATAAAGTTGTTTATTATTATTATTATTATTATCATCATCATCATCATCATCATCATCATCATCATCATCATCATCATCATTCAACAGATTGTCTGAGATATGTACTTCTCTTGGCATAAATGCTTAAAGGTTATTATTATTTTTGCTTCTGTTTTATTTCAGAAGCTGAAAGTGTTCCAGAAACTATAATTTGTCCTTGAGTATCATGCTGTAGTACAGAGCAGATGATGTATAGCTTGCACTATTTACAAAATAATTTATATAGTGCTTCTCACCATTGCCTATCAAAATGCCTGATGTATTTTACATTATTCATCTGGAGCAAAAATTCTATCCCAGCAAGAGATGAATCCCTTCTGCCAAAGGAGAAATGAAGAGATGAATTACATCACCTTATCCTTTCTATTGTCTCCTCTTAAAAGTGCACATATACTGCAACTAGAAACATATCTCCATTATTTAGCAAGTCTTATTTAGTAGAACTACTTTGAGAATTGGTTTACTTTGGGAGGTCCCAGTGACCTTTTTAACATTCATATTGTCTCAGGCTACTCAGTGGTAACTTCCAGAATATCAATAGAATTCTAATTTTCATAAATCAACAGTAAAAGATTCCCGATTAAAAGAATCCACTTAGGTTGTTATTGTTTTTAGTAATGTCAATAAAAAGATTACCCAAATTAGTAATTCACCTCTAAGGACATACAGTGGTATCTTGTATAATTCCTAAATATGCAGACAAGGTGTAACATTGCATCATTTCTACTTTACAAACTCCATATTGTGAGATTTTATTTATTTATTTATAGGGATGGGCACCTTACAAAAATGACACAGTTTCATCGTTTCATATCTTTACAAAACTTACAAAACAAAACAAAACAGCAAACAGTGTGTCATCAAGACATAAAACAAAACACTTTTTTTTTATTTTGGACATGAAACGATTCATCCCAGCCTCTTAATCCAGCCTTCTTGAGAACAGGAGGTTTATTTTTAAATGGATTGATTTGTTTTCCACACCTCAGCTGTTGAGATAGCTTATCTCCAATCTTGATCTGCTTGAAGGTAGTGAGGAGCTGAGCTGTTCCCTTCACTGGTTGTGTCTGCAAGTTGACTTAAACTGTTTTCCTTTCCTTTTTAAGTAGGACTGTGGGGGTTAATTTTTAAAAATATTTTCTTTCCTTCCCTCACCATTGGCTGTTGAGCTTATCTCTCCGATCTCTCCCTCTGGCAGCTAGCTATTAGGTTTCTAGCTTGTTTACAGAGGGTTCTTTGCTTGAAAGCAAATTGATTGGAAGGTTTGAGGGTCTTTGATTTAGGGCAGTGGGCTCCCTGTTAAAGAAAAAATGGAAAGCTCCCCATTATTTATACCCTTAAGAAGCATTTTGCTTCATTTTGTTTCACGACAAAAATTCATTATTAATAAAACAAAACAAAATGAAGTCTGAAATGAAACAAAATGAAACAAAGCACTATATTTCCATTTCATGCCCATCTCTACTT
>JAHTLZ010003542.1:58646983-58683344 GCA_023846285.1 Phrynocephalus versicolor | reverse complement strand
TGATGATGATGATGATGATGATGATGATGATGATGATGATGATGATGATGATGATGATGATGATGATGATGATGATGTCTTGGGTACAAAGTGCATGTAAATAACACTTCCTTATTCACTGTAGGCCAATGGTTTCCAACCTTAGGTAATTCAAGTGTTCTTAGGGCACTTTTACATGACCCCTAAAATCCGAGGCAAAGGGCTCCCAGATGTGGAGCTTAAAATTGTTTTCCCACCAGCTCCGGACTTTAAACAAAATTAAGTGCGACCACGCCCACCTAAGCGCGTCCCAGCGGATTTTCCAAGTACCTGGTCTTCAGAGGTGAAAAATTTCTGATGCAGATGTAAAGCAGTGAGTGCCGGGCTCTCCTCGCCTTGTGTTTGTTTGTTTGTTTTGCCCCCTGCCCCTTTAAGAGACTGGAATGCTTGCTTCCGGGGCTGCGACCCGGCAGACGGAGGTGGGTCTGCAATTTTTTCTCCCTTTTTTTCTCCCTCCCCTCACGCAGACAGGAGCAAGGGAGGGTGGAGGGGTGGGAACACAGGAAGAGTGACAACCCCCAAGATCTCTGGTCCGAATTTAAGTTGCCAGAGGATCTTAGGGGTTGTGTAAAAGCACCCTTAGATGACAGCTTCCAGAAACCTCAGAAACATCAAGCACAGTTGGTATTGAAGGCTTATGGGACACAGTCCAAGAATGTCTGGGTGATCCAAGGTTGGGAACCACTGCTGCAGACGGTCTTCTACCGTGTTTCCCTGAAAATAAGACAGTGTCTTATATTAATTTTTGCTCCCAAAGATGCACTAGGTCTTATTTTCAGGGGATGTCTTATTTTTTCATGAAGAAAAAATGCAGTACACATTTATTGTTATCTTATTATGGGGAGGCCTTATTTTTGGGGGATGCCTTATATTTCAGTTTGGGGCAAAACTGTAAGTAGGTCTTATTTTCAGGGAATGTCTTATTTTCGGGGAAACAGGGTTATTGATTCTTTCCATCAACAGCTTGCACATAGGTTGTTGAACCTTCACAGTTTCAAATGGGACTATTTTTTCCAGTCCTACTTAAAGACATCACATATAAAAGCAAGAGCTTTTTGCATGCCCAACCATCAACCCTGCAGAAGGTGTCTTTGAGGCCATTCCCAGTCCAGTTGGTTTGTGGAGGAATGTATGCCCAATAAATTGCACTCTTTAAAAATAATGCTGAACTCCTGCTGTGAGCGACACAGGGAAAGTTCCCCAGTAATTCTGCTGCCAGTCAAGCACAATGGATCCTTTTGGCTCCTGCTGCTGCTAGGATGTGAAAAAGCATCCCACAGCAATTTTGCTGGACTCAATAATAAATAACACTGAAACACTAGAAGTATTAAGAACCATCTTCAATTGTGGCAGCACTTTAAAGGAGACATAGCACAATTTTATTTGACATTTCTTTAAAGATCAGCTCCTCTAAATGACTCACTATTCATTTCCCTTTGGCTGTGTTTGTGAAACTCACAAGAGCTTTGTGTTGTAGTTGCCTGAGATTTGAATAGCCTACATGAATGGAAACACATTGCATTTTTTTTTAGGATGGTTCTCCTTTTCATGCATGATACAGCCAAGAACAGTGGTGGCGAACCTTCGGCGCTCCAGATGTTTTGGACCACAACTCCCAGAATTCCAAGCCTGTATTGCCAATGACAAAGGACTGTGGGAGTTGTGGTCCAAAACATTTGGAGTGCCGAACGTTCGCCACCACTGGCCTAGAAAACGATTGACTTTACAAGATGTGCCTTCAGACAAAATGAAAGTGTATAGATAGATAGCAAGAGAGGTCTCACTAGAAAATCCTGGAAAAAGGCTGTTGTTTTAACAATTGCTATTTTCCTCATAAGTATGATGGAAAGAACTAGAGATTTACTGATTTTGTGATATGGAAAATTATGTGTTAGAGAAAACAAAAGTGACAAATATCTCCATCCATGTACAGAGCCTTGCACTTACATGTTTGGAGGACTAGCTAGTTCTTAAGAAAGATAGGAACAACCCATCCACAGTGTAAACTTGGCAGATGTTTAAGAAACAAAGAAGCAATCATTCAAGTTTGTTTTGCTTTGTTGTGCTATTGCTTTAATACTTGACTGATTGCTGAATCTTAAATGAAAAAACATACAACAAAGCAATTACATCTCAGGCTGCCTTCTCAAGCAGAGGAGAAAGTGGCGGGATACCTTGTCCTTGCCTGTAAAGATGAGACAAGGATTCCTTACTGATTACCAAGCAGCTGTGACTGTTCTTCTCTTGCATTTGATGCCAAGAAGGAGGGGATGTTGAAACCATCCCAATGTCAACAGCACCTTCTGGAGCAGAAGCCACCAATTTGACATGTTGCTATGGACTTCCCATGACAACCATGTTATGCCTATTAGGGGAAGATTTGGCAGCTTGTAAGATAGTTACCAATAAAAAGGGAAATTGCTCCAAATTCAATTTGGAAAGAGTGCAAGTCCAAGTTTACTCATGCTTAACGCTGTCGTAGTCAGACGGCTTTATCTTTTAAAAAACAAAGTAAACAGACAGACAAATAGCCATATTTATTAGAGAGGACATTCCAAAAACATGATTGTTATTATGTGGTCCTTTGTGAGTGGGAGGTAGAAGTTATTTGTAAGGAACCCACATTTAGAGCTCTTGCAGGACTCTAATTGTTACTTAAGCGTAAATAAAATAAGCTTGGGAGAGCATGCCAACAGCATACAGTTCACAAAGGATGTGGAATAATACTGAAGCCCTAAACTCAGTCATAAAGGGAGTGTGTGGAGCCCATACATGTTGAGGGGAGTAATCTAGCTAAGACCTCCTCTGTTATCAATTGTCTGAACTTAACCATCTGAAGAGCGGAAAGCTGCTGTTTCGAGGTGACGTCTTCCCAGAGCCAAAAAACCTTCTCAGACATGGAGAAGCTCTCTGGACAGAACGGACCATGTGTCTTCAGACTGTCACTATGGGGGGACGGGCTGGTGTGTTCCATTCAGCTGATGACATTATTGTCCTTCCTTAAGTATAACTTACAGAACAGGATTTTGGATCTCTCTCCTCTCTCTCTCTCTCTCTCTCTCTCTCTCTCCCCCCTTTTCTTTTATGGAGAAAGCAAGTGGAATACTGAAGCCACACTTTTCTGGAAAAGCTTATGTTCCATGAAAGCATTCAATTTTTTTTCTCCTTCTGAATCTCTTTGGCCCCAAACATCTTCTCCACTGTCTTTTGCTTGTGAAAAAGAAGCTATGCCACTTTGACCAGCTTTATATTATAGATCTGTGTCATATCTAGCCTACATGCCATTGAGATGAGCACCCTGCCTGACAGAGACTGATGAACAACCTTTCCTTCTAAAGCAGGCATGTCCAAACTTTGGCCCTCCAGATATTTTGGACTGCAACTCCCACAGACCTTTGCCATTGGCAATCTAAGCTTAAAATTCTGGGAGTTGTGGTCCAAAACATTAGGAGGGCCAAAGTTTGGACATGCCTGTTCTAGAGGTTTTAGAGGTTTTTAGAGTTTTTTGAGTTTTTGAGTGTGTTGTTAGTGGGTTAAATGTGTGTATGTGGGGTGGGGGAATAGATATTTATGTATGGTTGTACTCTTAGGTCCTGTAAAAGCTGATGTAGATTTTTTCAATCTCGTTCTGCACAGGACAATGACAATAAAGATTTATCTATCTATCTATCTATTAGGTTGACGAGAAGGTGCTCTGTCCACAAATAGGGGAACAAAAGTTGAGAGGCCATTTGAACATACTTAGAACATGCAAACTACGATAACTTGTCCTTTTGGAGAAATGGCCCTTCTGAAAGAAATCAAACATCTGGTCGTATTAGTTAGAACAAATTAAAGTATAAATTGAAAGATACTTACCTTGATGATATTTCAGAAGAACATTTTCTCATGGGCCATTCAAAAGCATGTTAGTAATTAGACATGGGCACGACTCGGCGAAATTGTCACTTCCGTTTTCGGTTGTCGTTTCCGTTACGTAACGAGAATGGTAACGATAATTAAGCCGTCAGAACTCGAACCGAACCGACAGAAGAAAAATTTGGTCGGGTTTTTCGTTATCGTTCATGGCATCGCGGCGATCGTGCAATGCAATTGGCAAGCACAAGCAGCACAGAAAAAGTTTTAAAAAGTTAAAAAAAACGACTCCCGGCCAAAAAAGCAGGCGAAAATATGCCTGCCTGAGGACACCTACCTGAGGGGTGGTTTCTGGGGGGGGGGTTCCCGGCCTCCCCCCTCCTGTCCTGGGCTGCTTGCACCAGGCTGGGGGGGGGCATCCTCGTTGTCTCCAGAGTCCATGCCATGCGGTGGGGGGATCCAAAATGGCGACCACAATATTTATTTTTAAATCGTGGTCCAAAAACCCACCAAAGCACAACAGAAACATGTGAAAATTAGGTATTTTAAATGCCTGAATTTTTATAGTAGCAGCAGTGGGTTTTTTTATAGCAGTAAAAGGTTGCACTGATTTTATTTTATTTTATTTTATTTTTAATTTTTTTAGACCTGCCCATGTGGGCTGGGCATGGGATGGGACCATGCAAATTTTTTGAACCATTCCACCAATGGCATGGCCAGGTTTTGACTGATACTTCTGGATGTCGCCTGCCCGCCCGCGCCGCCGCCCGCCCACTCGCCCACCTGCGGCCACCGGCCACCCGCTTGCCTACCCGCACCTACCCCCTGCCACTGTTGACGCCCACCCGCCCACCCGCACCTCCCCCCTGCTGCTGTCGCTGCCCACCCATGGCCCCCCGCCACCGCCGCCCGCCCGCCTCTCCCTCCCACCGCCCGCCTGCCCGCCCGCCCACCCGCCCACGCACACCTCCCCCTGCCGCTGTCGCCCCCCGCCCATGCCCCCCGCCACCGCCGCCCACCTGCACCTCCCACCCGCCGCCTGCCCCCACACACCTCCCTGCCCGCCGCCTGCTGTCCACCCCCCCACCCGCCGCCTAGGGCGCAAAAACACCCAGCGCCGGCCCTGATTGCGGGACGCCCCCATGCTCACTGGGACGTCAAATTGCGGTAAATCGCGGCGGAAACTACAAACGACCAAACGACAAACGGAACGACAAATTTTTGAAAAATTTAACGACAAACGGAAACGACCCAAAACGGACCCGTCCCAACAAATGACAACTCGAAAAGTAATTTTTTCTGGTCATGCCCATCTCTATTAGTAATACAACCTCAGATATAATATGGTCCCAATTATACAATTAAATTTTTCATAGGGTGATGCTCTGAAAATTAATCTTAAAAATTTACAAGTAGATTAACAATAGTGTTTAGAAGGAGGAGATGGTCTTTGAATGTGATGCCTTTTAATACTTATTCATTAGTACCTCTTAAAATAGAAATATAGTAGGATACAAACATCTTAGTTTTGAATGACATAAGCATTTATTTTTATATAGGAGGATAAGTTCTTGAATTCTGATGGATTTGTAGTTGAAGCATCTTTAGGCAGCAGGTAAAGAAATTAAACTAATCTATGTGTAGATGAGAAATATATTCTGTGAGCCCACAAAGATAAAATTGGTCCTAAAGCTATCTTTGTCACAAGTCTGTCGGTTTTCCCCCTCAAATTTCTGGTTCTGAAATAGCAGAATCTGAAAACTATCTCAAAACATGTCTAAGCACCTTTTTATAAAAGGACTATTCAGTGCACACAGCACAGTACTTAAATTGACAAAAAACCATACTCGTGTTCTCAGTAACAAAAGGCTTTATCATAAAGGATCTCTTCTGTTTTCATTTGTTCATTGTTTAAGAATCAAAAAGGTACTGTGGGGAATACAGTGAAAAACCACCTTTCAGGCTTTTACATAAAGGTGTATGCTACATTCCACAGAGATCATCACCTAGTTTTGAACTATATATCTAGGCTATCTTTGATATCTTGGCAAAAAGGACATTTTAGCTATAGGCAAAACACAAAGCTTAGGTCCAGAAGCACCTTTGGAACTTTCCCAACTAAGGGCGCTTTTACACAACCCCTAAAATCCGGGGCAAAGGGCTGCCAGATCCGGAGCTTAAAAATGTTTTCCCACTAGTTCCGGACTTTAAACAAAATAAAGTATGACCACGCCCACCTAAGCGCGTCCCAGCACATTTTCCAAGTACCTGGTCTCCGAATGTAAAAAATTTCTGATGCAGATGTAAAGCAGTGAGTGCCAGGCTCTCCTTGCCTTGTGTTTGGTTTTGTTTTTTGCCCCTGCCCCTTTAAGAGACTGAAAGAGACTGGAATGGTTCCTGGAGCAGTTCAACGGCAGAGCGGAGGTGAGCCTGCATTCTTTTCTCCCTTTTTTCTCCCTCCCCTCACGCAGACAGGAGCAAGGATGTGCGGAGGGGTGGGAACACAGGAAGAGCGACAACCCCCAAGATCTCTGGTCTGAATTTAGGTTGCCAGCAGATCTTAGGGGTCATGTAAAAGGGCCCTGAATGGCAACTTCTGAAGCAACAAGCCCAGCGTTTGTCTCATTCATTTGTCACTTGTTTCTTAACAGTCCTTTTGATGTTCATCCCATTTGACTATATGGCATTAGAACAAATCACAAACTGATCTAATCTTTTGGTATGAGTATGTAGTGTGTTTTGTTCAGCTGGCAGGGCTTGTGTTTTTTGGGAGACTTCTCCACTCATGCTATTTTGTCTTGCTCTTGGAAAAGTCTGTGTTAGCTAAACATGGCTGGGAAACTGGGCATAGCATATGCTGTAATGAAACAAAAAAGCTGTTCCAATCTCACTCTTGGAATTTAAGGCTGATAGGAGAGTCTTTAGAGATACATTTGAAGGAGAATGTGGTGAACCAGGAGGATAGGCAAAAACCTAGTGACTCACTTAGTGACTCTAATTGCATAAGATCAGCATTAAGGTGATTGAACAAACTGGTCCACTTGAATGTTTTGCTATATCTAGCATGCAACGTTAGTCAGTAATTGTTGTTTCTGATATCCTGAAGATGGCATGACAGATATACATACTGAAAGCTTGATCTTTTAACTTTATTCAAGGTTTCTAAAGGTTTTACTTGGAAGCTAAGCTTGTTAATTTTTGTTGATCTTTTCAGTCTGTTGACTGATATTGGTCTACCTCTGTTCAAAATTTAGGTGTATTGTTGAGCATGCCCAGGTGACATTCCTGATGACACAAAGAGAGGCACATGGTGTGTAAGTGAACCCTATTCTGGTAAGGGTGATAACTGATACAGCACTAAACTGATATAGGAAGAATTCAAATGTTTTCTTTGTCTCATTAGTTCAGAATCAGTGCTATTTCACTTGTTATACATTAACAACAAGAAGAGATTTGGATGCCACTGAAAGGAGTGGAAAACATCCTGTGGATAATGGAAAAGAAAAGTGAGGAAGAAGGGGGATTGTGTGATGTGTGGTCAGTTTAAAAATACCTTCCCACGGTAACTACAGATTTCTATGTGAACCACTGCAGCAACTTAAACACTAAGGAAGAACTTTCTGTTGGTCAGAGCTGTCCAACTGTGGAATATGCTACCACAGAGGGTGGTGGAGTCTCCTTCTTTGGAGGTTTTTAAGCAGAGGCTAGATGGCCATCTGTTGGGAGTACTGTGATGGGAGTTCCTGCATGGCAGGGGGTTGGACTGGATGGCCCTCGTGGTCTCTTCCAACTCTATGATTCTGTGATTTTAAGGTGTAGTGTAGAGATCTTTGTATCAAACTGGGAGAAATCTCTGTGGAGTCAAATCCTTATATGTTCAAGATATCCTTGACCATTTCACAGATGAATCATAGAATCATAGAGTTAAAAGAGACCTCAAGGGCCATCTAGTCTAACCCTCTGCCATGCAGGAACTCCCATCAAAGTACTCCTGACAGATGGCCAACCAGCATCTGCTTAAAAATCTCCAAAGAAGGATACTTCACCACCCTCCATGGCAGCATTTTTCACTTCCAAACAGCTCTAACCATCAGGAAGTTCTTCTTAATATTCAATTTGAATCTCTTTTCCTGTACTTTGAAACCAGTGCTCCAAGTCCTAGTCTCTGAGGCCATGGAAACAAACCTGTCACTTCTTTAGAATGACATCCTTTCAAATATTTAAACATGGCTATCATATCCCCTCTCAACCTTCTTTTTGAAGAGCTGCCTAGATGCCCTAAGCACATCCAATGTCGCCTCATTTCAGAAACTAAGCAGAGTCAGGCCTGGTTAGTACTTGGATGGGAGCCCACCAGGTACTGGCAAACCACTCCTGTATTCCTGCCAAGAAAACTCCATGGACATGGAGTCATGAAAAGTCAGTTACGACTGTAACCATACGCACGCGCACACACACAGAGAGAGAAAGACACAGAGAGATTCCCAGCTCCCTAAGCCGCTCCTTGTAAGACATTCCAGACCTTTTACCATCCTGGCCACCCTCTTTGGACCCATTCAAGGTGCTCAACATCCTTTTTAAATCGAGGAATGCAAAACTGGACACAGTACTCCAGATGGGGTCTGACCACAGCAGAATAGAGTAGTACTATCACTTCCCTTGGCACTAGGCTTCTGTTGATGTAATCAAGAATCACAGAGGGTACAGATTCCAGCAGTAACCAATGTTTAGCTGAATATTCCATTACTTGTGGTGTCAGGATGGTACCACCTCCATGTAAGAGGCAGACAACAGTATGACATGGAGAAATCAGGACCAGAACAGGCACGAAAGGAAACAAAGGGGATAAGTACAGGGTTCAAAATGGGGAACTTCTTATTGCGGGGTGTATTGGATAGCAGGAAGAAAGGGACTGAATTGTATGTTTTGAACAGGATTGAATCTAGACTGCAGGTTTTTGTGGCAGAATTTAATTGTCTTGTACTACTTGTAGCATTATAATCAAAGCAAGAATCATTGTCGGAGCTGCACAGATACAAACCACAGAGCATTTTTCACCTGTGTTTCCTCTATAGTAGCCTACCCTGAATGGGGCTTCTGAAGTAGTAGAAATGGTGGGAAATAGATGGCAGCAATTTCCTTTTAAACATAAAACTTGAAGTTTGAAATCCTATCCACATTGCCTAGTCTAGACTAGAGGATCAGCCCCAATGAAAATGATTAAATGTGTTTATAGAACAATGTTGTTTTAACACAGTTATTAACTTAGTGCTACCGGTACTGCTTTCTACACTGCAAAATTTTTATTGTTTGCATTTGGTAAGATACCTTACTGTTAAATTTAGATCAACTCAAAAGAGGTCCCTGCATAGGAAAAAAGGGTACAGTAGTTACATTCTGCAGAAGCCATAGTAGAAAAGAGGCTGAATGAATAGTGAGGCTTCCCACCAGGACATCCCCCAGATCCTATATCATTTTATATTTATTTGTTTATTTGATTTATCTACTGTGACCATCTAGCAGAAATCTATTCTGGACGTCTTACAACATAAACAAAATACAATAAAGCACATTATACATCTGAAAATACTAAATAAACAAACTGAACAATCAAAACCAACATATATGTCAAGCAAAAGTAGATTCACAAAGCAGAGAAACTTCATAGGTCAACTGGACTACGGAATAGATGAGTTACAATTAATTAGGGAGTTCCACAGTTAAATGGAATAATAGTATCCTTTCACACTTCATCTGTCAGCTGGCTTATCTATAAAGTGGCCCACTTGGTCACACCACTTTCCATGAGATATTAGGGCCTAAAGCCTGAGACCTAGGTGTGAGACCTTGTGATGTCACAAATAACCTTTCAACTATAGTTGAAAATGGTATGTTTGTGACAGACAATGTGGAGACACAATGAGGAATGTAAAGGTCAATGAAAATGGCTACCTAGGTCCGTCACCCATATGGAGGGGGGCTTGTGGGTCAAAGGCTGTGATGGACAATGGGAAGCAAATGCAGTGCACCATCATCAGTGCTTCTGAGTCTTCTAGTGACAGAGGCCCTGCTCTACTGCAGTGACATCACATGTGTTTTCCTTTGTGATAGCAGAAGGATCCTCCCCCTGGTTTGAGCTTTTGACATAAAAATCTCAGGGATCAGAATACTACCACTCTGACAACTCTAGCTATATGTCCATTGTAAACTTCCCTTCACCCCTTACACTCTCCTGCTAATACGCAAAGGTGTGGAACTGGGCAAAGATGTACTTGTCACTGGACAAGTACAGCATGGTCACCTTTGAATAAATTGGAAGGATGCCATCATGTGATTCCCTCCCCCTCAAGCAGCAAAATGTCTTGGACTGGCATTGACACTGTACTTGTTTTTCAGCCAAATTTATGTCTTGGGGCAGGGGTTTGCATTTTTGAGTGCTTGTGTTTTTCCTCCAGTGGTTGTTAATTATCATTATTTCAGAGCTTTCTCCAAGCCTACATTGGTCCAAAATTGAGAGATCATTATTTTCTGAAATATCAGGGGCTAATAGTGCAATGTAATAATTGTGCAGGCCCACACATACAATTTAAAGAGCTTAATTTATGTTTTCAGAGTGAGCAAAGGCCTATGTATTCATTAGTGGTGCATTATTGTCAATATGAGTGCAGCAGCATTATTAGCAAATGAAACAAATATGGGAGGAACCGAGGTTTTTTTAATCAACTCCTGAACCATTTTCTCCCTGAGATGTTACCAGTGCTTATTGTTCAGCAAGAGTGCACTATAATCTGAGTTTAATAGATGGCAGTTTTGTAGTCAATGCGATTTGCTGGCTGTGATCAATAAAACTCCTTGTTGCAGTTTCCATTTGCCAGAAATATATCATCTAAAAGGCTGTAATTTGCAAAGAAACCCTTGCACTAAACACAGGGTGAGGGAGCTAATAAGGACTACTCATTTAAAGGAGGAGGACAGATTCTAATGACAATGGAGCCATAACAAAGCCATCTAAATTAAAACAAAAATCAAAGGTTTCCTCTCCCCACTCCTTTTGCAGGCATGCAAACACTTCAATATTTCGGAGAAAACAGACAGGCTTCAAACTTCCACTGTGACTCCAGCGCTCATGGAAAGCTTGTCTTTATGTTCATCACCCCCTCATATATTGTTGGCTCTCCCCTACCTGGTTCCAGTCATTTATTCTGCAATAGCCCATTGCACACTAAAAAGAATGACATTTGTCCCTTTAAATCCCCAATATGTTTGGAAAATACCAGTGCCCAAGTTCATGTTGCAAGGGAAGCTAATAGGTGGCCCTACAAATTTTGTTGGCCATTCACTTTTAGCAGCCTTCATTGTTGGCCCTGGCTTCCATCAAAGGAAGGTGCCCTCCAATAACATCTGGAGTAGAGTTCAGAATAGTTTCCTTTCTGGACTACCTTGGCCAATGGGGCACTGTTAACTACAGTATACAGAGGCTGGGAGACTGAGTGATTTATATTACCCCAAAGCAACTCTTCCAGACTGAGATCTGACCCCAGTGGCAAGCCTTAAATGGCTTGGGGGCCAATCCATGGTATCTGAAAAAGCATCTCCTATCATACAAACCCATTCCCCTTGCTAGTGAAGCCATGGAATAAGATTACCCTGCTTAAAGAGGATTTCTTTGTTTCCTTCCTGCTCTTCCTGGTGAGTAAACCCGGGTGAAGATAGTGAGATGATTTAATACAAAGCCACCTCTTCGGTGGCTCCCATTTCATGGAAGAACTGTCCAAGATCCTGGACCTGTTTTGGAGATAAGGTTTGGCACTTTGGATAACTCCTTCGAAGTTCAAAGTAAACTCAAGACAGATCTGTTACCCCTGCAAAACTGGACTCACCTATCTCTGCTGCATACTCTATAATCTGCACTGGAGGCCCAGTTAAAAAAAAATACCTACCCAGCAACTGCCAGGTCTTTCCTTTGTATGCCCACCACTGAAACAGAATACAGTAGTGAGACCACAGAGCAGGGCTTTTTCTGTAGCAGCAGCCTGATTATGAAATGCCATCCCACCACCCCCAAGGGAGGCATTCTGGTTTTCTATTCATGATTTATAGTTAGTTTTACGGACATCAACACTACACTGGCATTGTTGGAAGTAAATAAAATATAAACAACAAGGGAAACAAAACCAGCAATATTTGAGATGTAGCGTAATCTTGCAATACTACTATGGAATAAAAAATAAATCTAAGTATATACCGTAAAGACCAGAATGCAATTGAGGAAAAGGTCTGTGTGGAAAGACAAGCCAAAAAGTCGTATTTGCTCTATGGTGGGCTTCTCTTTACACAATTAGTCCCACAACCTGTGGTATGGTTAGGGTATCTGGGAAAAATACTGTCTCTTGCCATCCAGAACCAGGGGCAGGAGCTTGACATCAGAGGTATTGAAGTGGCCTACTTGCTCCCAAACATGAAAACACTAATTCAGCCTCTAGAGCAGAGGATTAAAAGGCCCTTAAAGGCTCATTACCCATAGTACAGTAAGGAAAGATGGTCAATGCTAGGAAAGATATCCTTGCTACACAGAAGTATTCTGTGTGTAGGTGTGTGCAACTTGACTGGTTATACTTTGTACTTGTGGTTTTGTGGCCACAAGTGTCGTACATGGATTTTGTGCTACACAGGGACCCAGCACCCCTAACCCTAGCATTGCTGAAGGGAAAAGTGTGCAACATTTTCCCTCTAGGCACACAATTCATTCAGAGCTCCTCACCTGAATTTATGAAATAAGGCACATGTGCACCTTCCAGTGACCAGTCACTAAACAAAAGCATGTTTATTTGCAAAATGTGGAGTAGGGCAAATGGGACTTCTGCTTATAATGATGCATACTAAGTGTATTCTCTACCTTGGGCCTGATAATTTTTAGGGACGAAGCAGGTTATTTGTTAGTCTAGAGCAGTGGTGGTGAACCTTTGGCACTCCAGATGTTTTGGACTGCAACTCCCAGAATTCCAAGCCTACATTGCCAATGGCAAAAGACTGTGGGAGTTGTGGTCCAAAACATCTGGAGTGCCAAAGGTTTGCCACCATTGTTCTAGAGAGAGTGAAGTATTCTTCTGTCTCTCTCCCTTTCTCTCTCTCTCTCTCCCTCCCCCCCTCTCTCTCCCTCTCAACACAAACACAAAGAGAGTGAAAGCGAGAGAGCATGCAAGATATATATTTTCCAAAGGTCAGACATTTTAGTTGGTTAATAACAAAAGCAGGTTCTAAGGTAACATTTTGTTATGGCTGTGCTAAACAAAATGAAGGCTGTGAAACAAGACAGGACGTTAAATAGGAAAATATTTCAAACACTAAATTATGTGACTTAAAGTATTATAATTATCTGCGACTTCTGACAAAGGCTAGTAAATTCACAGGCCTTACCTGTAATCAGACAAACAGCACTGTCAGGATGTTATAGAATATTCTCCCCAGCAGTGACATAGCTGGGGTAGGAATATCCATACAGATGCTAACTTTCACCCCAGAATTATTGCTTATTCCTAGTAAACTTAATAGATGCTCTAGCATGCCCATTATAAATATTAAAAAGTTCCACAGACTTATTTTGGGAATGTCACAAAATTTTGCAACATTTACCATCTGGGACAAAACCAAGAGTACTGCTTCCCGTGAAATTATTTCTGAATAACATGCTCCATAATTAATATGACACGCCAGTCCTGTAACCAAAATCTTTCTCATGCTTTGAAATATGAAAAAGTAATACATGTAGAGCCTACTACCTACCATTTTGCCATCAGTAAATGGTACATGGTCTCCTCCACAGACATTGTTAAGGGTGCCCATTTTGGATGTTTTTAAAACTACAAACCCCTTTAAATTTCCTTTCTCTGAGTCCTGTCTGCAGGGCCCAGACTTAACAGACAACAAAATTACACTTAACTGGAGAAAAGACCAAGCTGGCAGGTTTCATGCCTTAGATAGATCTAATTTCCTGCTTGAAAAAGAAACTGCCCTGATGTTTGCTAGGAAGCTTTCTTTTCAAATAGGAATATAAGTTTTCTGTCCAGGTGAACACAGTTTAGGCATCTGTAAGTTCTGGGTTTGGTAGGTGGCATTCACAGAAAGTAGAATTCTAGGGGTTTTAGTCCAAAAATTCCCAGTTGTACATCCATATTCACTACCAGTGGAAGCTGCTGATTCCAAGGACATTGTTGCAGTCAAATTGCTCTAGGGTTTTACTCTGAATGTTAGAAAACATACTGATCTCATTGTGGGGATAGAATTCATTACTTTGGATTCATCTTGTAAACTTCAATAATATCTGGAACAGAGTCACTGCCTCTCAAATATCCAAACAGATCCTGTTATCTGTATATAAAAATAAATAAATCACACCCACTTTTCAAAGTACAACACAATAACAATTTAATGATGAAAATATAGATACCCTAATTTGAAAAATGAGCTTCCTCAGCTTAATTTGAGGGACACTTTTAAGGACTTTGGATTCATGGTGCTACATTTAGACTTCAGAAATGACTAGTTAAGCTTAAGTAACTAAATGAAATCAATTCCTTTTTTCCCATAACAAAGGTATAATGATGTTGCATTATGACATAAATTAATTAGGGATAACTTCACACATTTTGAATTTAACAGTGATTTAATTTATCCCATAAATTAAAAATGAAGGCAGTAGATTGGAGGGTGACGTATGTGTAGCCTTCGATCTTTCATGGGCTTCCAATCTGTGAAAAAGTGGAGAGAAAGAGACAATGCCTCAAAGCACAGGTCAGCAGCATGTAGAATTCTATGTTTTCTAAAGTTACTATTTCAGTTACTTTTAAGAAACAAGAAAATAACTACACTGCTAACTACTTGAAGATCCTTTAAGCAACCATTAATTACTTTTTAAAAATTCTTTTTGAAGTAATTAATTATATCCATACTGGCATTTACAACAGCTTAGACTTAAATGTTTCTGTCATTTACTCTCTCACACAAAGATGCTTAGACAGTTTTGTGACTCATCCCTGAGATGTTAATGTCTCAACAACCACACTGGGTGACATTAGCCTTCGCGAGCTAATGTGTGAGCAATCCACACCAGTGTTGTTGAGTATTCTTCTCTTAATTTCTAAATGGTGGTGAGGAATAATGACAAATGTTTCCTCATAAATCTGCCAAAGAGTGCACTGGGGCTGTTCAAAATGTCATCGCCCTGCTGTCTACTTACCTTGGAGACTATTTAATGTGGCAAAGAGGGAAGAGTAATAGAACATTGCATTAATCATCCTTGCTGTTGCTCAACCATGAGGAGATCCGAAACACCTGAAAAGAAATGATTGGTCCCAACTGAGTTGTACTGCACTGTTTAATCGGCACCGTTACGGCAGAAATCCAAAGCTGACAGATCAGAATATAGATAGAAAGGCTTGACAATGAAACAGTTAGTCAATGGGGCGTAGAAATCATCTGCAATCAAGAGCATTGCATCTTCCCCCACACAGTTGAAAATCAAATAATAATAATAATACCTTTAAATGTACGACATGTGCACAATGAAATTGGCTGAGTCTCCCATTCCCACCCCCACAACCATCCCACCACCATCCCACTAACCACCACTCAGTCTTCTTGCACCCTGTGTACCTGACACAGAATGTGCCAAGCCACAGGTCAGATATTCTATACTTGTAACAGAATTATTTCCCATTCAGCAGACTAAGAGCCCATGGATAAAAGCTGTTCTTTAATCTGTTGGTGTGGCAGGCTATACTACGATATCTTCTGCCTGATGGTAACAGGGTAAAGAAGTGCTGTCCGGGGTGTGAATCATCCTTAAGAATTTTTTAACTCTCCTGAGGCAACGATCCCTAGCAATGTTGTCCAGTGCACTTAGGGGACAGCCCGTGATATTCTGAGCTGTGCTTACCACCCTCTGTAGTGTCTTCCTGTCAGCAGCTGTCAATCTAGCACACCAAACGGTAATAACTCTTTCTGGTCTCCATTTTTCTAGGCAAATGGACCTACAGGAGAACCAAAGTCCCCTCAAAGGGTGTGAACAAACTATTGATGTCTCTCTCGCACAGGAATTAATGTATAAAAAGGCACCTGTGTGAGTGTGATTATGCTTTGGGGGGGGGCTGTTAGTTACATAGCTAGCTGACACATGGAGGTATTTAGTTCAAACCAAGTGTTTTCACACCACAAGTGAACATTTTCCTATAGCTTTGACAACAGCCAAAGAAAATGGCCCGTTAAGCTGCATTTAACCACAGCCAACGTGTCATTATTTTTTCCAGCCCGAGCACAACTTCAGATTTCTGTTTGATGTGCTGGCCTATAACATTTGACCACACTTACAGACGGAGTATAAATCAATTTTTCTGTACTCCCATTTGTCTCTGGGCTGATGTTTGGAGGCTCGCTAATGGAACGACTGGTATGAAGACGTCGCTGTTTTATCTCAGAACCACTTTTCAGATGGCTGGAAGAGATGGCTTGTGGCCTTTAGGAATTTTTTAATTCCATTTTTCCTCAGTGGAAGAGCCTTCACTCTTTGCCAGGTGCTAGGGAGAAGGATCCTGGGGAAACAGACATGAGCTTTAAACTATAGCATTTAGGGAAGGCTCAGTAGTTTCCAGATTTTCATTCAAGAGACAGAGCCACTTTGTTGATTTAAATACCTTATGTATTATGTATCTGTTGCACCTTTCCAGTTCCACCCATGAGCTGAAGATAGTGTACATGGCTCCTCTCTTCCGCACCTTGTTCACTTAATTTCAAAGTAATATTTCAAATAGGAGAATGAGGCAATCTTTCCATGTTTGTGAAATCTGACTTGGAAGGAGTCCTGGCCTTAAATTCTGCAGACCATCAAACAAAGTAAGCTGATTTGCATAATCCCAGCAGTAGAGATGGGAAAGAATTGAAAAAATGGTTTAAATTGTCTGATAAATTTAAAATCCTTGATTCATATTTGACATAAATAAAGCCCCTTGACAAATATGAATTGATGAATTTGTTTAGTGATTTTTGGTTTGTCAATTCATTGGCCTCTAAAGTGACCACCAAGGCACCTAGAGACACCAAAACTGGTCAAATTCATCCCTTGAGTCTCCTCTATAGTCCCTCCAGGTTGGGTGAGAATTGGGTTTCCCCAACACAGTTGTTAAAGGCCACTATCCTAGGGGGCCTCACTTGGGTGTCTCTATCTCTATCCAGCAGTAAAAGAAGTTGTGCTGTGACACTGAGGTTTTGCATCAGAATTTCCCTATTACAATCATGGGCTGTCTCCAATGTCTGTTGTTCTCAGGCAAACTGATACTCCAAAAACATGGAAACTCTCTCTCCCTCCCCCCCTCTCTGTCTGTGTGTGTCTGTGTGTCTGTCTGTCTGTCTGTCTGTTTGTCTGTCTCTCCCTCCCTCTCTCTCTTTTCCAGGTGATATACAAAGTGTTGCTTCTCTAATTATATTGTAAACCACTCAAAGATGGCTCCAAACACTATATAAGTCAAAATAATAAATAAATAAATAAATATGCATCCATCAGACATTTTAGAAGCAATGTTCAATTGTAATATGTCCGTGTTTTAGCGGTTGCATTATCCACCTCTAGTCTCAGTACATTTGCTTTTCTTCAGAGACACAAAAGAGGGGGATAAAGTATGGCCATGAAGGTTATTTAGACAATGAAAAATGGCTTAATGAAAAATAACCAAGGCTCTACAGATTTAGATCTAAGTCTTTTAGAACTTATAAATACAGCCAGAGAAGAATTGGTTGCGTTGGCCTACGTGACAGTATGGAGATTGATAAGGGTCCATTTTCCCAAGAAAATTATATGGAAATATAAGGTAAGACTAGAATTAGAATCTATCTAAATAATGCAAAGGGGGGGGTAAAATCCACCAATGGCGTGTCACTCAATACCTGTGGTAGGAATCAAGGATTGAATGGTCTTACTCCTTAAGACTGGAGTATACATTAGGCAGAATTGTATTACTTTTTTATGTCAGTCTAAGTTAGGTAGTGTTAATGCCAGCTGTTAATTGTTTCCATTTAAGAAGCCGTGATTGGATTTCTTGCCATGCACCAAGTCATGTGGCTGATGTGTGATAAGAAATATGAGCACCAAGCTTTTAACTAGTGTCGATTTACCATTGATATTTTTTTCATTGCACTTACGCCATTGGCCATTAAATCTAAAGTCGTGGAATAGAACTAGATCCTTTTTGAAAAGCAGCATGCTTTGATGTTCCCTAAAGACCTATTGAAGTCCAAAAGTCTAATATGGTTCTAGCTGCATAAAGCAAGTAGTGGTGCATAACTTCAAATGCATTCCAATATGCATTAGCATCCATATTGCATCCTATTATATTCTAGGCCAGAACAGGAAGGACCCTGAGAAAGATCCTGGGGTGAATAGGAGGCAAGTTGTGACTCATCTTGTTTGGGACCATGACAAATACAGGGCATAAAAAGAAGCCACTACTATGTTACATCATGTTCCCAAACCACAGGACCTTCAGTTATGGCTAATGTGTATTTTAAAAAATACAGAAGAGATAGTGAAGAAAAGGTCACCATTAATATTTCAGTTTGCAACAAAAACATGACCAGATGATGGTTCTTCTGTTGCTCAAAAAACAACAGAGAATTCCACGATAATTTAAAATGGAGCATAAATGGATATTGCCGTACATCAGTTGTGAGAAACTATGGCTTTCACTTTTTCCCTCATGCCACCTACATTATCTCTTGTCATTGTCTGCAGAAAAGGCTGATGGGGAACTTCAGGTAAAAGAACCTCAGTGTTGCATCTCAACTTACAAGTACGCGTGAACTTACTAGAGAGCCTTGTGAATTTTTTTTGCTAGCACGTTCATTTCAACCCAGTTCCACAGGCTGCAGAAAGATATCTCAGTGATTTCAAGTGCTCTGTACTTGTGATGGCCTTTCACAAATAATTACTACCTGTTCAACTACTATTACAAGCACTGACTTCTTCAAATATGAAATGGATCCCAAATCGGTATTGTTAAATGCCTCCTAAGAAGGACCACGTTCTTTTGCATGAATTCTGTGAGATGTCTTTCACAGAGTCTTGTAGTTACCCACTGTAACAATTTGTGTCACTCACGTCCTTCTATTGTGCTAATTCATTTCAAATAGAAAGGAATCAGCTCACTGGTATGTCAGTTTTTCTCCCTCGGCATCACCCTAAATGATGTCAAAATGTCACTTAGCCAAAGTTTGTCTTTTTAATTTCTTGTTTCTTATCCATATAGAATGGCACCCCTACAAAGCAGACAAGCATAGTTCACTAAATTGGAAAATCCTTATCTGTTTAAGCAAAGCTCAGAGTCGTTATCTATTAGTGCAGGATCACATTTCCGCTCATTGGAAGAACAGAAGAGTGTGAAATTCAAGTTTTACATAAGCTGGCAGTCAAGTCTCTGGGGGTAAAGTCACTAAATTTCTCAAAAAATAATAATAATAGTAATAAAATGAGTGTCATTCTCTTTCTTCCATATATTTTAAATTTTGGATGGTTTTATGTAAACATGCTCTTATTAAAGTATTTTATTTCCCTTCTGACTTTTGCTGTTCTGTCCCCCCTCAGATTCAGAGTGCGTTGAAATCAGAAAGAGAGAAAGCTCATTTACAAAACACCAGCCAGGTTGTCAGCTTTTAAAGGAACAAACAGACGAAAGCAAGAGGGTTCTCCAGTGCCAGAAATAAATGCTTTCAGCTGACAGTCTGGGCAAAACCGAGGTTGCCTATGTCAGACTTCATAAAGCAACAGTGTAAATCATTCCGCTTCCCCTTCTGGAATTCTTCACTGGGGGGGGGGAATGGGTGAAAAATATTTTATGTGGCTAAATGAAATTCTGGGAAATAGTACCCATGCTATCTAATGTCTGTTGGGATCAGTGTATTAAAGTGAAATTCAAATGGAATGAAAGATCCATTCATTATTCAACATAAAAATGTTGCTTGCTAGAGCTACAGTATCTATCTATCTATCTATCTATCTATCTATCTATCTATCTATCTATCTATCTATCTATCTATCTATCTATCTATCTATCTATCTATCTATCTATCTGTAAAATGTATGCCCAACCCAACTAGTGTAGGCACCTTTCTGGGCAGTTTACATCAAAGGGATGATCAATGAAGAATGACAGTGAATAAAACAATGAATCATGAAATAGGAGCAAAATGAAAACCAAAGAAAGTGAATGTGGAGCAATACAGCTATGAATAAGGTTAAACAAATCTAAATAATAACAAGACAGTGGGCAAATCTAGAACACTCTTAGTTTCAAAATCACATACTGTTACTACAATTAGGGGACATTTTTGAATTGTTGATGAACTCAGGTGAAAAACATGATCCCTGTTTTCCACAACTTTAAGAAAAACTGCTTTTGTACTTCTAATCCAGGCATATCCAAAGTCTGGCCCGGGGGCCAAATGCAGCCTGTTTACAAATTTTGAGTGGCCGGTGGCCTCTTTTCCCCGCGGGCTCAGTCTATCATGCATCCCCGTCAGCTGGCCCTTCCCCATACCGGATCGAGGCACCAGCTTGCGGTTTTATGTTTTGCCTTCCCTCCCTAACCCCCCAGCCACCGGCCCAGCATACCTGCCCCTGGTTCCGTTGCTGCAGCATCCTCCCTTCCTCCTTGCATGTTATAGAGACTTGTCCAAAGTCCGGCCCAGGGGCCAAATGTGGCTGAATGGTCGGGCCCCCACACATTTTCACCTCACCAAATCTGGCCCTCTTTGAAAAAAGTTTGGATACCCCTGTTCTAATCTATTTCTGAACCTCAGAAAATCTATCAAAATGTGGCAGTAATTTAGAAGAAACATTCTATAAGTGCTTATTGGGGTCGGGGAATATATTTGCATCTTGGGAAAGCCCTTCATGCATTCTTCATGCATATTTATTGGTACCAAAAAACTGAAGATGGGTATTTATTCACAGCAATAAATTATACAATTGTATAATTTGTATGCCCCTCTTCTTGCCACCAAATATGCCACCATGGTACCAGAGGAATCTTTCAAATTTGAATTCCAAACAAGGTACACAGAGGGCTTATGTCTTTTTTTTTAAAGGCTAGATTTACACTTTCAGGAGGATCCAAAAAGTGAGATTTGGGCTCAAGCAAGGAGTCTACGTGTGCTTCTTTTTTCTACATTAAAGAAAACCTACACTCAAATTCTCTCAATAGGGTTAACCTGAGCATGTAAAGAAATGGATAAGTATAATTCAGCCCTCTCTGTTATTGCTATTCTTTTAGGGATAGAAATTTTCACTTGTCTCATCCTCCCAAGAAAGGAGAAGAAATCTGCAGTCTTCTTTTAGCCTGCAAAAAAAAATGGCCAAGATGTCCTGCTGCACTAAAGCAATCCCCACAATCACGAGGATATTGATTGCACAAAAATCCAGCAAGTGGAACAAATGAATCTCATGCAACTGAGAGGTGTCTTCCTTCTTATTAGGGATGGTTCATTATTTGACATCTTGGATGCAATTGTTTGTATCTTTATTGCAGTCAGCCGGTGCGTCTAGGCCGACTATGCATGCATCCTTTAATTTTTTAAAGCAAGGATAGTGGGAGATGGCTATGAATCTTGAAATTCATGAAAAGAATATAAGAGAATGAGGGATCCTCCTTTCTCTTCACAACAGAGTTTTCAAATGAGGACTATTTTCCATCTGAGAAACTCTGCATGAAATCTTGAAGGATTTCTTTGATGTTTTGTCATCATTTCCTCCCCTTCCCCGGAAGCACAGTGGTCCCCCACCCTTTCGTGGTTCATATTGCAGTCCCACTATATCGTGGAATCGCAGTATATGAAAAAAGGCCCACTGGGGTAAAGAGGGAATGGCCTGTTTCAGGCCTCCCATACTTACCCCAGGACTGGAGCTGCCCCGAACAGGCCTGCGAGGGCCTTCCTGGGCCTTCTGGAGGCCCCAAAAGGGCCACCCTGCAAACCAGAAGTGACTTCCGGATCACTGAAAATCATTTCTGAGGCCTCCGAGAGCCTTTCTAGGCCTGTTGGAGGCCTCAGAAATGATTTCCAGTTTACCGGAAAGTACAAAAGCCCCCAGCTAGGCTCCCCAAGGCCTGACTAGGGGGGATGGGGGAGGCAGCACCGGTGGCACGCAGCTTTGCCCCACTTCGCCCACCGCGGAGGTGCTCGGTGGCAGTGATGGTGGCGGCAGCAAAGCAGGAAAGGTGGGAGGTGGGGATGGGGAGGTGGCATCGGTGGCGCACGGCTTCACCCCACTTCGCACGCCACCAAGGTGTTCAGCGGCAGCAGTGGCAAAGCAGAGAGGTGGGAGCTGGGGGAGGGGTGATGGGGGAGGTGGCGCTTGTGGCAGCAGCAGTGAAGCAGGAGAGGTGGGAGGGGGAGCTTTTGGGGAGTGCTTGGGGATCTCTTGGCCGGCTTGGGGAGGGTAACAGAGGGTTACCGGCTTATAATTGAGTCAATATGTTGTCCCAATTTGGTAAATTAGGTGCCTTGGTTTATACTTGGGTCGGATTATACTCAAGTATTAATGGTAGCATTGAAGAGCTGGTGATAAACTCCGCCAAAGAAAGGAAGGAAGGAAGGAAGGAAGGAAGAAGGGAAGGAAGGAAGGAAGAAAGAAAGAAAGAAAGAAATAGAAAAAACTGAGATATACATCCAATTCTGTTGCTTATTTTTCTCCTTGTAGATGTAAATAATGATGACTAAGATTGTGGCAATTATATGTAACAAAATATGCATGCCTCAGATATTAATTTATTCCCTTTGCCCCAAGTAGTTGCTTTTTCTAATCAGCCCCACAAGAAACTTCACATTTCAGGAACCAATTGAGAGAGAAATATAAATATCTACAGACAGCAACAAAAAATGGCTCCAGAGATTGCTGCCATCTACTGGTTATTTCACAAAAGTATGGGAAATGGTAAGCAAGGATAACAAAATTGATTGATGTCTTAGGAAGTTATGAGGATAGACTAGGAGGAATCTAATGTTCTTTCCTTGTGCATTCCTCTGCTGAGATGAACATCTGCACTGGTTTAGAGTGGACAGTCCTCCATTTTAGGTGTTATATGCTGCAACTTTGATTTTCAAACAAAGAACTATAGAGAGGAGGAGATTCAAAGTTATGCATCCCCAGTTGGTCTGAGACATGCTGAAGACAAGACAGGTCACCTAGACACAGTATTCCACACAAGAACAAGAAGCTCTACAACCAACTGGTCAAATGATTACACTTGAGTTTCAGGTGAAACTTCTGCAACTCATTGTATATCTCTAGACCTTGTGTTTGGATCCTGATCTTTGATGCTCTCAGTCTACAGATGACTTTTCAACTGTCTCAGACTCTGATTTTGCTTATGCTTATGATTTGAATGGATAGACTTTGGATCATTCTTGGACTTTGGTTTTAGATTCTCCTGTACCTGATTTACTTGTGCCTGTGATAGGACTCTGTCTGATAGTCTTCTGCCCTCTCTTTCTCTCTCAAATGAAATTTAATAAGATACAGTTAGGGACGGGCTGTTCATTTTGCAAGCAGCACATTCCAAAATGACCCATGCAAGCCCATGCAAGGTGCTGTTCGGATGCCTCTGAACCGCAAGCAGCCAATCACTTACCTTCCTGCACAGTCATATAGGGCTAAAATCCAACCAGGAAGAAGTCTCCTGACGTCATCTGTCCCTTTCCCTGGTACTGACCATTCACAATCAGACAGGGAGGTGGGATGATGTATTTCCATGCACAGCTCCTGATTGGCCAGTGCCAAGGAGAAGGACAGATGATGTCAGAAGACTTCTTCCTGGTTGGATTTTAGCCCAATATGACCATAAGTGCTTGCATTTCAGAGGCTTCTGAACAGCACCTGGGCTCGTGTGGGTCATTTCAGAATGTGCTACTTCTGAAACGAATAGCCTATCCATAGATACAATAAACAAAAGCATAAAATAGTTATAAACCCTCAAACCCCACATGCAGTAGTATATTTTCTCATTTATTGGTTATGGTTTTATGTTGTTCATGTATATTATTAGTATTTTGTTAAAAAAAATAAGCCACCCAGAGTGACCTTTTAGGCCAGATGGTCAAGATATAAATACAACAAGTAAATAAATAAAATAATAAAGATGTCAAATGGAATTACCAACTAACGTAACACATCTTTCCATAAAACAGCATGAGCTGGTAAGAGAATCACTATGATTATTACACTACTGAATAAATGGAAACTAGGTTTTATAAAAAAAAGTATATCCTGGATTTCCCTACCCTAGATTCCCAAACATGTAGTGAAATTTCTGCAGCTGTCTTCCAACACTGAGCAATTGTTTGGCTAGCTGTTACACACAAGAAAGTAATTAGCTCTGTATTGTGTAGTAGTGCAGTGGAATCTAAGAATAAATTCATTAATCTCAATGCTGGAGTTATAACCATATTTGGGGTGTCGTATTTCTGATTTTTTTCAAACACATTGACCTGGAAATGATATATTCAGGGCAATGCCACCAGGAATATAACTATGTACCATTTTTTTACAACCTCTCTAACAATTTGGATCCCAATTTAGGGGATTAGATAGAGTTGAGCATGATGCTTGCCTCACCAAGTTGGGTCTGTCAGTTGCCACACTTGCCTCAATTTACCAGGGACTTTTTTGGGGACCACCTGGTTTGAAAGTGGGATGTATCATTTCTAAAGGGGGAGTCTAACCAATGCATTATTGTTGTTTCCAGTTACAATTGCATCTCTATCCACTAAGAATTACAAATCCTCAGTACATATAGAATGTGGATTACATTTGCTCAATGCATCTTGTCTGTATTTTTAATATCTTGGTTGTCCTCTAAACAATTTGATCTTCCTGAATAGTTATATCTGGGATTATTACTCACCAATACTTACAAAAATCCCTACCTTTCACATTTTGATATAGCATGGTCCAATTTCTTAACTTTATGAAATCCCGTTGCATTAATTATCAGTTCTCTTTGGTGTTTTCAACACCTCCAAATTTAATATCATCTGTGAACTTAATTAATGTGCTGTTTAGGTCTTCTTCCATATCATTAACAGAGATTTATTATAATTAAGATTTTATGAAAGTAAAGTCTCAGAGAAAATCTCTCTACTTCATCAATGAATAAAAATGCCTTAAGTACCTCCAGTTAATCTACAATAAATAATAATGGATAGATTATATATATTATATATATAGTCCATTCACGTTCCTCTCAAACTGTGCAAACACATCAATATAATATTTAGTTACTTATTTAAACTATGTTTACCTTGCCTGTGGTTTATATCATTAAAAGACAACATTAAAGAGAACGTCAGTGAGAATACAAATACTAAAAAAGATCCCGCAAATGCCGCAGTAAAAGATGGTAAACAAAAGCAACACACACAGACAGACACAGAGAGAGAGGGGGGGTGGGAGAGGAGAGAGAAATGGTAGATGCCACTTTATTGGAACAACAATTCCAAGAATTGTCCAACCATCATGGCCCGTATGGGCTATGGGATTTTAGGAACTGTAGGTTCAAATTTCTGCTAATAATATGGGTCTTAGTCGACTTGCAGAAGGGCAGCAAAGGGCCAACCTGACCTCCCAGAGGAAGGAGTTCTGAAGTCTGGGAGTAGCAACCCAGAAGGGTTTTCTCATGTCCGCATGAGACACATCTGTGATCAAGAGAAAAGCCTCCCCTGATTATCTTAACACATGGACATGCTCATAAATGGATACAAGGTCCTTGAGATAGTTTGGTCACAAACTATTTAGGGCTTTATAGGTGAAAAACAGCACTTTGAATCATGCAGGAAACAGATTGGCAGCCAGTGGAGCTGCTGTAACAGACTGGTTAGGTGACCTCCAAGACCAGCCTCAGGTAGCAATCTGTTTGCCATGTTTGAATCCACTGAAGTTTCCAAACACTTTTCAGAAGCTGACTCATGTTGTGTGTGTTGCAGTAATCCAGATGGGAAACAATGGCCTGTCACTGTGACTAGATCAGACCTTTCCAGGAATGGGCACAGTAAGCAAAAGAAGTTCCAGATATCACTCATGAGAATTTATCTGAAATTCCTCTTCCTTTGAAATGCTTTTTTAAAAGGGCATTTCTTTTCTATTCAGTTGCTTCATTTCCTCTGCCAGGATAAGAGAATGGTCTGCTAGCATGCCATTATGAGTTAATGTATTGCATTGCCTGTTTTGGCCAATCATTAGTCAAAAGATGGAAGTAGATGGCTGTTTCAAAGAATACATATCCCATCTTGGCTTTATGTATCCAACAATGAACTGCACAAAATTTTGTAAGTAGTAGTTTATATAGACAGATGTCACGGTACAGTTGCTGTTGTTTATTGCAGAGTTCTTAAAGCAGGTCTCCTTTGGCTGAGGATATTCCTTCTATGTGCTGCCTAGATACCCTAAGCATAATCGATCTCGCTTGATTTTGGAAGCTAAGCAGGGTCGGCCCTGGTTAGTACTTGGATGGGAGACCACCAGGGAATACCAGGTGCTGTAGGCGCCTGGAGTAGGAACTGGCAAAGCACTCCAGTATTCCTGCCAAGAAAACTCCATGGACATGGAGTCACGAAGAGTCGGTCATGACTGTAACAACACAACACACACACATTCCTTCTATGTAGATGGAGATCACTGTCAGTTTGAGCCCACTGTCAGTTTGAGCTGTCATTTCTAACTATAAAGTTCTAAGATTGTTATTGTTATTAGGATAGCAGTTCATACAGTAGCTGCCAAGTCTTTGTTTCAGGGACTCCCTGCTTCTTCCCCATTGCCATTTCAAGCTTGAATGAGCTCCATGCAGATCTTGTATATTTTTAATAGATTGGATCTGTAAAGACTGGGAGTTTTTCCTGTCTAGTATGGTGGTGGTGGTTATCTGTGAGCCTAATGGAAGCTTTTCTGAACAGTTTAATTTACTGCCCCCAGTTTATTTGGCATGAAGATGCTACCATTGGGTTTCTGAAACTTAAAAGGATGATTCCACCTCCTGCCTGCAGATTCCCCACATAGATTAAGCCTCTCTCTCAATTTCTCTCTCCTAATTTGAATGCAGATGAATTCTTGTGTGAACCCTTCAGGTTATGACCATGACCCTTGAATACTTTGGGGTTCCTCCTCTTAATTGAAAATCACAAGGTAACAACAGCAGGATAACCGCTTTAACCCTGTAGAGAAAAAAATCAATGATTCCAAAACAGAAAAGTGCCTTTAGAATGGCGAGAGGATTCAAATGCTTCCAAGGATATCAGAACTTTTTTTGTCTTTCCTTTTGAATCTCCCCAGGATTCCTTCATTGCACAGCTGAGAGAAAAGGACCATGGGCCTTTTTACACGACCCCTAAACTCCGCCGCAAATGGCTCCCAGCTCCGGAGCTTAAAATTGTTTACCCACCAGTTCCGGAGTTTACTGAAAATTAAGTGCGACCACGCCCACCTAAGCGCGTCCCAGCGCACTTTTCATGTACCTGATCTCCAAGGGTGAAAAATCTTGATGCGGATGTGCCGGGCTCTCCTCGCTTCTTTTTGCTGTTGTTTTTTGCCTCCCGCCCCTTTAAGAGAAGGAATCACAACGATGGGGCGGCGTCCACCGGCACCGGAGGTAAGCCTCCATTCTTTTGTCCCTTTTTTTTCTCCCTTCCCTCACGCAGCCAGCAGCCAGGAAGTGCGGAGGGGTGGGGATGCACGAAGAGCGACAAACCCCTAAGATCTCTGGTCCAAATTTAAGTGACCAATGGATCTTAGGGGTCGTGTAAAAGCGTCCCATGTCACTAAATAGCTACATAGCTTTAATGGATTGACTTCTGCAGAGATTCTGTAAGATTTCAATTGGTTTGTGTTTGGAAACAAACATATCCTGGCGTGTTCACATATCCTGTATTAACATGCTAATCAGAACAAAGGTATGGTCAGAGCAGCCTAGCATGAAGGTGATAATGTGAGAAAGTTTCTGAATAGGAAACTATCTCTCACATCCTACCCCTCTTGATTTTGACATGAAATGCTCCATCTTTTGGAACATGGTCAGCTTATTGTTATCTTTTTGATTCTACCACTATCCAAATTGTGTGATGCAGTTTTTTTTTAATTAAAAAAAAAAACACACACTACCCCATGCAGATAAAACACATAAATTGTATATAAGGTTATGAACTGTGTGCAGTTTTTTTTAAAAAAATGAAGATTGCTGTGCAAAACAGAATGCAACATAATCGTGAATGAACGCATGCAATGAATGCATGCAAGGCTGTCACATAGTGATCTGCTATCCCAGATGTATTGTGCATAGTTTGAGCTACACAAGAGATGTCAGTTTAGAATAGCTTGCTTAGGCCAGTTGAGGAGGATACAAATATAATAAATAAATAAATAAAATAATCAAAAGATGCCTCTTGTTGAACATTCATTTTCTAAAATGGTGATTCTAGAATGATTTTTAATTCACTACCAAGTTCCCTCCTTTGTTCATCCATACAGCCACATCCACCCATGCATTAACTGACACCTTAACCCTATTTTGGTAGCTTTATTTATTTATTTACTATTATTTATTTATTTGAAGCATTTATATATGGCAAATACCTTTTTCCAAACAGGAACTCAGGGCGGTTTACAATAAAATGGCTAAACACCACTAAAAGAACAATGAAGCAATAAAAGTATAAATAAATAAAAAAAGAATTAATTAATAAAAAAGAATACACGAGTACAAAGATAAAAGAATAAAAGGCAAGATAAAAATAGAATTGGCTAGGAGGGAAACCCTCGGCGGGAAGCCCTCAGCAGGGAGCAGCAGGTGATTTTAAGAAGAAGAAGAAAACGCAAACTTAAACAGAAATAAGGTCACCATATGCCTCCTTATAAAGCAGTGTTTTCAGCACCTTTTGAAGGTGGGCAGGGACTCTGCAAGGCGCAGCTCACTCAGGAGTTGGTTCCAAAGAGAGGGGCCTACCACTGAGAAGGTGTGGTTCCGGGTTGCCGACTTCCACACCTCTCTCGGAGTGGCTACCCTGAGTGAGTGCGCCAGCAACTGTCGAGTGCGTCTGGCCTCAGTTGATCTCTGAGGAATCCGCTCTGCCAGGTACTCAGGTCCCAAGCCGTGGAGGGTTTTGAAAACCAAAACCAAGACCTTAGTTTTGGTAGTTCACATCTATCACGTGATTTGAATCAAGTGAAGGAAAGCAGGGATGAAAAAAACAGCTCTAATGAAGCTTGGAATGGCCCTTCTTTAAACTTCAAACTTTGGCATTCTGGGATATGTTGCGTGAAAAAAATGACATCCCCATGCTCTGCTCTGCTCCACCTTCCCCAACCTGGCCGTGTCACCATCTTATTCTGCTTCTCTAGGTTTTCATATCTGAAGACCTCAGATTCTTATATCATCCTAGCCAGTAGGCAATACACGTAAGTGTAAACCATTATGCTGCCATTTGCTGGCGTTTCAGCATTAAGCAAAATAAGTGTTTGTTTATTTTCTAAAAGACCATCTTTTAAAGCAATGTAAAGTCTTCCCATTAAAAACAAATGAAAAGGGCCTTTCTAGGTATATATCATGAGAAGGAAAGTGTCTTTCTGGTACAGGAGGCCTGATACAGGCCTCTCCAGGTTACCCCATGGGGCTTTTTTCATATACTGCAGTCCCACGATAAACCGGGACTGCAGTATATGAACCGTGAAAGGGTAGGGGTTACTGTAATTACATATTTTATTCTTCATCCCTTTGGGCAGAAAAATGATTAATACAATAAACAGACAAGCAACCTCCCCCTAATACAAGGCATGTTACATGCTCTAAAAGCTTTTCAATAAGGTTTGTATTTTGGTGCACACTTCTTCCTTGTCTATGGACACCCTTTTTATGTTTCTTGGAACATGAACCTACGCTTGCCTTTCTTGGCTTATGCTCCCTGCTTCTCAAGGGTGATCCAAGATATCTTCCTATCTCAGACAGGATGCTGAGTCATCCAGTTTCTGTTTTCACATCTTCATGCATGATGCTGAAGCATCTTCCTCAGAAGACAGTGAGAGTTGGCAAGGTATCCAAGAAGATCATATGTGGTTCTACAGACCAGGTTCTTCATCTGCCCCAATGTTTTGCCCTAAGATATGCTTAGAGTGTGACCTCAGCTTGATGCCATTGGCTAGCAGGTGGTAAGTGAGAGAGGTACTTGGTCAGGCATACCTCCAAATCTGTTGCTTGAGGTGAATCGAAGAGCTAGCTGTTCATCTTTGTCCCTTTGACATCCAAACAGTGCTTGTTAGAACCTGCCCCTTGATCATCCTGTTCTTTAGTTCCTCACTGTGGCCTATAATATACATCTAGTGGTTCTGGTAGACCCAAAAACCACTGGGGTCAAACTTCCTGCTAGGTTTTGAGGCTGCCTTCCATTAAAAACTCGCCTGCTGAGATGAATTTAGAGTTGCTGCAGATTACACAGTGACCTTGTGTCAGGACAACTGCAATTGACTGAGTGCCCAGAATGTGCATGGCTTGGACTGGCACAGACTCAAAGCACAACTAGACAAACATACCTTGCTAATTAATAGCAAATTACTGGAAAAGTTTTTTTTAAAGGGCTTTAATACGGGAGGGGGGCATCTAAGTGAGGAGAAAGTTTTCAAATATGAGAGTAAAAACTTAAAGTACTAAGGATTACAAGAGAGATCTGCTGGCAGCACTGAGACCCCTCAGTATGTCTCTGCTCACTGTAGGCAGTGCTTAGAACTCACCTGCTGAGAAATTTTAGAGTAGCTTAATTTCATATTTATAAATAGAGGTTCAACTACAGAGCAAGTATGACACATAATCTAATAGCCCTATTCATATGGAATATGAGGGGACATGAACATGGGGATGGAAAACCAGAATTATGCCCACTAACTATCTTTGGCCAATGTCTATAAGACACTATAAACTTTGGTATTAAAATGCCTTGGACATCCATAAAAACACAGTGATAATTATTTGAAATTATTATGGATTCCAGCCACAAAATGGATGCAAGCCATGTGATGGGATCATGTAAATCCTTGGACAATTTCAACCAATAGCATGCCCAGGTTGCAGACTGGGTAGGTGTGGCAGCCACGTAGGGCGTAAAAAGCTCTGGCAGCCCCCGTCCTCCTTGCAGTCTGCGATGGGAGTTAGGGTGGGATTGCTGTCTCTGTGACTCGTTACTTTAGGCCAGGCAGGCAGTCTGCAGCCTAGCTCTTAGGGGAGAGAAAGAAGAGATTTCTCTTGAAGCCTCCTTGTGTGCGTGTGTACCTCTCGGTGAGTACCCTCCCCTGCCCCTCAGTGCAGTCACTCTGCGGCTGCCTTACATCCTGGGCAACGCCCGCCGCTGCCTTTGCAGCCTCCCTGCATACCTAGTCTATACTGTGTCTCTGCCAGCATCATTTTTTTTTAGTGTTTTCCCTCTGGTCTGGGGTGTTGGAGGACGCCTGTGCGCGGAAATGCTTTAAATCGCGCAAAAAGTGGGTAAAATGAAAAATGAAAAATGAAAAAATGAAATGAAACAAAAATTTTCAAAAAATCACAAAAAAACAAAAATGAACCAAAACAGGACCCACAACAAAAAACCAAAAACTGAAATGTCATTTTTTTATTTGTGCCCATCTCTAATCACAACTAAGGCACAAATCAGATGCTTTTCAGCATTCATTGGTTGTTTTGTTTAATCATTTAATTGTTTTTTCCCAGACATTGTGTACCGCAAAACAATTAGGGCACATAAGAGTACTCCAGGGTTTCATGTAGTGTAGTTTTATCAAAAACGAAAAAGCCTGCAGCTCCAGAATACTTTGTGTATCAAAATAAGAAACCCCATGACGTTGTTGTTGTTCTTGCTGCTGCTGCTGCTGCTGTTTATAAAATTAGTAGAACCTATATGCAAATTGTTGGCTGATCTGACCATACAATTTGCTTGGATGTCAGGTACATTTGACTTCATTCTTCCCTCTATCCCAAGGAGGCTACTGAGACTTAATTAATTGTCTGTAAAGCATAGTGAGATCTTTGTATGATTAAGTGCCCTGCTTGCCAGTTCCTCAAGTGACTCTACGTTGCCAGATGCATCATCATCTCTCTATTAGAGATGGGCACAACTCAAAAAAAATTGTGTTTCGATTGTCGTTTTTCATTTAGGGGGTCTGTTTCGGTTCATTTTCGTTTTTTGTGATTTTGTTGCAAAAAATTCGTTTTCATTTTCATTTGTTTCGTTACATTTCATTACCATTTATTTCGATTTTTGTGATTTTTTTTAGCATTTAAAGCAATTCAATGCATTGCCGTAATGAAAACGAAACGGACGACAAAATTTCTGGTGTTTCTGTTCGTTTCGTTTCATTTTTGAGACAAAATTTCTTTTTCATTTCGTTACGTAATGAAACGAAAAAATGAAAACAAAAACAAAAAATTGTTTGTTTCGTGCCCATCTCTACTCTCTATTATCAAAAGGTAGGCAGCCAACCAAACAATGGCAGCAGCAAATGCTGCACCAGGAGAACTTATGGGGAGGTGGGGAAGAAAGCCTAATGATTTCAAATGTAAGGAGGACAGAAGGGACTGAGAGAAAACTATTCCATAGGAAGAAAGACCACAAAATCCAGAACAACACGTGGTGTTTTTAACTCCTTCTCTCTCTACTATTGTAAGTAGATTCCTACTACCACCACCCCAACCCAAGGCTGCAGTCTTCTGTGAACTTAAAGCAAAGTGTTCTGCTTATATGCCGCCCCATAGCACTTCAAACACTCACTGCTGGACAGTTTACAGTTTAATTATGCAGCTACACATTGCCACCACATGCCCCCCCACCAGCAAGCTGGGTACTCATTTTACCGACCTCAGAAGGATGGAAGGCTGAGTCAACCACGCGCCTGCTACCTGGGATTGAACCCCAGCTTGTGAGCACAGTTTTACCTGCAGTACAGGCATTTAACTGCTGTGCCACAATGCTCTGATGACTTAATTGTTATGTCCCGGGTAAGAGGAATACAAGGAGACCTCTTCATGAAGATCCACAGAGTTTTGGTGTATCTCATCCTCCAGGTGAGGCCCAAGCCATCCTAAGACTGGTAAAAGACTGGAGGTCATGCGGGGGGGGGGGCATTCTCTCTCCACCTCTTTTTGGTGAACAACTGTTAAAATAAGGAAGAACATAAGAACAAAAGAGCCATGCTGGATCAGGCCAAAGTCCCATCTAGTCCAGCTTCCTGTATCTCACAGTGGCCCCACCAAATCTGTTTGGGAGTGCATGAGAGTAGATATCTGTCTCCTGATACCACACCCCTGCATCTGGTCCTTGAAATACCCCAGTTTTAAGCCTGGAGATTACCCATCTCCATCATGGTTTGTAACCTGTGATGAACTTTTCCTCCAGGAATTTGTCCAATCCCCTTTTGAAGGCATCCAGGCCAGATGCCATTACCACATTCTTGTCTGGTGACGTGCTGGCTAGGATACTCTGAGTTTTGGTTCAGAAGGCCAGGAGAACCATCCTGACCTCCAAGCCCAAAAAGGAGAAGGGTAAGGAGATAAAATTACTTTTTACAAAATTTAGGAAAGTTGCTTTTTGTTTTTGGAGAACAATCCCATGATTATTTCACCTGCTCAGGCTCAGATGTGTACGGAAAGTTTTTAAATAACAGAAATGGGGTCTCAGCTAAGCGTGCAGCAGCTGGGAGAAGGAGATGATGGTGCTATGGCAGGCAGAGGGGAGAAAAACGCTAACAGTGGACACTCTTCATACACACCGCAGGAGTGATCCAGATGGTCTTTTTTAAAAACTGGGACAGCATGGCTGATTGCTCTGCTGCAGAAGTAAAAGGAGCAAGCAAGAGCACCACCATCTTTCTGAGACAAGCCTATTTTTTTCATCCTCCACGTGACAGTCATTTTGCTGTTTTGTAATGAGCTGCTTCCATCAGAGTGCTCAGTTTCTCCCGCCAGCCTGATTCGGCTGATCATTCTGGTAATTAATTCTCTTCTGATGTTCTTTGGCAGCACACCATCTGCCCAAGAAGGCACACCTGGAAGTTGGCTTGCCTCTGGTTTGGCTGTCCTTGATTAAACTGTGTTCAAAACTGAAAACCTTAATCAAAAGAACTGCCTGGAAGAAAAGAGATGTGCTTATATTTCTTTCTTTCTTTCTTTCTTTCTTTCTTTCTTTCTTTCTTTCTTTCTGTTATGCATTCCAAATCTCATAAAATTGAGAATTTGGGTTTGCTAAAGCATAAAGAACCACTTTTGGATGCTCTCTACTTAGAAGATCTTGGAAAGCATTACTATGAGTCATAATTGTCTTGGCATGTGATTATTGGTCCTAAATAATTAAACAAAGCAAAATAAAATAAAATAACCATTACAGATGTTGGTGTTCACTAGCAGTTCTTTTTACATAGCTTTGGTACTTTGTTCCTTGCAGCTGCCGTCCATAAAGAGGAAATTAATTATTTGCAGCCATAGTGACATGCGTATCTACTTTTTGCCACTCACCTCTGAAAAGGAGAAAAAAGCAATCTGCATTTGCAGTTAATAAAGTGCATTTATTCCCCCCCCCGCCCATCGTAACCATCTTTATGATTGTAGCCTAGCAACTTCAAAAAGGCAAAGGGGAGTCCCTGGTGATGCTGCAAATGATTGGACCATTATCGCAATGCCTGATCTGACTTCTGCAACTGTTTCAAAGTGTCCTTCCACATGACTGGAAAAGTTTGGTGGCTGCTGGAAAGTACAAGGATTAGTAGAGCTGCTGTTGCTCCCTCCTCCCCTCCTTACCATAACTATTAGCAGAGGAAATTGAGGGTGAAGCTGAAACTATCTGTGTGCAAAACATGGTGTAGACATCTGAGAAGGAACCAACAAAGAACAAGCAGTTTCATTCCCCTTGTTTTATTTTCCAAAAACAAACAGCGTACAAGCTGAGTGGTAAATAGGTGTTTCATATAAAATCCATTGAACCACAAACATTGCCAGCTGTACTACAAAACTCCGATTCTCTTTTAGAAAGGGATGTGTTTGTTTGAAGTATTTGTTTATCACTGTGCAGCCCACCAGGACTCCCAAAGTGATGTATAATAGAAAGTTAGACAAATTAAAACTGCCTTGTTTATGTGAACGGTTTTATGTTGACAGTCTTATCCAACCAAAGAGTTCTCCACAGAATCAGGTCCAAGGATGCCAGTGTTGGCAATAGACAGGGCTGGCACGTCCATTGAGGTGAACTAGGCAGTTGCCTAGGGCGCCAAAATGGAGAGGGGGTGCTGGTCAGCCTGCTGCCCCCCGGCGCCCCCCCCGCCGCTGGCCACCGCCATCCATCCCCCTGCTGCCGTCCGCCCACTGCCCCCGCACCCATCGCCGCCCATCCCCTGTGCCCGTTGCCGTCCACCCCCACGCCCATCACCGCCCCATCATCTGCCGCCCCGTCATCCGCTGCCCCGCCCCTGCCACTACCTGCCCGCCACCCCACCCGCACCCCCTACTGCCACCGCCCGCCCCACCGCCCCCCACCACTGCCCCCACCACCCTGCACCCCCACCGCCGCTGCTGCCCGCCTGCCCCTCGCCTAGGGCGCAAAAAACCTAGCACAGGCCCTGACAACAGGGGACCACACGTCCTGTCATATCCTGCTAGGACTCCTTCTTGGTGACTCTGCATATGGCAGGGAATGGGTCACTTAAAAACATGTGCAGGCAAAAAGGACATACAATTCTCCTATTTTGCCTGTGCTCCCCATCTCCAAAAGCTGGACAATTCCCTGATACTGGAGAGTAGAGGGCCCGCTGAAACAACAACAAAAAATCTTGCTCAACCATTAGGTCTCCAGGTTTTAGCGGCAGTCTCTTCGTATTTCATATGTATAGTAAAATCCTTCCTTGTCACCCCTTGGAACCCTTCTCGAATGATGAACTATAGCAAAGAAAAAGCATAAATCAACTACTCAGAACATCTGTTTCCTTTCCTGTACTTTCTGTACTTCTTCTCTTTCATACTCGAACTTCATTCTCAAGCTGCGGTTATACAATAACTACAGCAGACTTCTTTTGTCGCCTTGTTTCTCCCTCCTAAAGGGCTCGACTTTGAGAGAAGAGCATTCATAGATATAATTTTTGTTCCTCCTGCATCTCCAGGCTCCAAGTTCGGCTGTGGGGCTCTGTAACTAACCCTCCTCAGTGGTTTCAAATATAGAATGAAAAGAGTACGCAGGCACTTCCTGAAGGCACCCAGTCTCTTCCTTCCAGTCTTCTCTGCAGGGGCTATGGATATGTCTCAGATGCCAAGGCAAGCCAGCCATTGTTGCCAGCTTCCTACTAATATCACCTGATTAAGGCGGGAGCCTCTGCCTTGTGTGTGTGTGTGTGTGTGTGTGTGTGTGTGTGTGTGTGTGTGTG
>JAHTLZ010003542.1:58621975-58646973 GCA_023846285.1 Phrynocephalus versicolor | reverse complement strand
TGTGTGTGTGTGTGTGTGTGTGTGTGTGTGTGTGTGTGTGTGTGTGACACCTATGGGCACTTTTACATGACCTCTAAAATCCGCTGGCAACTTAAATTCAGACCAGAGATTGTGGGGTTTTGTTCTGCTTCCTGTGTTCCCACCCTTCCACACTCCATTGCTCCTGTCTGCGTGAGGGGAGGAAGAAAAAAGGGAGAAAAAATGCAGGCTCACCTCCGTCTGCCATTGGAGCAGCCCCGTAGGGATTCCAGGCTGTTAAAGGGGCAGCAGGGACAAAAAAACAAACAGAAGGCGAGGAGAGCCCAGCATCCACAGCTTTATAATCCTCATCGGAAATTTTTTACCTCCGGAGACCAGGTACTTGGAAAATGCGCTGGGGCATGCTTAGGTGGGCGTGGTCATACTTAATTTTTTTTAAAGTCCGCAGCTGGTGGGAAAACAATTTTAAGCTCCGCATCTGGGAGCCCTCTGCCTCGGATTTTAGGGGTCGTGTAAAAGCAGCCTATGACTGGTCCCTCATAACTTCTCCAACTGAAATTCCATTGCATAGATGTAAGCCAATGCCAGAAACTATATACAAATGGCTTCTAGAAAGCTAGTGGGATAGGAAGGGTGAACTAAATTGTTTCTTCAAAATTTAAAGTGGAATGATATTGTCTTATGTATCTAGCACTACATGGAAGCTTTACTGCGCATGTTGCTACCATAAATAGTTAACAGTGAGTATGTTTGGTTCATTCATAATAGATGGATCATAATTTAAACCAACCCTCATCAATCATATTTTTGCTTGAACATACTAGCATATATCAGATTAACCCTGATTTAGAGCCGTTTAATGGATATCCTTTTTTTCCATTTCCTCAATACACAGTTTTGTAAATCTGTAAGTTTTAAAATGTATTTAAAACTTACATAAATAGATTTATATCTATTTATTTATCAGACTTATATCTTGGTCTCATTTCTGAAATAAGACTCAAAGTTTATACTTAGTGTTGCAGCATAGTGTCCTCTTGTTATGGAAGAATGTCCATAACTGTGTAATTTTGATTACTTAGGCTTTATGTCAAAACACAGTTACAGCAAATTATGGTTTGCAACCAACACCAAACTCTAGTTTGGTATCCCAGTTTGGTGATCTTAGCAAATCATAGTTAGAGAGATAACACAGTTCTTGTTTGGCTGTTCTTCTCCAGATGATTAACATGTGTGGTGTGGGAATGGGGCTGTGCGCTGGCAACCCCTACATCTCCAGACTCCAAGTTCTTAGCCATTGTTCAGTTGTTGGAGAAGACCCAAAGAGGGGAATCTGCATTACAGTTGGGGACTTGTGCCATTCAGTGATAGAAAGCCCTGGTAATTCAATGTTCTCTATCAAAAGGTAAGGCTTGTGTTTACTGATCAACCTTCTCTTTTTAGATCTTTCTCCAATGTGTGGACAAAGGGGAGTCAAGGAATGCAATAGAAGGGGTGGGATCAGTGGGTTTGACTTATACGGAATATCAGTCACGTGGAGCAAAGCATCTAAATTACAGTACAGCAGGGGTATCCAAACTTTGGCCCTCAAGATGTTCTGGACCACAACTCCCAGAATTCCAAGCCTGTGCTTCCAGTGACAAAGGACTGTGAGAGTTGTGGTCCAAAGCATCTGGAGGGCCGAAGTTTGGGCACCACTGCAGTACAGATTCCAACATAAGGGCAAACAATGGTTTGGCTGTACAAGTCATGGTTTGATCATGACACCTGAATGCAAGCAACAGGGCCCTTCTCATTAAAAGGCTTTTGGCAGTACCATCGTGTCTGAAGCCTGAACTTATTATGACACTTTCTCTCAGATCATTTGCATCAGGCCATCTGCTTATTGCACTGGATGGGCTCAAGAGCTGTGAATAGATGTACATAGCCTAACATTTCAATTTATGACCACATTTTATTGATCCATCTGTGCATCAGTGAATGATTTCTGACATTTTGACTGAGATCAAAAAACCCTTCCTTCCTTTCAGTTTAGAAACAATATTTCCAGGTCAGATTTGTAGGTAATTTTGTAGGGCAACATGAAAATGCTATCCCTTTTCAGCAGGTAATTAGAAGATGTTTCGTCTCCACTCCTGTCATTTCAGCACTTTTTAAAAAGAACACTGCATTCCCTGGGCATTCTTTTTGAAAAGGTGAGTTACATACTTAGTTCAGTGCATGACAGCAGAACAATTCCCCCCGGCTTTCCAGAGCAAAACATCATTCTTGTGACTGGCTGAGCCAATCATGTTAGCTATTCATATATAAAATCTAACGCTTGATACCTGTTGGAACATGATATTCAAAATAAAGACACCTCAACTCTCAGACATCAAAGAAGAGCAGGAATGATAAGTGTTGTTTGAACATGCTTGGAAGTGCTATTGATCTCCTCTTCCTTGATATGGAAGTTGCAGCTTAATCAGATCTGCTGGTGTCTTGCTCATTATTAATACTATCTGTGAGGATTAAATATTAAAGATGGGAGGAATACTGGGGTTACTTCAACAGAGGAATAAAAATCAATTGTTGTTGTTTGCAGCAGTGTTAAATGTTCTCGAGTGTGCTGGCTAGGTAACATTCTTTGCAATATTTTGACACAAATGAGGAGACTGTCTAAATGGCATTTTAAAAAGCATCCATTGAAGACTGAGCTGCACAGGAAGAACTGGATAATGGGCCTCCCTCCCTCCCTCCCTTCTTTCTTCCTCCCTCCCTCCCTTCCTTCCTTTCTTTCTTCCTCCCTCCCTCCCTCCCTCCCTCCTTCCATTCTTCCATCCTTCCTTCCTTCCTTCTTGAGTTATAATAGGACTCCCACACATTGACCACTGATTCACAGATGACTGTTTGAAAATGAAGAATAACCAGGGGCCCATAGGTATTTATAATTATAAAATATTTCCACAGTATATTTATCAGAACTAGAGATGGGCACAAAACGAACAATTTTTCATTTCCGTTTTCGTTTTTTCATTTCGTTACGTAACGAAATGACAAACGAATTTTGTCTCTAAAATGAAACGAAACGAACAGAAACACCGGAAATTTTGTCATGAGTTTCGTTTCCGTTACTGCAACATGAGTGAATTGCTTAAAATCCTAAAAAAAAATCACAAAAAAATTGAAATTAATGGTAACAAAATGGTAACGAAACGAACTAAAACGAAAATGAATTCTTTTGCAAAAATTCACGAAAAACGGAAATGAACTGAAACGGACCCTCCAAACAACAAACGACAAACGAAATGCTATTTTTTTGATTCGTGCCCATCTCTAACCAGAACTGTCCACTAGAGGTGGTCAAAGACCATGCAATAGCATTCTCTACCACTGTGTTTTTCAGCATCTGCTGGTGGGGCTTAGAACCAAGGGGCTTAGAACCAAACACCTGCAGATGATGCCACAGTCCTACTGGGCTGTTCTCTTAGCCTCCTTTCTCCGTTGGGACTCTTCTTCAGTGTATGAGGCAGCCCTCTATGAAGTGCAGGCTGTTTTCCACCCAGGCTGCTGCAGTTTTTATGGGATTCATTGCCAAGCTGGCCCAGCCTGTGGCCCTGCAATGAGGATGGCCTAGTGCCACACCTCTCCTGTCCTGTCATGGATCTTCATTTTGGCAGCTTGGTGACCAGGCCCCTCAGATGTGAGGTGTTTATTAGAAAGTGGCTTTCTCTAAAATTCTTCTATTGTTAGTTATAACTACAGATTATCAGCAGGGCACACACACACACACACACACACACACACACACACACACACACATTCTATTTGCCTTTCTGGCAATGGGAGTTGCCCTCAAAACAATACCATCCAGAGTCCTAGGGCCAGTTTACACTTGTTTAGAATAAGTTATGCTAAAACTTGATGGCAAATTATCATTCATAAAGAAGGTGCTGGTTGAGTTCCTGGCATGTACTCCTTTCTGTGTTTGCTCCTCCCCGGCTGCGTACCTCATGAAAATTCACCCATCATGCACCATTTTAATTTTCCATGATGTCCTTAAAATGATGGCTTGCCGCTGGTGAATGAACAGTGAACATTTGATGTTACATACTAGGGAGATGGGGAGGAATTAAAGTGAAACTTGAGGCAAACTTTTACAGGGGCAGCCGGTGGCTGTTGTGTTTGCTAAAGCATAAAGAACACAATGGCAGGTAGAACTAGGGTGATACTTGGGATACAAATAGGCATTCAGATACTATATACAGATACAAGCAAGTACACAAATGAGTATCCATACATATAAACATATAGAAACTGGTCACTCCCCCTTGTCACTTGCTACCCAAGCTAGCTGAGGAGCAGAATAAAACATGCATTCCAACCTGCTGCTATTTCTGTCTAGATTAGTTGCAAAGCACAACAGTTCATACCTATAGTCTATTCCATCCATTCTTGCATTTTCCTTCCTGCTCCTGCCCCACACTCTCTCAAACATAAACAGAGTGTGTGTATATATGGGATGTGGTTGTGATACCGTTCAAGCTTTTGTAATGTGAAGCCAGCCTGTGGAAGTGTGCTGCGCCTTATATCCGGGCAGACAGAAATGGGCCATCAATCAGTCATGTGGCTCACGTCACAGTTGTACAATTGACTGTGTGGTGCAGTCACATGGCTCACCTCATAGTTGCACAACTGGTTGCACAACTTAAGATGCCTGCAAAGGAGATTCACTGATATTATTTCTGCCCTGCTGTCTTCAGCCTCTCCATCTTCATGTTATGCACACATAGCTGTGTGAGAGGATACCAGCCATCCTGATACAGTACTAACAATTCATTTTGATTTATCCCTTTTTTTCTGTCATGCAAAGGCTGGTTTTGATAAATTTTATGTAACTGTTGTATTAGTGCTCAATGCATTCTAGATATATACAGTGGTACCTTGTATAAAGGAATTAATTTGTTCCAAATGAAATTCTATTAAGCAAATTTTCCTTTAGAGAAATTTCCCATAGGAATGCATTGAAAACAGAGTATTCCCTAATTGCGACCATTTTTATGTTGTACGGATTTGCCCCATAGACGATTCTGTTAAGCAAATTTCCCCTAGCTCTGGAATTTTTTATGTTGTACAGATTTTATGTTATACAAACTGTTTGTTATAAGAGGGTCCACTGTAATGCCTGCACCTCGGATATATTGTACGAATCAATTGTGTGTGTGTGACATAGAGGAGAATGACTAACCTAATGTAGATGCTGGACAGCAAACCAAGTGGCAAGATGTGTTATTGTCTCTCTGTTAAGAATAAGCATTTCTAAATTTTCATTTTTATGTATATAATGAAGGCGTGAAAGTTTTACCTTCATATTGTGCAATCTGGTGACACTTTCCCCAGACTATAACGTCCAGAATTCCCAGCATTGTTTAAGGAGTGATTTTACAAGTTCTGCTCTCCCAGTAAACTTCTATGGCTGAGGAGGGGTGGTTGAGCTCAAGTCTCTGTCACTCTAGCCACTATACCACACTGAGACAAAGAATTAAAAATGCCTAGATCTTTTGTAGGGTTAAAATATTATGCTTATAAGCAAGAGCAGATGTGCGCCATGGACCACTATTTACCATGAACAGGATGTTACAAACTTCACAGCAATACAAGGAGACATCTATCAAAGACAGATTACCATCTGAATTATGCTATCTATCACTGGTGCATGCTGGTCCAAGTCTTATCTTTAGTTATTGATGTCTTGCATCTTAAAGACTTTTTTTCTTTTTTTAAAGAAGAGGGAAAAGGCTTCAACTAACCTAAAACACTTACACTTACACAATGAAGTAGATACTGGGATTTTTAAAAAGAATGCTGCAATGGAAGCCTAATTTAAATTACAGTTCACCCTGTAATTCACCATCCAGTTTAAATTTTCCATTCCACAAAAGTCAAGGGAAGGGCTGGAGAAATTTGCAGCACAAAACTATTCAGTATCCATTGTAAGAACATTCTGTCAGCAGAGGATCATATCATTTTAGGAGCAATTGGTATCCAATACCATTTGAAAATTTCTTCCGGTGCTATTTGGAAGACATCTATCATCAGGAATAGAAATGTGTTCTATATACAGTACTTCCCTAGATTCTTGGAGTTAAAAGTGCAAATCTAATAAGACAGACTTTAAAAAAAAATAGAATAGGTTCCATGGGAACGGTTCTATGGATGGAGCTAATAGATGATTCCATAAGTGGAATCAGGAGCAGAATGATTTGCCCTCCCCACTGTGGTCCCTTATATATCCATCCCAGTTCTAAAATTTGTTCCAGAAGACGAGCAGGACATGCGTTCTTCTGGTGCAGACTGGTGAGAAATAAAGCAAGTAATTCCCATGCTAGGACATATCTACTACAGTATTGGACTTAGGATCCAATTAGTTGACCCAGTTATCGTGGCCTGAATCAGCATAGATCATACTCAACAGGGTCACTTTAAGGTGCATTTAAGGTTATCCTTGCATCAACATGCAAGAATGGACTAGACTGCACCTCAAGCTACACTGTTTAGCAAGATCTAGACTGATGTTCTTTCCTTTTAAAGAGAAAGGGGGAGAAAAAGCAAAATCCTCATCTGCCTCTTCCTCCAGGCTTAGCATAACACACTTAACAGTCTTGAGAAATGGAAAGCTTTATTTCCACTCAACTGCAGAATGAAAGGCGGGGGGCTTTCATTTCTTTTTACATTGCTGCTGACATAGTGCATCAGTGAATGCATTGTTTTTTTTAAAAAAAAAAAGCCATTTCAAAGCGTCATTGATGCATTAGCAGCACTTAAAAAGAAACAGAATACTTCCTCTACCTCTCTCTCCACAGGGGAGCAGGAAGGAAGTTTTCCATTTCTCGTTATCATTATATGGATTGAGCAAAGGGATAGATTAGGCCATCCACTTTGGTTTGATCCCAAGGACCACACATGATGGAACTGATTCAAAACGGCCTGTCTTCACACACACTGACAGGGATCCAAACAGGTGCAGGTAGCCATCGATCTGGAATGAGTTGGCTCATAATGGCACATATGACGTGAGGTCACCAGGTAAAGGAGCTAAGCAGCCCTTCCCCAATCCAGACAAAACTGTGAGTCAGATGCCTGAGTGATCACAACCTTAGTCCCAAAGTGTGGAATATTGATAATTCCATTTTAAAACTGGCCAGACTGGGTGGTGGATTCTGGGAAATGCAGAACAAAAATAATAATGTAACCTTTGAAATCATGGCAAATATCCATGAAGCACCTCCCCCCACCCCCACCCCCGCCGCCTGAATCTCATCAAACCAAGGACGTTCCACTCAGTCAGAAGAAACCACAATGGATTGATATATTAGACTGAAGGGAACTTCTAGGTGGCATGTCATCTCTCCTATCTGCTGTGCAAATAAGTTTGGCATGAGCTTCATTTTCTGAGCCACTTCTTGGCATTTGTCACTGTTAGACGTGACAATCATCCATTGCACTCCCTTGCCTTTCGGAGCTGCAAGTTCATTTGATAGTATATGCCAGTGTATCAATTATTTTATGGCTCCATTTTATATTTCCTTTTATATTACATTACAGGCACTGGAAAGTAAAGTGGAAAGCTTCTCCATAAATCAGCTCCGCAAAGAGGACAGTTAGAGTGCCCTGGTATACCTGAGTTGATCGTATCCTTGAACCAGCTGGAGAGCAGAGGCTGTGCTGTGAATAAAGAAAGAAAGAAACAGAGCAATGCATGGGAACATTTGACTTTATCTGGGTTTTTTAGTAAATGCTGCTCTCTTTACAGCAAGCACTAAATTGCTTTCTAAAGGACAAGCAAGACGGAAGAGCAGGGGAAACTGAATATCCTTTGCTGCACTTTAGAGTCACCCTCCGATTCAGGCAATGCTTACTAGGAGATCTCCCTGTTTCTTTTCTCATATTAAGGAATCTATTGTTTCATAACAATGAACCCTTTGTTACACATGAATTACAGAATTATACTTTTGTGGAGGTTGCTCCTACAACTTTGGCCTGGATGAGGTATCATAGGGAGAATGCTCCACACAGGGCCGACGCTTCCATTAAGGTGAACTAGGTAGTTGCCTAGGGCGCCAAAATGGAGAGAGGGTACTGGACAGCCTGCTCCCCCTGTCACCCCCCCGCCACTGGCCACTGCCGTCCGTCCCCACACTGCCTGCCAGCCGTCTGTCGTCGTCCGCCCATCGCTGCCCACCCATTCCCGTGGCCATCCCCCGCCGCCCCCATCCCCTGCCACCACCTGCCACCACCTTGCCCCCCTGCCCTGCCCACCCGCCGCCCACCCACCCCCGCCCCTCACCTAGGGTGCAAAAAAAACCTAGCACTGGCCCTGTCTCCAGATCTCTTAATGCAAGTTAGCACCCATACGTCACTGTGATATAGGCCTGGCCCTATCACAGGGACTGTGTTCTAAAAAATTATGGTTTAATAAGATATGATAGAGCATTGGGCCCATGCTTCCTCCTTCCCTTTCCTCTTTCATATAGAGAAATAAACCTGGGGGTTATTAAACCACTGTTTTCTGCCATATCCAAGCCAAGAAACTGTGACTTAACCTTTGATTCGTGGAGAAGTGGAAGGAAAAAGATATGCAGTGCACGAGCACATATCTATCCTATAGTTTAGTGGACTAAAATCACCACATCTGAACCAATCAATGGGCATAATAAACAAATGTAACAGCAAATTTTAAAAAATTTGGATGTAGAAGTGACTAGAGGAAGGGACCAAGAAGTGGTCTTAATGCAACATTAATTAGCCTTTTGTTCTACAAAGGAAAGAAAACATCAAGCAGCTGTATGCAATTCATAAACCATTCCTCTGCAGAGTTAACTGAAGCAGGAGAGCAAGGATTAGATTAAGAACAGGATCTTCCTTTGGACCTTGTTCTTCTATCTTTAGCACCTACTTGAAGGCATCTTCTTTGTGAAGGAGTACCTTTTTGTATACCAAAAAAGATGCACATCTAAGAGAGCTTAAATTTTTTTCATGTTCTTTGGCTCCATGTCCAGTTCAGAAGGCAGAGAAGACACCAAATTCCATTGCAGGAAATGGTTGGTGTTGGGAAACCCACTGAAACAGAGAGAAGTGACCCAAGTGACATTTTGCTGCACTGTGAAGAGTAGAGATGGGCACGAAACGAGCGATTTTTCATTTTCGTTTTTGTTTTTTCGTTTCATTATGTAACGAAACAAAAAACGAATTTTGACTCCAAAATGAAATGAAATGGCCCAAAACAAGAAAAATTTTGTCGACCGCTTCATTTTCGTTGCGGCAAATACATTGAATTGTGCTAAATGGTAACGAAACAGCAATTTTTCGTTTTTGTTTTCATTTTTTCGTTTCATTACCAAACAAAACGAAAATGAAATTTTTTGCAAAAAACCTCACGAAAATGAAAACGAACCAAAACGGACCCCTAAATGACCAAACGACAAACGAAACACCATTTTTTTTGAGTCGTGCCCATCTCTAGTGAAGAGTAAAATGCATGCACACACGCACGCGCACACGCGCACACACACACACAGAGGGGGGCATACAAACCAAGAATGCACAATAAAGAACTGTCAGAAGGGAGACCATGGACATGAGCAGTTGGATAATAAAGCTGAGCAGGCCCACAAGTAAGTGACCTGGTCACCATTTCCCCCATTATGTTCAAAAATATTGATTTCCTAAGTAAATGAAATCCCCCTGTGCAATGACACAAGAGTTGTGACTTTTGAGACACAACAAGAGTTGTGTCTCAGGTTTATAAATCTCTATAGACACTATCTGTTGCAGGTTGAGTCACTCAACTCTGTATGCAACATAAAATATTTATGGAGATGTCTTAATTGAGGCAATTCATCTCCAGAAATTATGTCTTTTGGATAGAAGCCCAACAGGACTTCAACCAGCATGTCTGCATTTGCAGCTTCAAGCGTAAAGTAGCATATGCCACTCAGTTGTCAGAATCCTGTTACTTACACCCATTACTATAAATCAGTGGTTCCCAACATGGGGGTCAGGACCCCTTGGGAGGGGGGGGAAACGACCATTTCACAGGGGTTGCCATGAGCCAGTGAAGATAAAGGCACAAATGGCTTGGGTCTGGAGGAGGGGGGGAGGAAGGGGGGAAAGAATGACTTACAGCTTGATAGGTTGGAGGGGATGTCAGTCAATGGCACCGGAGGCTGTGATTCGCTGAAAGTGCCTGTAGAGGGAAGCTCTCTATGGCACCTGTGGCAGTGGCCTGCCAAAGGGAACTTGTGGCCTCTTCCAAGCAGGGCAAGGAGTAACCACAACATGAGGAACTGTATTAAAGGATCACAGCACTAGGAAAGTTGGGAACCACTGGTGTAAGTGAAATATGTAAATTACTGAAGGAAAGGGCCATAGTTTCAGCCATCAGTGCTTATATTTCTCACCCTATACTGAGTCACACAACTGATGCGAGATAAGAAATGCAGTCCTTTACTTCTTAATTAGGGATTACTTACTGCAGTGATACACAATGTTTGACTTACTTCAGGAATCAGTATCAGGATTGTGACCAGTGTTACTTTCCTCTTCTCCTTTTTAGTCACATGCATCATCCTGAAGTTCGGGAAGGTGGGAATAAAGTGGCAGGAAGTACACTCTTTTCACAAATATTTAGAATGTTGTTTAAAAGGGCACATTGTGTAGGCTATACAATGAAAGCATTTCACCACATGGGTAAAACTGTAAGTGAGGGAAAGCTGCTTGTACAGTCTAAAGTAGCAGCTATATTGACCCCCGGGAAGAATTGCCCAAAGGAACATTTCATACAATGTTTTGATTAAAAGAAAGTGTCTGTCTGGTGTTGAAAGCAAGGGAAAACATATATCCTTTCAACCTCAATCACTCCCAAATCAGAAGCATGAGTGTGCACAAAAATAAAAATAAAGAATGCCATTTGCCAATTTATTTCTGCATTTTATGCTTGTGCGCCCACTGTATTATTTCTAAAGCCCGCTGTATGTTAAACCACTTCAAAGAGCACGGGGAAAGTGAAGCATGGTGCCTGTTTTATAGTTAAATAAATGATAGTTGATGTGGTGGAGCAATAAAATCACAACCTGCCTTTGTGAGTTAGCATTTCACCTTTTACAAGTGCTTTCAACACCAGACGAGAATTCAGTAACTCAAAATATTTATATTCTGGAGTGTGTGAAGGGTCACTGCTTGTGCTTCCTTAAGGCATCAATTACATCCTTGCCTTCAGGAACGCCTCAGACTAATGTTTGTTGGGATTCCAAAGAAGGTACAGAAATGATAGTTGAGAGGTGGGGCTGCAAGTCAAAGAATAAATTTAGGGCTCACCATAAAATCATACATCTTAGGAATTTGGAAAATGAAGACTGGTAACTAGCTTGCCAACCCAGCCATTAAGTGGAGTAAAGCAGCTCTCTCAAGTAGTATATTCAGGGTGCCAAAAATAGGTGGGAAGTGAAAGGCCAAACGTGACACCTTGTTTATCATTATCATGATTTGACTGCTGGGAGAGAGGAAGAGCTGTTTATGGCATTTATATAATTCAGCCAAATCAACCAACCAATCACCAAAACAAGCAGGCAGGCAACCAAGCAAGCAAGCAAGCAAGCAAGCAAATAAATAAATAAATAAATAAATAAATAAATAAATAAATAAATAAATAAATAAATAAATGAGGGTGCTATGCAAACTAATGGGGATTGGGGAACATCCTTTGCTATCTGCCTCAGGGTCATGTGTAGCAATGACAAGCCTTCTCCAAGCCACTCCCAGCTGACACTAGACATCACCATCTCGGTGTGAGGAGTTTTGTGTGTTTGCTCCAAATGGACAGAGGGTCCCAAGCACAGCCATTTCCATCTAGTTCCCTTCCCTTCCTCCTGGCTTGGTATACAATACTGGGCCCAGTGTGTTATTTCTACCAAGGCAGGAAGTGAAGTACCAACATGACAATTCATGGACCTTCTTGTTCGAGAATCCCTGCTTTCCAGGGCCTCTTTGTTTTCTGAATCCAGCTTGATCAGCTAGCATTTCTGGCCCCAGTTACTTGCAGAAGAAGGGAATGGTCAGCCACTTCTGAGAATACCTAGAAAAAACTAGAAGCAATGGCCATATGTCAGAACCAACTTGGTGTTATGTAATTGTTATTATAATAATGGTTACAGAAGACTTAACTTAAAAAAAATAAAGCTTTGAATGAAAACCAGCTAAGGAGCTAACAGGGCAGATAGAGGTTTTTGTGGCTAAATTTCTATCCTGAACCTGGTCAAAAGGCAATACAGCAGCCCTAGAATAAGCCAACCACCAGCATTGGGGGAGGGCTTGTTACAGGTGGAGGCTCTCACAAAAGTTTCCAAATGTTTATATGTCTAGCATAATAAATATTCTTTCCATGGTTGGAGTCCATTCGCAGTACCCCTTCTTTTGAGCCACATTCAATTCTCCTTTCTTTTACTTTCAACAGGATTCACTACCAGCATTCTCTTTGGTTTCTTCACCTCTTTTCACTTTACAAAGTGCTTTATATGTCTTGACCCAGTTATCTGGAAAGATAGTTTTTACAGAGATGCTGAACTTATCAAAGGCTACCAAGGGAGCATTACATCTGAGCAGGGATTTCAATGTGGTTGCCTTGTCACCCCTTTCTTTCCTATGCAGCGGGGACACCGTGACTGACATTTGCCTTAAAAGTGACATTCTGAAAATCTCACTGGAATATTTATTCAGCAGTCTCCATATTTTAAGGGGGGGGGAGAAAGTAATGTCTGTGAGTTCACATGGGTGTATCTTCAAATGCCCTTTGAGCTACAGTTCCTAGAATTTCCCAGCTAGCATTGCCCAATGATTCTAATCCCTTTCTCTTGGTCCATGTTGGAACTAATGATACTGCAAAGCAAGCATTTGGAACATCACAAAGATATATGAAGAGATCTGTAGGAAGCTAAAGGGCCAGGAAGGGTGGTGGTGGTAATCTCATCTCTCCTGCCTGTAGTAGGATGTGGCCAACAAAGAGAAAGAATAATAGCAGAGGTGAACAACTGGATCTGCAGGTGGTGCTGAAAGAAACAATTTGGATTCTTGGACCATGGCTTGCTATTTCATTCAGATGGGCTATGGGGGTGGGGGGGTGGGGGTGGGGGGCACCTTACCACTGCTGGTAGTAATCTTTTAGCCAAGAGGCTTGCAGATGTGATAAGGAGAGCTTTAAGCTGAATTCTCGGGGGAGGAAGATATTTTTCTTAAGGGACAGGAATCCAGAAGGGGAGCAGGAGCAGGAATATTACAGCCCAACAGTGCAAGAAAAAATAAGCTAAGCAAAGGGCTTGTAAGAAAGACATGCAGCCTTAAATGCCTCTACACCAATGCACAGAGAATGGGAAACAAACAAGAGGAGCTGGAACTCCTAATTCATCAGAATAAATATTATATAATTGGCATCACTGAAACCTAGTGGGATAAGCCTATGGTTGGAATGTAGTTATTGGAGGGTATAACCTGTTTCAGAGGAACAGACCTAATAAAAAGGAGGAGCTTCATATGTTAAGGATGTTTATATTGCTGAAGAAATCCAGGATACACACTTGGGAAGTCAGGTTGAGAGTATTTGGGTGAGAATCAAGGGGGAGAATAATGGGAGGGGTTTCACTGTGAGGATATATTATAGACCCCAAGCCAGCCAGAGGAGTTGGGTGATGCCTTCTGTGAGCGGATGGCCACACAGTCAAAAGGGAGAGATGTAGTACTAATGGGAGATTTTAACTGTCCTGATATATGTTGGCAGTCTAACTCAGCTAAGAACACAAGGTCCAATAAATTCCTTACTGGCCTTGCAGACAATTTCATGGTCCAGAAGGTGGAGGAGGCAACAAAAAGAGCAGCTATTTTAGATCTGATTTTAACCAATCAGGAAGATACTCTAAATGGGGCTGTAGTGGTGGGATCTTTAGGTAGAAGTGTCCATGCTCTTTTGGAATTTGTTATACATTGGGAAGGGGAGGGTAAGTATAGCCAGACAAGCGTCCTGGACTTTAAGAAAGCAATTTTTGTAAGCTTACTGAAACAGAAGGGAGTCCAAGATGGATGGGAATTCCTTAAAAGTGAGATATTAAAGACACTATCTAAAACGGTTCCAACAAGAAGAAAAAATGGGAGATGTCTATGGTTGATTAAAGAACCTTCAACTCTGCTAAGTATAAAACAGTAAAGGAAATCTAAAATAATAGAATGTACCAAAGAGAAATATAAGCAAATAGCCAGGATATGCAGGGGGGTGGTTAATAAAAAGCTAAAGCAGAGAATGAACATAGACTTGAAAGAGAGATTATCTATAGTAAAAAAATATTAGCTATGTCCACAGCAAAATGAAAAATAAGGAAATGATAGGGTCTGTGCATGGTGATGATAGCCAGTTACTAACAGGAGACAGGGAAAAGGCAGAACTACACAAAATCTTCTTTGCCTCAGCTTTCTCCACAAAGGAATAAAGTTCAGTTGGGATGAAGAGTAGATGAGGTAGGGTGGAAATTGCAACATAGAATAATAGGTAGGGAGGTAGTACAGGAACACCTGGAAACTCTAAATGAATTTATATCTCTGGAGCCAGATGAATTACACCAAAGAACTGGCAGAAGTAATTTCAGAACCATTGGCAGCAATAATCTTTGACCATTCTATAGAACAGGGGAAGTCCCCATAGATTGGAGGAGGGAAAATGTTGTCCCCATCTTCAAAAGGGGGGAAGACCCAAATAATTACAGCCCACTCAGATTGACATCTATTCCTGAAAAGATTGTAGAGCAGATTAGTAAACAGTCAGTCTGCAAATATTTAACAAATAATGCTATCATTACTAGACGTCAATACGGGTTTCTCAAAAACAAGTCATGCCAGATTAATTTGATCTCTTTCTCTGATAGAGTTACCGGCCTGGTGGATGATGGGAACACTGTGGATGTTGCTTATCTTGATTTCAGTAAGGCCTTTGATAAAGTTCCCCATGGTATAATTGCAAAAAGTTAGTAGGATGTGGGATAGATAGTGCTACTGTTAGGTGGATTCATAATCGGTTGACTGATCATACCCAAAGGGTGATCATAAATGGCTTTTCCTCAGAATGGAGACAAGTGACTAGTGGGATGTCCCAGGGTTCTCTTCTGGGTCCGGTGCTATTCAATATATTTATTAATGACTTGGACAAAGGAATAGAGAGTAGACTGATTAAATTTGCACATAATACCAAATTGGGAAGAGTTGCTAATTCCCTAGAGGATAGGATAAAAATCCAAAATGTCCTTGATAGATTAGAGTGCTGGGCCAAAGCTAACAGAATGAGTTTCAACAGAGAGAAATGTAGGGCCCTGTATCTAGGCAGAAAAAACGAACCGCATAGATATAGGGTGGGAGATGCCTAAGCTGGAGAATATTACACGTGAAAGGGATCTGGGAGTCTGGTGAACCACAAATTGAACATGAGTCAGCAGTGTGACATGGCAGCCAAGCAAGCCAATGTGATTGCATCAACAGAAGCATAGTGCCTAGATTAGATATGGGTGTTTCATTTCGGAATGGGTCTGGTTCCAAAATGAAACACATTCAGAACCTGGACCAACCCTCCAGAACAAAATCAACCATTGACTTACCTTCCTTTGGGTCATGTGGGGCAAAACTCCACTCAGTAGGCCACCTATTGATAGCAATCACACACGCTGCAGGTAAAAGTCTTGTTCTTTGTTCTCGTGCTTCTTGCAAGATAATAATTTCAACCTCTTGTTCAATGCAAGAATCCAAATCCAAGAATATCTGGCAGATGGTTGTCTCATTTTCTCTTGAATGCCTCCAGAACTGGAGCACTCACCCCTCTCCCAAGGTACTTGGTCCCATTGATCCAACAGTTAGGAAGTTCCTAATATTCCAGTTCCTAATATTCCACCAAAATATGGCTTCCTGTAAATTGGGTCCATTGTTACATATCCTGCACTCCGGGAAGATCAATAAAAGATCCCGACCCTCCTCTGTATGACAATCTTTCGAGTATTGAACTTCCTTCTTTTACCTTCAGCAAGTTTTGTATAAGCACGACTTCTGGCAGCAACATGTCAGAAATGTGCCATATAAACATTAAAACAATTAATGTTAGAGGTCTGCTTGAAATGTCAAGTTTTCATGGTTGACTTCTCCTTTTTTAATCGTGTACCATGATAAGGTAAAGATAAAGGTTCCCCCTGCACATGTGTGCTAGTCCTGTCCATCTCCATATTCAAGCCAAAAAGCCAGCGTTGTGCAAGTCCATGGCCAAGGAAACACTGTTTTACCGTCCCACTTTTTATGGCGGTACGTATTCATCTACTTGCATTTACATGCTTTCGAACAGCTACGTTGGCATGAGTTGGGGTTAATTCCGCTGCATGGCACACGGGATTCGACCGCTGAGCTGCTGACTTTGTAGCCAACAGTTTTCAGTGCTCTAGCCCGCTAAGCCACCACTCCGTTGTACCATGAAATATGTCCGATAATAGATGATACTTATTTCATCTGCATTTAAAAAATCTTGCCAAATTTCCTATTCCAATTCCTCCACTTTCCCCCATATTCTCTCATGTCCTTCTTTTCTCTCCTGTCTACCACCTTATATTTAAAGATCCTTCTTATTTTCCATTTCTACAAAGCAATTCTGGGTGTTCCCTCCCCCTCCGTGTTCAGAAGCAGTATAGCACTAATCTTATAAATTCCCTGAAATGCTGTCACTGTGCTCAGGGTTACCTACAGGAAGCATTATAGTGCTAAGTTACATCTATGGCACAATGTTCCAGAGTTTTGAATTTCTGATAAAAAAAAATTTTTTTGTAGCATAACAGAAGCACAAAGTTACAAAAAGTCAACAGATACATGTGTTCCTCAGTGTCCACTCATTTCCCTTTAACTGGCACTTAAAGTCTCATTGATTCAATCTGAGATATTTATAGGAGGAAGAATAAAAATGTTTTTTTTTACTTGCAGTTGCTTGAAATTCTAGTCATGTTGATGCTGCTTTCCTTGTTGTACATATAATTAGCAACCAAACAAACAGATTAACAGCAAACAAACAACTACCACTAGTCAACAAAGGAGAAGGATAGAAAATTCATCAAACAGGCAGGGCTGTGTTTGAATTCAAAGGCTGAAAGGAATTATTGGTAAGCACTGAAAAGATAACACTCACGCTAGACCAGAAAAATCCCTCTCAGTCATTCAAACTACAGGCAGCATGTGAGGTTGTAAATCAAACTCCAATATACAAAGAGGCACTAAAAAAAACCTGGGTATTAGGTGGAATTAGAAGATGAGGCACAAAAATAGGAGAAAACAAGAAAAGAAGAAGGTTGTCTGGGTGTTGGACATTTCCAGGAAGATCAATACACAGCATGATTTTTAAGGCAGAACAAATACTATGCCTAGATGTCTGCTTAGAGGAAAAACTTGTTTTCAATCTGTGCTCTCCATCTCAACTACTATACACCACTAAATGCATTTATGATAGTGTCTGTATCTTTGTATGCCTCTCTTTCAGAATTTGATTATTTAGCAATTGTTGTCGCTTGAGTCACTAAGACTATTTTCAGCAAGTGACTGGCAAAACATGTCCCAGAAGGCCAGTCACTTCCATTCAAATTAAACCTTTCACGAATCACAGATATATGTACAAAACTAATGAATAAAAATCCTGTTTACCCATTAGTTCAATCCAATTAAAACTTAAGCTGATAATTATTTAAACCTCTGAATTTGTTTTTTTTTTAATGTATACACAGTGTGAGCCTACAATATGTACTGAGAGATACATTTATTGGAGAAACGAGCTATTGTAAGTGTGATGGTGATTAGAGACTTGGATTGAAATACCAGCTCTCTCGTTATTCCATTGACACCCTTGGTGGAACAATAAGAATTATTGTAAATGGTTGCCAACACGGGAGGCACTTAGACAAAAGGAGAAACTCAGTGTACAAATTCTTCTCAGGAGAGTCCCAGAGATGGGAAGCATTTGTTCTGTTTAACCAAAAAGCTCCCCCAAAAGCTCCATATTCTGGTAGCTGTAGTCCAAAAAGGCAACCAAATTTTCATCTCAGCTGTGACTCTTGATGATTTTATACTACATTTCAAGGAAAATACAAAATTTCAGGCAACTGTATTTTTACCTCAGTTATGCTTCGGGTTATATGTGTAAGCAGAGGGCAACAATGGCTTTCATTTCAAACTAGAAGCCATGATTGCCACATCGCTGCCTTGCAATGATGATGATGATGATGACAACGATGACGATGATGATGGGTCGGCGCTGGGTTTATTTTTTATTCTTTTGCTTTATTTTATTTTATTTTTTATATTTTAAAGTGCCGACCGTGTGGACCCTGAGGCCGGGTCAGTGCTGGTTTTATTTTTTTAATTTTAATTTAATTTAATTTAATTTAATTATCTTCTCTGTGGCTGGCCCTTTCCTTTGGAACCATCACCCAAGTGAGTTGCGCCTTGCACAGTCCCTGCCAGCCTTTAAAAAAGCCTTGAACACCTGGCTTTTTCGTGAGGCATTTGGCGACCTTGATTAGTTTGTTTTTTTCTCCTATTCCGCCATCTTGCCAGATATCTCTTCTAATTTGCTTTTTTGCTTCTGTATTAGTATAGTTACTTTATTTTATATGTTACCTTTTGTCTTAGTATTATTATTATTATTATTATTATTTCTTTGTTACATTGTCGTTATATATTGTTTGCTCGTTGATGTTGTAAACCACCCAGAGTTCTTTCGGAAGACGGGTGGTATATAAATACATAAATAATACATAAATAAAAGTCCCCACCCAGGGCTTTTTGAGGCACTGGCTTGGGGCCAGCGCCTCTACAGGGCTGGCTTCCTGCTGAGTTCCAGGACCAGGAGGACTCTGGCGACTCAAGCGAGGACAAGGTAGGAGGAGGGGTAACAAAAATGAAGCAAACGAAACTGAAATTTCTGTTTCGTTTCATTTCATTTTTCTTTGATGGGTTGGTTCGTTATTCATTTAGTTAGCTAATGAAATGAATAACGAATAACAAAATGATTTAAAAGTTTGTTTCGTGCCAATCTCTACTATATACCACTTGATCACAGAAAAATGTATCGGTACAACAGAGGTATGGGAAAAATGGTACAACTAGGGGGTTTTGGGCAGATATAAGTATCCCCTAATTATGTTATGGAAGAAAGGGACGCAAAAAAAAGATGTGTCTCCTTATAAGAAGTTGTCTCTTACTAAACATTTCTCCTTCCCATCATCAGTTATCAACTCTCTTCTCAGTGACTAGAGTCTTTTGTGGTTGGGCTGTACTAAAGCTAGCACCAGCTAATTTTATTCTCTCCTAACATTGAGAGTTAATGTGGATTGTGGGAACCTTTCTTTGAGGGGTATGTTTCCTGGAGGGGTTCCAGTGAATGCACACCATCCTGATTTTGCCATGTTGCAACCCTGAGGGGAAATGACCTTCTATTTCCTCTTCACCTCTTTGAGGCAGGACTAAAAGGCTAAAGGGGACTTTTTCCCTATTAGAAGCAATGTTTTCATCAAATGCTCCAGTCTCTGCTTATTGAATAATAGATGCAATAAACAAGCCTCTGGGAGGAGCTGAGCAGTTCTTCTTTGTCCTTTCATCTGCACAGAGCTCCCCAGCTGGCTGGTGGAAAAGCACCTAGTCTCCGTCTCTTTCTTTCTGTAACTAAGATCAGTTTGCTTGGAACTTTCCCAGCAAACTCCCACAGTGGGTGGTTGCACAGCCTCTCAAAACAACATTATTGCACTGAAATACTCTTGTTATGGTGTTTGAAAGTTTCAGTTTTTGTGAGCAGAGAGAGGAGATAAGACAAATCTACTGAACGATGGATCTTTCTGCGTTTCCATTTTCCTTTTTTGAAAAAAAGATGTCCCTATAGCTAATTGTTTCTAATCCTAGACTACACAGAAGTTAATTCCTTTTTACTTCTGGCTTTTAGGCAGAAGATCCATTAATCCCTGTTAAATTATGTTGAATGATTAGATTTCCATTCATCCATTCCTCTGGCCTGCTTATAAGGCATGTCCATCCAACAATGGGAAAGGCAAAATTCAGTCTCCATTAATTCCTCACAGGCCACACAGAGGTGACTACATCTTGTAAAGCTCCACTCCTCCTCCCTTCCCATCCAGACGGAACAGTTACAGCATACGGCAGTTGGAGACCACTTTCACAACCATGGACTCTTCCTACAGAATCATATTTTTAGTTACATAGGGACACCTCAGACTCTCTGCCAGAAACCCCTAGTGCTGAAGTTATATTTATTTATTTATTTATTTATTTATTTATTTATTTATTTATTTATTTCTATACCGCCCGTCTTCCCAGAGGAGCTCTGGGCAGTTAACAATGGCAGTAAACAAAAACAAATATCAAACACACAATACAACAAACAACAAAGGGAAAACAAAATAAGATAAAAATAATAAAGAAAAAAATAATCTGCAAGATAATCTGCAAGATGGCAGCGCTAAATTAGGGGGGAAGTTTAAATGAATGCACTGGAGCTTTCTGGCACATAAGGATTTTGTCAGATGGAGATCTGGTTCTCAAAGTGGTATCAGACCACTATAACTTTATAGGACAGACTTGTTGTTATTTGTCATCAAGTCCAACAAAACCTATAGCAGTGTTGGCGAACCTATGGCATGGGTGCCAAATGTGGCACTTGGAGCCCTTTCTGTGGGTACCCAACATCGCCCCTTCACAGCCACCTGTATTCAGGTTAAATTGCTGTATTGGCACTTTGCCAAAAATAGTATGTTTTGAATTGCAGTTTGGGCACTTGGTCTGTAAAAGGTTCACCATCACTAACCTATAGTGACCCTAATAGGATTTTCTAAAGTACAGTATATGAGATATTTAAGGAGTGGTTTTACCAATGCCATTCCACTGTGAATTCCCATGGCCCCACAGAGATTCAAACTCAGGTCTCCTGCCTCCTAGGACATCACATTATTTACTTTGTCCAGAAGTTGAGTCATGTCAATTGGACTTCTCTTGTGTGATCAAAATGTTTGACTGCTCATCTAAGTAGCTTTATCAGTCTGAGGAAAGTTGATGCGAGGCCTCCAATGTACAGTTCACTTTTTTATCATACCACCCTGGTCTGAGTAGGCTAGTTAGGTGGCCAGTGGCCAGAAGAGGCTCATTAGATGGACAATGGCCTGGGGTATGTGAAAATCCCACCTATTCAACCCTTCCCAGCACCCATTAGGTATGGGTTCGTTAGCCATGGCCTTCCTTCCTGCTGGAAGTGTGATTTGTTTGGGGATTGATGAAAAGGCAGCATGATTAATGGTAGGCAAGTTGTGCCTGAGTCACCCACCTCTGTTGAGAGAGGGGCTTTCAATACACATATGAATGGCTTCCCTGACCCCTCTCTCAAACCACCTATCTTCTGACCAATTTGTACATGGTCAGAAACTGGTGTCCCGTTCCAACGTGACCTATTTAAAAACAACCCAGCATCAAAAACTGCTCCGTAGTCCATGGGTACCCAGTACTGGATACTCAAAAATACACCTGTCAACCATACATGACAATTTGATAAGAGAAGTCCAAATTTCCTATCCGACACTGAAGTGACCACACAAAACCACTCTGAACCCAGGGCGGGCAAGCAAGTGGGCTGCTGGCTAAGAAAGAGGGCTAGCGGGAGGGGGTCAGGCTCCGTGAGCCCTTTGCAAAGTCCCATTCTCAGCATTGCAATTCCCATACCACCATAGGCACTTTCACCTGCCTTTCTCTTCTTCTGAGCAACGAGTCCCAGGAGGGCAGAAATCCATGCTGTGGAGGTAAGCATTATTTTCCAACACCTGTCCTCTCTTTCCAGTATCTGCTGCCTGAGGTGACCATCTCACTTTACCTCAAGGCCCTTTGTGTTTTAATATCCCTTTTAAAAATGATGACACTGTGGTTTAGCAAGAGGGAGGGTCTAAATGGGCATGCTAGAGTCAGGTTGATTTAAACTTTGCTCAGTATGTCTGTGAAGATTCTCAGTCATCCAGGTGAGATTATCCAGAAGTTGAGTCATGGCAACTGGACTTCTTTTCTTGTGAGACTGAAATATTTCACTACTCATCCAAGTAGCTCATCTGTCTGATGAAACTACTTGGATGAGTAGTGTCATGTTTCGATCTCACAAGAGGAAAGTCCAGTTGCCATAACTCAATGTCTAGAAAACCGTGATGAACTGTGCCCAACTGGCCAAGTGCCTTCAGCGCATCTTTTGCTGTAAATATGGCCTGAATAAAAATGGCAAAAATATATTTGTAAACTGCATGTTTGTTTATTCATTCATTCATTCATTCATTCATTCATTTACAAAAACAATTTAGTTGCCCCACTATCAAGTGTTCTCTGGGCCTCATATAACAATGTATTAAAACTATAAAACAGCATAATTATTAAAAGTATAAAATATCATACAATTTAAAACAATCAATATACAATACAAATTATAAAACCCTGCTGCTCATGAGCCCTGCTAAAAACACTATCTAATTAAAATACTGGCTGAAGAGGAAGGTCTTTGCATGGTGCTAAAAAGCCAAAAGTGTTGGTGCCAGGTGGATCTCTGTAGGAAGGGCATTCCAAAGTTGGGGGGCAATTGCCGAGAAAGCTCTGTTTCGACATGCCGCCACCCCCTCACCTCTTTGAGGGACGGCACCTTCCACAGGGCCTCCTGGCCTGATCTTAGGGTATGGGCAGGCTCATATAGAAGAAGACTAGATGTTTTATAATTCCACACTTTACAGCAGGGGTGCCCAAACTTTTTGTAAGGAGGGCCAGATTTGGTGGCTGAGAATGTGTCAGGGGCCAGTTGCTCCCCAACCCTGCCACCCCACTGCAAGCCCCACCCACTTTCTTTTAAAAAAAAATGGGGTGAAGGAGGGGGAGGGAAGGGTGGGCCAGCCAGCCGCGGGCCACTCAGAATGGCCTGGCAGGCTGGATTTGCCCCCCCCCCTCGGGGCCGGACTTTGGGCAGGCCTGCTTTACAGGTTTGGGCACTACAATAGTGGTAGTGTGACATTTTAAATTAGCACACAATTTTACAGCTGCTAGGACTGAAACTATGGCAGGGTTAGGTGTTTGATTGAGTTGACAGCATACAGTGTCCCTTTCAGATGTAACAAATAAACCCAAGTTGTTTTGTATCTACAGGGCTCCCGACAATCATTTCCCTGCCCTACAACGTTTGACCTAAGTAGACTTGTGGAATTACAATTTAAACAGGTTAGGAGAAGATATTCTGCTCACCAGCTGTAGTCAAGTAAATCAAAAAAGAAAAACACTATAGCCATTGGCATTGGTCCAGATTTGATCACCAATGACTTACTACTGTACAGGGTTTTACATCAACATTCCCACTGTTGTGAAACAAAAATTAGGAGATTTACTGCATGAGGTGTGTCCTGTATGCATAGCACACTGTGTCATACTTCTTGATCTGCTTACCAATGAAGCAAGAGTTTTATGTTTGACAGAGCTGAAAACTCTTGGGTTTTTTTTTTTAAGTCTTGGAGGAAATTCCACAGTGAGCAGCTTCATATAATTTCAGCAAGGGAAAGCAGAGAACTAATTCTATCACCCTTGCTAAACCAGACTGGGTGAAATGAAGGGAATATCTTGATTATTATTTTTTTCACGCTGCAAACCTCCTAAATAGATAAGCAATTTGAGCAGAAAATGTTTGTTTATGGATCTTTAAAATGCAGTATTTTCCTGCGGAGAAAAAGAAATAACATCACCGTTAAGAGCACAGCAACACAGAAGTTATATCTTTTATTTAGGAAGTGGGATGAAGGGGTAAAAACATGCCATGTGCATGGATACTCACAAAACCTTCAATGATAGCCTCTTCCCGCTTTGCTGAACTTGCAAAGGAGGAAAGTCAAATATTTGCTATCCTGAAGAATACATTCACTCAGAATTCATTTGACCAACTGAAGGAGAATAGAATAGAACAGCTAAACCTATGGAGAAGGAGAGGAGATCACACCTCTGTTTTTTCTCTATGATAGAGACTTTTTCCTATCCTTTAGTTGCCTTTATATGTTTGTGCTGTTCAATTGTTTATTCTTTATAGTTATGTTTTTTTTTTGGGGGGGGTATAAGCGTTTTCATGGATTTTGAACTATGCAGGGATATAAACCCAGCATTGGTGAAGGGAGAATTGTATGATAACATTTAAATTTGTTTTTCATTTGTGAATATCACTTCCAACTCGGAGCTGCATAGTAGGAATTCAGCCAATATTATTATATTATATTATATTATATTATATTATATCATTTATTATTTATACTAGTTTAATTTATAATATATTGTTTATATGATATGAAGAAAATAAAAATAAAATTGTTGTCATGGCAACTACAGTGAAAAAAGTTATCAAATATTCTTGCATGCAAGTATATATCAGGGCAAAATATATAAAAGAGCTAAGCAAGACATTATTTTGCTTTTAACAAGAACTTTTCAGATTATCATAAAGTAGTAGAAAAACTGGTAAATTTACAAATTTGCAACCCAAACAGAAGAATGTTATATTCTATCTCTTGAAGTTTTGCATTTCACTCCCTGCCATTTAAATATATTTGCACTAGTAAAAGATGGGATGCCACCTCTTTTCTGGTCATCTTTTTCATTTTTAACAATGTCATGGCAGCTGACATATACCATACCATTGTCCTTGCCATGCTGGAAAGAGCCATAACTTATTGAATTTGTTCAGAGTATACAGCTGTGAATTTCATTTGGTTTAAATTTCATAGAAAAGATTATAATTTTCATCTCATTTACAGAGACTGTAAAATTGCAAATTCTAAATAATAATAATAATAATAATAATAATAATAATAATAATAATAATAATAATAAAATAATAATAATAATAATAATAATAATAATAATAATAATAATAATAA
>JAHTLZ010003542.1:58551491-58598059 GCA_023846285.1 Phrynocephalus versicolor | reverse complement strand
CTTTGATCCCAGCTCTGCAGAATCAGCCTCTCTCCCTGCTCAGCCAATGGGCCGCCATTGCTAAAAGCTGAAGACCAATGCAACAAATAATCAAGGAATCCTTTGCTGTGTGCTGCTGCTACAAATGAAAACCTGGCTGGGGGAAGAGGAAAGAAAGGAGTTGATCTTCATTGGATTAGACACTCTAAATTTCTAATACAAATTCTTCTCCTTCTACATTAACTTTACACACCTTTTCTTCATTCATACTTGCATGCATTTTTATAACTTCTGGCTTAAAATTGGCCTCTGTTTGCTGAATACATAATGCTTTTGTATATAACTGTGAAATCCATGCATTTTCAGTGATTTTTTCACCTGGCACATGGAAATGTTGCTTTTTAACGTCTTAAGGTCACAAACACATCACTTATTTACTACTGACATGATGTGCATTTAATGACACCTTGCTTGATCCAATAAGTCCTCTTATCTGTCAACATTTTAATGCATTTGCTGGAAGAGTAATGAGATCACAAATGGCTCTGTCTGAGAAAGTTTACTTCTAGAAAATACAGTACACTGCAATTTCAGTGGCAAACTTTATTCTTTTATATCGTTCTCTTTTGCAAAGTTGCACCAATAGCCAGGATATCTCCATGTTGGAGAATCCATACAGAAGAAATGATTTGGAGATGTATTGGCTCAGGGAGCACATGACTTGTACCTTTCCCTATGCAACCCTGGATCTCCACACAGATGCATTCATTGAAGGACAGATCAATTGGGGGGAAGGAGAGAAAAAAACGAGTGAAGCATAAAGGATCTGATTAAGTTAAGGGTGGAAAAAACATATCAAACAAGAATAAGCCGGCTATTTCCTCCTTCAGGATATTTCATTCTACAGTGGTGCAGATATGTATTTTTGTTCTGTCAAGTCGGAAATGACTTGACAGCCCTAATAGGGCTTTCAAGGTAAGTGAAATATTTAAGGAGTGGGTTTACCAGTTCTATTGCCACAGTGAGCTTCTATGATGGAGTGGGGATTCAAACCCTGGTCTCAAGTGTTCTAGTCGAACACTCTATCCACTACACATTGAGTAGTCTTTTTGGACTACAAATCCCAAAATTGCAAAACTCAGATAATAGTGGTCTAGAATCTCAAATTTGCATATCTTTAGTCTATTCTTTTTCCCTGTGCTCCTATTCCCTCCATCTCAATCACTCATAATTCTGTTGCAGGCACACTCAGCCCTCATGCGTTTGTTTCAGGTTGTTCTCTTTTTTTCCATTTAGTCCTGTTCACACACCCCCACACACGCACACACATACACAGATGTTTTCTTTTGCAAACCTTGAGTTTTGCTAAGATTTGCTGCCATGTCCTGGTGGTATGCATCAAGGCTGGGTTTGCAAATTTATGTTTGTCTTTGTCTTTGTCTTTGCTTTGTCTATAATTCTTAGAATTCCATAGGCAGAATGGGGATTCTAAGAGCTGTAGTCCCAAAACATAAACCTGCATATCATTAGTTTGGGCAAAAAAAGTCCACACAGAGAATGAATTCGCTATGAATCCACAGACAACTTTGCTTTTAAGATGTCTTTTCTTCTGTTCTGAAACCAATCCACTGAACTTTTTAAAGTGCTGCTTATATATATACTCCCCCATAGCACTTCAAGCACTCTCTGGGTGGTTTACAATTTAATTATGCTGGCTACACATTGCCCCCCACCAGCAAGCTGGGCACTCATTTTACCAACCTCAGAAGGATGGAAGGCTGAGTGAACCTTGAGCCTGCTACCTGGGATTGAACCCCAGCTCATAAGCACAGTTTTATTGCAGTACAGGCATTTAACCACTGCGCCATGGGGTTCCTATAATTGACTAAAACCTGGAAACTTCTGAAATGTTTACTCCTCAGTAATTTTTCCTATTTTATCCGAGCCTTGCTTGAATTCCCCACCCCACCCCAATGAAGATCTTCAGCATTGAAGATATAATGCTACAGATGTACCATTCACAAAAATGCTTACTTTTTAAATACATGTATTTTCATACATGCATTTTAAAATTTGTGGAGCTCAATGTGCAAGTGACCGCAGCTGAAATCACTCTAACCTTGTCAGATACCTCCTGCTCTTGATTCTTTCCCCTAGTGACCATTTCATCTTGCATCTTTGGGTGAGAAGGAAGGAAGAAGAGATGTCAGAGAGGTGAATTCTTCTCTGCTTGGTCCCAAGTCTTAGCATTTACTTGTAGGCTAATGTCCCAATCCCACGGGCAGCCCCATTAGGCAGTACAAGCCTAACAGCTTTCTGGGGGTATGAGCAGCTGCCAGTCATGTGTTGTTTAATGAGGCTGCTTAAGAAGATGAATCAGCTTGGGGACAGCTTCATTAGGCAGAATAAGCCTTAGCATTGGCTCATCCTGCAAGCTCTTAGTATCAAAGAGTTGCATTTTGTCACAGGAAGTAGTTTGGTGCCCCATCAGCCAATGTCACTAAATGTAAATGAGAAGACCTGTGCTTGGACCCAAACAAACATCTATCTCATATAATAGCCCAGTGTCTTTTTCTGCCTTGGCCAACTTCAATGCCATGAAAAATCCATTACCAGGATCTTAAAACACAATGGAATCCTAGCAACTAATATTCAGAAGCACAATGAATTTAACACTGGAGGTAATGTGCTATCACCACAGGTAGCAGCTATTGCTGACCTTATTCTCCACAAATTTGTTTAATCAGATTGCCCAGATTGATGATATCACTACTAGAGATGGGCACGAATCGAAAAAATGGCATTTTGTTTTGTTTCGTTTCGTCAAGGAGTTTGGTTCATTTTGTTTTGTTTTTCATGAATTTTAGCAAAAAAAATTGTTTTGTTATTTTGTTAATTCGTTATTTGTTTTTACCCGCTTTTTTCCCAGCGCCCACTGCGTGGCCCCTGAGGTCCGGTCAGAGCTGGGAGGTGACTAGGAACGGGCATGGGAGGAATATAGATGGGGACCAGCGTCGAAGCCACACTGCTCTGGCCGCCTAAGTACGGCTGCCTTCTTATCACCCCTCCCGATCGGCCCTGCAATAATGGACCATGGGAGGAAGGCACAAGGGGGGCGGTTTTGACCTTAGTGTGGCCTCCTTATCTCCACTCCTGATCGGCCCCGAGATAATGGGCTGCAGGAGAGACGTGCAAGGGGGGCAGCTTTGAAGCCGTGCTGCTCTGGCCACCTAAGCACATCCTCCTTATCTCCCCTCCCGATCGGCTCCGTGATAACGGGCTGTGGGAGGGAAGCGCAAAGGGGGGCTTTGAAGCTGCGCTGGTCTGGCCGCCTAAGCGTGGCCTCTTTATCTCCCCTCCCAATCGCCCCCACGATAATGGACTGCGGGAGGGAGGTGCAAGGGGAACGGCTTCAAAGCTGCACTACTGTGGCTGCCTAAACATGGCCTGCTTCTTATCTCTCCTTCCGGGGATGGGCTGAGGCTTGAGCCCACCGCATCCCTCAATGGCACCGATGAGATATGTGAACCCTCCGTGCAGCTCAGCATGAAAGGACCTCCAGACCAGCACCAGGTAAGAGACATCTCCCCCCCATTAACGAAATAAACCTAACCGAACCAATTTTTCTCGGTACAGTTTGGTTCATGTTAAATTTGCTCCTAGGGTCGTTATTCATTTCATTACATAACAAAATGAATAATGAATAACAAAGAAAAAATATTTGTTTCGTGCCCATCTCTAATCACTACACATTTTGCTGCATAATCCCACAGTTTAATCCCACTGGCACTGCGAGGTGAATTACTTCTTCCTCTTTGTCCTGAATCTTCCACCACCCAGCTCCATTGGGTGATCCCATGTTGAAGTAGTAGGGACACTTTCTTACAAGAATGGGGAGCAAGGTATTAGGAAAATCCCCTTTCTGTCCTCAAATAGTCAAAAAGGTGAGGAGGGGCATGTGGACGGCCTCAAAACATGACAGAATTTCCACCCACACTGTATATAGAGCGCACAAGAGGACTTTTTGAGTTAAATCTCTTTATTTTTTAAATCAAAACTTTAGGGGGACAGAAGGTACTAAGCCTCAAAGATACTTGAGGGTTACATATAATCTACATGCTTCCTTCCACCCATAGATCTCTTGTTCAGATGTGCAGACTGTCTCTTACCACAGCTAATGCATTTCCAAAGCAAAAATGACATTGGAGGACAAAGCTGAGCAAGGACCTTATAGGTGGAAGAGTCCACTCCTGGAGGAGAAGTCCATCACTGGTTACATTACAAACCATGATGGAGATGTGTAATCTCCAGGTTTAAAACCAGGGTACTTCAATGGCGAGATGCAGGGGAGTGGTATCAGGAGACAGATACCAAGTGGAGGGCCACTGTGAGATACAGGTAACTAGACTAGATGGGTCTTTGGCCTGATCCAGCATGGCTCTTCTTATGTTCTTATGTTCTTATTGTACCTTATAGTATTGAATTGATCCAATTAATACTCTAACACTAACATGGATATGAGTGGTCATTTTGGAATATATTTTCTCAAAGTAATCATTTCTAAACATGTTTTGAATGCTGCATTCATATTTCTTTGGCACTTTTTTTGAGGAAAGAGCAAAAATTTGAAAGTCTGAAAATGTAAAGATAACTATTAGTTGGAGAGCACGAGTGTGCTGGTTTGCTTCAATATTCAGAGTGAATTAAATCCTAATGCATCCATAGCTTTGTGCCATTCTCCTCCTGTGTTCTCAGCTGTACCCTCAAGGGGATAAGCTGTGTCCTAAATAAATGGTAAATGTGTTTCTGAACATATCTGATGATTTCATCTTGAAGGATTTATAAAACTGAGACCACCTGAGTCGCCATCTGGAAACTGCTGATCTCTCATGTACAAATAAAATCAAATAATGAGTGAAGAGCTACATTTTGAATCAAGTTCAGCTCAAGAAACAGACGTCAGCATAATAGAACATATTTTTAGTCAGTAATTGCTTCTGATTGCCATTAATGCTATTTTCCTTTCATCTTCAGATGTTACTTCCTCATTTCAGTATGCTTTTTTCAAACAGTCTTTTTAAAAAGATGAATTGCTCAGATACATCATTTTTGGATGAAAGAAAGATATATAAAAGTTTCTGCGTTGTTGACCTATATTCTTAAGTAAGATCAAAACAGGAACAAAGACATCTTGGACTAATCCAAGACAGAGGCATTCCACTGAAAGGGTTCTATGAACTGGGATCAAAATAGACATGGTGTTATTGTCTTTCACCATAACATTCACGATTGTTGTGTTTTTGCTTCTTTATTAACTAAACAATGAGGGAAATAAGACTAGAAGTGGGGTCTTCAAGCTTCATACAAAGTACAAAGCTCAATAACCCAGGTGTGGTGGAGGCCCCCTCCCCCTCCCACACACACAACAATTGGGTTACTTACCAGTATCCGGCAAAAAGCATAGAAAAACAAAACAAAACATGATATGATATGTCTTGAGGCCAAAAGCACCTTTAGGTTTTTTCTAATTGAGGAGCACGGCAGAGTTATTTATCATTAGTAGGACAGTAGGAAGGATGCTACATCCTGTGAAGCTACTGCGGCTGTCATAGCACAGAGGGAATATTTTACTTTCTCATAATAATGGTGACCCCTGGCAAACAAGATCTGGTGAACAAGGGGTTTCCAACATATTTTACTACATTTACAATACTTTTAAAAAAGCAGTACTTCTGTAGTATACTAGAATAAAACTAGGAGAGGATGTCCACAGAAATGTCCATGATCTTAGTGCAAGACACTGGAATGGCACCAACTGTCATCCACATTTTTTTCAAGAGCTCATGCTCTACTGAGTTTCTCCTTTATTTCAAATATGTCCATAACAAACTACAAAAAGATCAAATTCACTGTCTAAGCTATTTTTCCATGGAGGTGCATTAATGCAAAGTAGACAGAATGACTTTCCTAGTTATAATTGGGCTGAAATGAGGTGGAAGGAACAGAAAGACAATTAACTTCAGGGTTTTCCTCCCCCTTCTACCTCCCCTCCCCTAATCTGCAGAGGTTTGGAGTAGCTTTTAGTGCCTGATGGTACTACATTGCAGTGCTGCCAGGCAAATTTACTTGGAGACCTTCAAGGGCTTTGTTTATCTCATTTTTCAATTAACCTCTGTGTTTTAACTTCTTTGTAATGCCTGCGCCAATTTACACCAAAGAACAAATAAAAATCCCCTTTCCTTGTCATTTTTTTCTTTGCTTCTTGAAATCAAAATTTTCCTTTTCTTTTTTTACCCAGTGGAAGAGTGGGTGGAGCCTCTACCAAGTAAGATGATACCAATTTGAGATTATTCTTGAAGCAATGCATTCCTATGGGAAACCGCTTTTAAAACCCCATGTCACTCCCCCCAACATGTCCAACTGGGTGAGGGAAAGCGAAGGCTTTCGAAACATTTTTTAGTCCCCGAAGCAAGTGCTGATCAGCTGGCTTGCGGGGCTTGCTTAGGAGAATAAAAAAAAGAGTTTAAAAGCCGTCGCTCCCCTCCCAACATGCCTGATTGGGTGGAGGAAAGTGCAGGCTTTTAAAACGATTTTTAGTCCCTGAAGCAAGCCCCACCTGCCAGCTGATTGGCACTTGCTTCAGGGACTAATAAAACCTTGCAAAAGCCCATGCTTCCCCCCCCCTGAAATGCATAAAACAAAGGTAAAAAACATAAAAAAATAAACACACACAGTAGATACATAAAACACATAACAAATGAAAAATGAAACAAAACAAAAAATGAAACAATTTTTTTAAAAAAAAATCATTTCAAACAAAATGAAACAAAATGACGATAAATGAAATGAAAAATAAAATGACTCACCATTTTGTAATGGACACCCCTAGAAGAAGGGAGTGATAAGCCACTTCTGAGTATTTTCTACAAGAAAACCCCTGAAAAAAGGGTTGCCACAACCCAGAACTGACTTGTCAACATATGATTCATTCATTCATTCATTGAAATATGGTATTTGAATAGAGTTTTGCAGATACCCTAGACCAGGGGTGCCCAAACTTTTTGTAAGGAGGGCCAGATTTGGTGGCTGAGAATGTGTCAGGGGCCGGTTGCTCCCCAACCCTGCCACCCCACTGCAAGCCCCACCCACTTTCTTTAAAAAAACCATGGGGTGAAGGAGGGGGAGGGAGGGACAGGCCAGCCAGCCGCGGGCCACTCAGAATGGCCTGACAGGCCGGATTTGGCCCCCAGGCTGGACTTTGGGCAGGCCTGCCCTAGACTACCAGAAAGATGAACAAGTGTGTCCTAGATGAAATTAACCATGAACTAACTCTGGATGCAAAAATGTTGAAACTGAGACTGTTCTAATTTTGGGCACATCAAGAAAAGACAGGGTTCTCCGTCTTTCAGGGAAGGTGGAATACATCAACATGAAAAGAAAAGAAAAGAAAGAAAGACCTCATACAAGATGGATCAACATGTACTTCTTACATATACCCTTTACAATGAAGACATCAGGAAAATAGGAAAACTAGAGACTAGTCAGTAAGACTAGATGGATTGCCTTTATCAAGGAATCTGCTGGCTCGAGGTTACAGGAGCCAACCAGGACAGTTGAGGACAGGGAATTTAGGAGATAGATCATTCATGGGCTCACCACAGTGTGCAGGCAATGTTGTGGCCCATAACAAAAACAATTACTCATTGAACAAGAATATTTAGTAAGTAAAATCTAAATGAAGGGAGGGGATGTTTTTCTACACAACTATTTTACTGTTTAAAGCAAACAAAATACTGTACTGTATATATAAAAATAATTGTTTGTTTGAGAATATGACACTGATAGCATGTGTAGGTGAGTGTGTTTACCCAGATATAAACACAGAGGAATTGGGTGTACCAAAACCTAGGTCAAAGTGTCTTGCATCTTCTATGACAGGCAGTTTCTGTAAAAGTTACACTAGAACACACCACTAGTCATGGGTTCAGAGGTGAGCCAGGCAGTCACATTTGTTGACACGCTATCTGAACAGCTCCCTGAAATACAGAGGGCCCTTCCTCCACTATATGATAAAAAGGGATGATTTATTCTGTATTTCAGAATGGTGCCTCAAAAACTGCAACCCAAACCATGGTTAAAGGTGCCCTGCCCTGTGAGATGGAATCACTGCCACTCACTATAGATTTGTGTGTCTGAGTCAAACATACAATGGCTTTCAGAATCCTAGAGTTCATGTAAGGCCTGCCTAAACTGCTGTGGTTATCTTCAGCTAATGTACAAGGTGCTTGGTGTGCCTATATCATGTATCCGGTCAAATGCCTACCCGTACAATTGAAAGGTGCCTCCCTCACCTCATCAATTGCTTGCAATTAGTTATAGCAAGTAATGCAAATCTTATGCAAACACCGTTAGGATTTTAAGGCTGACAGATTTCAAATTTAGGTCTATACATAATCTCAGGAAGACAGGACACTGGGTTTATCGAGACTAGCAGATCAACTCTAAGAAAGTGCTTTCCTGACAAACCTGAAGCTCAAACTATATTTGAAATCCTAACACAGAACTCAGTGGAGCATGGTAAGATGGTGTGACTCACCCTTCTCTAGCCAGTGTATGCCATCATCAAATGACAACCTCACCCAAAGCCATTCACTAAGTTTCTCTTTAACTTGCAATGAGGAGTCTTTCCCTGGATCATCCTTTTTTCCAAACCAGGCAAATAGCCAATATTCACTTTCCACTGATGCTTAGACATTTCCACAGCTAAGGCATGAATTTAAAATTTTCCATCCAAATACTACTTGGAGTGAATCATATCCTTGCCTCAGTTCTCGTGCCTGCCAGTGTACAGTCACCCCCCGCCGTTTCATGGTTCAGGTACTGCAGCCCACTATATCGCGGGATTGCAGTACCTGTGCCTTGGGGTGGCAGGGGGGGTGCCACCCCCAGGGCCCCTCCGAGAAGCCTCAGAGCCACGCAGGGGTGGCGGGGGGTGATTGCATCACCCCATGCTGCCCCCGGAAAGCCTCGGAGCTGCACTGGGGGTGGCGGGGGCGATCACATCGCCCCGCGCTGCCCCCAGGCCCCTCTGAGAAGCCTTGGACCTGCACGGGGGGGTGATTGCATCGCCCCGTGCCGCCCCTGGGAAGCCTCAGAGCCACGCAGGGGCATGGCAGGGGGAAGGGGCAATTGCATTGCCCTGTACTGCCCCCCAGACCCCTCTGAGAAGCCTCGGAACCACGCAGGGGGTGGTGGAGGGTGATCGCATCACCCTGTGCCACCCCTGGGAAGCCTCGGAGCTGTGCGGGAGGTGGCGGGGTTAATCACATTGCCCTGCACCACCCCTGGGCCCCTCCAAGAAACCTCAGAGCCATGCAGGGTGGTTGTGGGGCGATCACATCACCCCACGCTGCCCCCGGGCCCCTCCGAGAAGTCTTGGAGCTGCACGGGGGTGATTGCATCACCCTGCGCCACCCCCAGGAAGCCTCGGAGCCTTGCGGGGGTGTGGTTTGGGGAGGGGGCGATCGCATTGCCCTGCGCCACCCCACGGGCCCCTCTGAGAAGCCTCGGAGCTGCACAGGGGGGTGGCGGAGGCAATCGCATTGCCCCGCACCAGCCCCAGGAAGCCTCAGACCCACGCGGGGGGTGGCGGGGGTGATGCGCTGGAGATTGGTTTCCGCTGGAGATTGGTTTCAGGCCTTCTTATCCTGGTATCCGCTGGAGATTGGTTTCAGGCCTTCCTGTGGATAATGAAAACTGTGGATAAGAGAGAACACCTGCCCACCCACCTCCAAACTACTGTTTCCTGACAGTAGCTTGCTTTATGACTGCTGTTTTGAGACAGTAGCTTGCTTTATGGCTGCTGTTTCTGACAGTAGCCTGCTTTATGGCTGCTGTTTGTGACAATAGCTTACTTTACAGCTGCTGTTTATGACAATAGCTTGCTTTGTGGTTGCTGAATTATTTATTTTTTTCCTCTGCCAACCATGGATAACTAAATCAGTGGATCATGAATCAGTGGATACAGGGGTCCTACTGTATTTTAAACAACTTTCCTAATGAACTGAAAGGCCATATAAGGAACAGATTTGCATTATTAAACTGGCCGTGAACCTGAAGAACTGTGGACTGAAAATGGCTGTATTATTAGGGAAGAATGCAAAATACAATTCCTGTAGAAAAATAAACGATAAACCTAGATTGATGATGGAAGAAACACTTAAAATTGTCAAAGACAGGCAAGACACAAAAATAAAAGGTGATATAAATAAGTTGGACTCTGAATGCTGGTTTTCATCAACTGACATGTGGTGACAAACAAAATTATTACAATAATTGGGGGGGGCGCAACAAAAGGGGAAAACGAGATTTATTCCAGAAGTTCCAAGAACTTAAAGGGGCATTTAAGCCTCAATTAGGCATGTTGGAAGAGCAGTAGTAAAGAACTCTATCTAACCAGGCTATTGTCTATCTAACAAGCTATCTAACAAACCTATTCAGAGCAGCATGGGGAGAAGCCAAGGTGAACTATAAATTGGAAGCCTCCCACCAACTTTCCTCATACTGAAGAAGCTGCTTGGATAAGTAGCACAATGTTTCGATCCCAGAAGAAAAGTAGTGTGGTTGCCATGATATGATGACGAACCTTCAGTAAAGTGAAAGCTGATCTGAAAGTACTAAGAATAAATAAATCACCTGAGGTAGTTGGGATACCAATAGGACTATTTCAAGTCACAAAGACTGAATCTGTCAAAATCCTAATAAGAATAAGCCAGCAAATTTGGAAAAGAAAACAATGGACCACACATTGGAAATGTTCAATATACAATGGTATTTCTACTTACAAATTTAATCTGTTCCAAATGCATGCTCATAATAAATCAAACAACAATCTGTCTTACTTGGAGATCTTTCACACAATGACAAAACCCTTAAAACACAGCATTCCAGAACATGCGTTGGTACTCCATGCAAAACTCTTAGTTTGGCACTTAGACTGTTCCTTTATGTTTACAGATATAATTAACTGTGCTATTGAATGTCTAGACAGATTGCAGCAGGAGGAAAACAGGAGTAGTTTAAACATGGATGCTATTTTCTGGGTGTTAAATTCCATGAATGCAGCAGAATGATCTCATGATATTTTTTTTTTTTAAAAAAAAACACTTGTGTTTTTGATGTTTTCATGAACAAAAAAATACATTCAGAGCTGGGAAGGTGACTTTTTTCAGACACAGCTCCCTCGATCCCCAGACTATGCTATATAGGCATTTGGGGAGTTGTAGTCCAAAAAAAAAAAAAACCCATAACCTTCTCCAACTATGGCTGATAATCCATTTCTGAAGATCCTACAGAGTTAATAGCAGTTCCTTGAAGTGAAAAAGTCACTATAAGAAGAGAGGGAAATTCTGATTAGAGCAGCCTAATCCTAATCCCTTTCCTCTGATCTTGGCAGAGAATTTTTAGCAAGTAACTATATTTAAATAACTACTGAGAATTAATCCTTTCGGTTGCTCAAGGCATGAAGTGAAAACAGGAAAAAACAAAGAAATTGGAAACGTGTTGCAGATGTTTCATAGATTTCCTGTGCCTATAACTGAAAAGATTTCTTTCCGGTTTCAGAAACAAAACAAACAAACAAAAAACTTCAACTTCCCTGCCTCATCCTCCCTTTTTAACATTATCAAATTTCAAGTCAGACAGTATACATTTTATACTTTGGAGGAGTGGATCTAAGTACTTTTGACACTTTGCAGTATGCAGTATAACACTATATGTGGAGGGAAGACATTTTGTGACTCGTATAGCTGCAGGATAATTCAGTAATATAAGAAAAAGCATCTCCTCACGATACTGAATCTTGTTTCCGTAGTAATTGGTTGAATATTCTAGATTCATTCCAAGATAGCAAAAACTGTTCTGCTGAGTTCCTGTAACTAAAAAAGAGATTTATATGAACAGTTTCCACTTTATGATTTTACTATCATTACATAAAATACAGCACTGTCCCCTCAAGTCACATTTACCACTGTCTCTTTAATCTCTTCAGTCACCCATAGAAAATCTTTTAAAGCCAGTTTCAAAGCAGCAAACCCTGGGTGCACAGATGACATATTCACATCCTTCATACCATTGTACCATTAGAGATGGGCACGAAACGAAAAATTTTTTGTTCCATTATTCGTTATTCGTTTTATTACATAACAAAATGAATAACAAAAATTGTGATTAAATTGGAACGAACAGAACAGAACCACGAAAATTAGATTTGTTACATTTCGTTTTCGTTAATGGCGAGGCACAATGAAATGAGCTATTTTAAAATGTTAAAAAATGTCCTGAATATCCGTAAAAACCCAGTGATAATTATTTATTCTGCCTGATAATACCTACCGGAGGGTTGGGGTCCTTAAAATGTGCATTTATGTCTTTTATCAGATCAATGTATTTTTTTTTCCTTTAAGGGGAGTTAGGGGACATTGACCCAAAATGGCTCCCAGGTGCCTAATATTGATTTCTAGGAAATGACCTGGACATCCGTAAAAACGCAGTGATAATTATTTGAAATTATTACCTACCAGGGGCTTGCGGTCCTTAAAATGTTAGTTTTTGTTTTTCTCCCATCACAATGTATTTTTTCTTTTCCCTTTAAGGATGACACAAAATTGATTCCAGACACAAGATGGATGGAAGCCATGTGATGGGATCATGTAAATTCTTGGACAATTTCAACCAATAGCATGCCCAGGGTGCAGACTGGGGGCATAAAAAGCTTTGACAGCCCCTGTCCTCCTTGTAGTCTGCAGTGGGAGTTAGGGTGGGATTGCTGTCTCTGCGACTCATTACTTTAGGCCAGCCAGGCAGGTGTGTGTCTCTGTGTTCCGGCTGGCTGCAGCCTGGCTCTTAGGGGAGTGAAAGAAGAGATTTCTCTTGCAGCCTCCCTGTGTGCATGAGTACCTATTGGTGAGTACCCTTCCCTGCCCCGCAGTGCAGTCACTCTGTGGCTGCCTTACGCCCTGGGCAACGCCCGCTGCTGCCTTTGCAGCCTCCCTGCATACCTAGTCTATACTGTGTCTCTGCCAGCATCACTTTTTAGTGTTTTCCCTCTGGTCTGGGGTGTTGGGGGGAGTCCGCACGTGGAAATGCTTAAAGTCACACAAAAAGCAGGCAAAAATGAAAAACTAAAAAATAAAATGATTTTTTTCCAAAAAAATCACAATAAATGAAAACGAACCAAAATGGACTCGCAACGAAACACAAAAAACTGAAATGTCATTTTTTTCCGTTCATGCCCATCTCTGTGTACCATATAATAAGAATCAGAGATTTAACCAGGTCAACAAAACTAGCTTGCCAGGTTGAGGAACTACAGCTAGTTAAATGTGTATTGGTCATAACAATACAAGTTGCAGTTGTTAGGCTTCAGAGATAGCCAAGTTAGCTCATTCTACCCTTATTTCCATGGATCTAACTTCTCTCATTCCCACACATTGACAAAAACATCTGCAAAAAGAAGCCCTTCCTTTCATACTATAAGGACCAGCTTCATTAATAACTCCGGTGTTCCAGTGACACTATAGTAACAGTTGTTTCTGTCTTAGTAATAATCATACTTGCAAACAAATCTGCATTTACCACATGATGACTGAACTCAAAACAAAGCAAGGTCAGTGGGGGGGGGAGTGTGCTGCTTATATAGCATTACACATTGCCTGCCTCCTTCTCCCCAGCTGGGTACTCAGTGACCTCAGAAAGATGGAAGGCTGAGCCAGCTACGTGGGATTGAGCCCTGTTTGTGAGCACAGTTTTGGCTGCAGTACAGCAGTGTAACCACTGCCCCATGAGGCTCCTGGCAGAAAACTGCAAAAAAAAAAAAAAAACATGCTGAAAAAAATCAGATCTCATTCAGCATGAAAGGAATCCCTTTTGCTAATGATGTGCTCTCTCTCAAGTCCTGCACAGTTTTACCCTCAGAATTTCTATTAGTATAGGAAAAGCATTACTTCCATGTTCTCCAGAACTTCCTCTACTGTCAGGAAGGAGAAGGCAGCTATTTGAAGCATCAGTTTTGGGTTGTCATCAAAAGGCAGCAAATTGTCAACTTTTTATTGTTTTATTATTAAATGTTGATTCCTGGTGGAGTTTTTTTAAATGCAAAGGATAGGGAGAGGGAGGATTGTCTACCCCTCTTATCAAATATAATTTCATTGGGTTTGGATGCTTTTGGCATCTTTACTTGGTGACCAGTGTTAGAAAGCAAAAAAGTCCAGAGTCACCCCAGGGCCCACAGGACTAGAAGGACATGTGACGTATGAAAGTAGATAGCTTTATATGTCAAGCTACACAACATGCACAGAGTTTTGGAAATATCAAGAACCTGGATCAAGGAAAAAAAAGAGACAAACGTTCCACTTTCGCAGAAAATTGCACTCCAGTGTCAGTGTATGTCTTAAGTATGGTTGTCCCTCTATTCTATAGCCTGACTAGAGGAAGAATTAATCACAAACTCAGCAAGCTGGTTTGCAATAAAATGGAGTGGACAGTGCATGGTTATTAACTGCACCAAAGATATTGCACCAGTCAAAGGAAAGGCCGGGTTCTCCCTGAACTAAGCAATTACCCAAGAACTTGTGGTGTTAAGCGCTAACATGCACCCCAATCGATATCTTCTGCAGAGAAATGGTTTGATTTGTGTCACATGTGGCCTAGACGGTGGATGCCACCACATATATCAAAACAGAGGGTCTAATTTGGTCTCTAGCAGTCGTGTAAATGAATGGCTATGGGAGAGGCAGTGGTAGAGAACACACCATGAATAATCGCCAACATGAAACTGCTTTGACTGTCTATGTTATTTAAGCACCAGCCATGGGTGCTAATTCATTGGCGTCACAATAAACCACGGCTTCCACAGTTAGAAATGGCACTTGAAAATATTTTCTCCTTTTCCTGGCTGACACCATCACATGACACGGTTAATGCAAGAGGAAAATAAATTCCACTAACAAGCATCAGCCTTTGTAGTCTATTAAAGCCCAGCTGTCGGCCAGAGTTAAGGAAGTGATTCTGGTTTGTTCTATTTCTAATTAATAATAACCAAGGATTAATAAAGCAATTTGGAGAAAGAATGTACCCGGAAAGGATTTATGGACAACTGAGCATTGTTTTATTGTAAATAACCCTGAATAGAATTAAATGAGTGCACGGATATTTTACTGTGCAGCAGAAAATGTTCAGCACATTTTTCAAGCTGAGCTTAACACCGAAAGACATTTATGGAGCTGGGCTGGAAACCTGTAGTTTTACCTAAGACAAATAGATGCACTATATTGAATATTGTAATGCACCTTCTAGAGATGGGCACGACTCAAAAAAATGGTGCTTCGTTTGTCGTTTGGTCGTTCAGGGGTCCGTTTCAGTTCATTTTTGTTTTTGTTGGGTTTTTTCTGCAAATTTTTCATTTTCGTTTTCGTACGTAATGAACCAAAAAAACAAAAACAAAAAATTGCTGTTTCATTAGCATTCTTTTCCGTTCAATGCATTTGCTGTAATGAAAATGAAAAACACGGCAAAATTGGTTATTATTATTTTTTATTTATTTATTTACGGCCAATGGCCAAAAAAAAATGGCAAAATTGGTTGTTTTCATTTTTGTTTTGTTTTGTTTTGAAAGTTTTTTTGTTTCATTTTCATTGCGTAACGAAACGAAAAAATGAAAACGAAAACGAAAAATCATTTGTTTCGTGCCCATCTCTAGCACCTTCCATGGGCATTACATTAGAGAAACATGTGAAGATTTTCATATTCATTATCTTATAGCATGGGCCCACTAGTCTTCAACAAACTTTCATGCATCCTAAATAGACCTGGGGTGTTCTACTGTGAGCACAAAATACTGCACTCCTCTCTTTCCAGGAGGAGGTGATAGGTGGGTAGTTGAAAATAACACTGTGTTTTTAACTGTGATCATGAAAGAGCCACAAATTATACTTGCAGAGGAAACTGCAGATTTATGTCCTTATTTACATTTTACACATACAGAGAAAACTATAAGTGGTGTCCATCACAGGGTGAGAATATTGTTAAGTTCTCCCCGCCAACTGAAATGATCAAAACTGTTGAGACAACATGAATGGTTTTCTTTGTTGACTTCTTGATGGTGTTTCAGAGTGAGTCTTGGGTAACAGGGTAAAAACCATCCCCCCTGTTGTGCTTAATCTGGTCTTCCATATTTTATTCCCAGAAACAGGCCCTATACATATAAGATATGTCATCTTCAACCAACCAGTAGCTTGGTCATTTACTACCTCTCAATGTCCTCAAAAACAACTGCTCTTACCACTCTAGCAGTAACTTGCCTAAAGGGTAAAAAGTAGAATGGGGAGATTTGATGAGATACAGAAATTACCTGCTATATTACTGTGAAGATAAGCTGAGAGTGTGGGAGCAGTCTCACCTTACGCATTAGGCAGAGGTGGTTTTATTTTTTGGTTTTGTTTTCATTTTGGTTACTCACTTGATGTTTTCTTTTGCTTGAGGCTGGCATTAAAGGGTGCATCCTCAAGCATGTATGTTCCTTGGGGAAACATCTCCCCTGGCATGTTGGACAACTGGGAAGGACATGGTCATCTCATCTTCAGCCATTGGTAATAAAGTATCCTGTGTATCCTCACCAGCTGGCCCTTTAAGACTGGCCCTAGGTCTCTTCTCATCCATATGCTATCAAGGAGAGCTATTCAGGTAACTTCTTCCCAGGCCACCTCCATCCCACCCCTGGATTCTGCTCTCTCCCTTTCATGGAGATAACATGCTTTAACACATTCTGGTCTCAATGCTGTTGATGTCCTTCTACCTATGATCTATTCCCAGGGTGGCCAAATAGCCTTTTACTTTTAAAGGAGGACAGTCATCCATTTGAAGGGCTTTCTATGTCAATTGCATATTAAATATAGAGAACCAGCAGAAAGGAAGCGGCCCATTGAAAGCTAGCAATCCCTGGACAGGTGCCTCAACAGGAACATAACCTGGTGATCAGCTTTCTTACTGAAGTGAAAAGTTCTACAGAAATTCTATTTAAGTTATGAACATCATTTCTAATTTTGTATAAATTATTCCATTTGCTTTTGTGTGAATGCTGTCTCCTTTTGTCCTTTCTGTGGTTATGCAGGCCCTCCTTTATGGAAATCCAAAAGTGGACATCTGGCTTCTTCTTGATGGGGTCAAAATCTCTCTTGGACTACCCATACTCAGTTCCAGCCCATCCCCTTTGGGCTTGGTTTCATTTACATCCACCCAGGCCAGTGGCTACTTGGAAGCAGTTCAAGCACAAGTTTCTCAGTATACAGTTTTGCCAGCATGCCTGAAAATAAATACAGTGGTACCTTGTATAAAGGAATTAATTCGTTCCAAATGAAATTATGTTAAGCAATGTTTTCCTTTATACAAACTTCCCATAGGAATGCATTGAAAACAGAGTAATCCCTAATAGAGACAATTTTTATGTTGTACGGATTCGCCCCATAGACAATTCTGTTAAGCAAATTTCGCCTATCTCTGGAATTGTTTATGTTGTACAGATTTTATGTTATACAACCCGTTTGTTATACAAGGGTCCACTGTAGTTAACACAGAGATGTAAAGACAGTGTGAGTGGTGAAAGGACTCAGCCATTCATTTGAATATTTAAAAGTGCTTGGCATGAGATGGCTCTTGTAATTCATAGTATGCTTTTCACAAATCTTTCCTGCTGACTTTTTGAGAATGGTTTTCGCACTAGATCTATCTGTACGTACAGTGTTTGGTGATTAACTCGTATTATGCAGCAGTATCTATGTTGTAAGAATGTAGACTGCCTCTAGGGGGACAAAGGCCATGTGGCATAGAGGGACATAATCCATATGCATATTCATTGTCAATGACAGTTTCTATTGCAGTGGAAGATTAGGAAAGCACGGATGCCAAGGATAGCTGCAAATGTGAGGATGGGACGACGCTTCCCATTGTATGTGCATAGAGATATAGAGCATCACTCCATTAGATTAGGGCTCTTTATAATGGAATACTAGGCTTGACTGACAGTACCATGAGATACAACTCTCCCACCGGTCCATTTATTTATTTATTTATTACTTCTTCTTCAAGCCAGTGGGTCCTAGTCCTCCTCTTATCTCTCCTCTCCACCATGTCCAGTCTCTGGCGTTGTGCTCATTGGAAAGCTATCATGCCCTAGCAGTGCAAAAGAGTTTCTCTACTGGGAGAACTACACTAGGTATCAGTTCAGCTTCAGGGGCCTGATGGTGATGAAGTCTCACATGATCAGATCTAGCTCCCCAATACGAAAGCCTAAAGTCTCTAGGCCTCATTGGGACTTGGTTACTTTTCTCTTCTACTGGCAAAAATGGCAGCTGAGCTTATTGGCCACAGCTCTGACATGTCTCGGCACCCTTTTACAATTACATCCATTTTTGGTAGTCAAAGCTTCCCTCCTTTTTTAATACAAATGTTTTGGTTTCACTGTGAGAGGAGGATAATAGAGAAGCATTACAAAACAGTAAATAATGTTCAATTTATTCCATACAGGCTGAAGGAGGAACAAGAACAAGAACAGGTTTATTCTGCCCACTTTCTCTCTCCCACCCTCCCCTGCTCTCTCTTCTGTGTTCCATGAAAGAAACATAAAGAAAAATGTCACGGCCATTAACAAGAGTGAGTACAGCTCCATCAGTCCCCTAATAAGCACTCAGCCTAGCACCTCATTGGGTTTTAATGTCTACATAGCTATAACAATAGATTGGAATGGGAACAATGAGCCTTATATCTCAAAGCTCCATATTCACTTGAATCTAGGAAAGAGTAATGTTTGGGAGGTAATTTTTACGAGGGTTGAAATTGCTATAGGCATTGATTTGGCTGTCTGTTGAGCTGAAGGATTAGGAATACTTATTTCTCCGTGGAAGCCTACCAGCTGTTTTTCACAATCCAATGGCCTATTTTGGGATCCAATGTCATTAGGATATCCCACTGTATCCCCATGGAACCTCAATGGGACCAAAAACCATGCAGCAGCAGATTATCCTGCCTGTAGAAGGAAGGATGGGGCACCAATTCTGCCTGAAACTGTGGACTCCATGGAAGTTCGCAATTGGATCCTGGTCACATTAACCATCCAGATTAGAAGGACTGGTGTGACTGATGGACTAATATCATGTCCCTAGGTTCAGACTCAAAGGCTCAGAAACCAATGTGTGTAGATTCCAAGAAAAATATCAACAACCTCAGATACGCAGATGATACTATTCTGATAGCAGAAAGTGAGGAGGAATTAAAGAACCTCTTAATGAGGGTGAAAGAGGAGAGTGAAAAAATGGGCTGAAGCTCAACATAAAAAAAACTAAGATCATGGCCACCGGTCCCATAACCTCCTGGCAAATAGAAGGGGAAGAAATGGAGGCAATGACAGAGTTTCTTTTCTTGGGCTCCTTGATCACTGCAGATGGCAACTGCAGCAACGAAATAAAAAGATGCCTGCTTCTTGGGAGGAAAGCAATGGCAAACCTAGATAGCATCCTAAAGAGCAGAGACATCACTTTGCCAACTGAGGTCAGGATAGTCAAAGCTATGGTTTTTCCAGTAGTGATGTATGGAAGTGAAAGCTGGACTACAAAGAAGGCAGATTGCTGAAGAATTGATGCTTTTGAGCTGTGGTGCTGGAGGAAAGTCTTGAGAGTCCCCTGGACTGCAAGGAGATCAAACCTATCCATCCTGAAAGAAATCAACCCCAAATGTTCACTGGAAGGACAGATTTTGAAGCTGAGGCTCCAGTACTTTGGCCACCTCATGAGGAGAGAGGACTCCTTGGAAAAGTCCCTGATGTTGGGAAAGATTGAAGGCAAAAGGAAAAGAGGATGGCAGAGAATGAGATGGTTGGACGGTGTCATCGATGCAACCGATATGGATTTGACCAAACTCCAGGAGGCAGTGGAAGATAGGAAGGCCTGGCGAGCTCAGGTCCATGGGGTCACGAAGAGTCGGACACGACTGAACAACTGAACAACAACAACAACTTCCTCTGAATCCCTAGAGTACCAGAAACCTTGGAATTCATCATACCTTTCCCGTTGACGCACATCATATTACCATCATCTTCAGATCCTCCTTGCCAGAAACCACACTCAATCCAGAATCATCCTAGATCTGTAAAGGCAACTGTATAAAATCAAGAAAATCAAAGGAGCTTCCTTATCCTTGTCTAGAAACAAAAGTCTGAGTTTAACTAAGATCTGCCCAGCAAGTTTGCAGATCCATTAGAAGGCAAAGTGACAAGGTACTGCATGTGCTTATGGATTCTTCTCCCTCCCAGTGCATATCTATCTCACAATATTATCTCATATCATAATGGAATTATATATATTTTTTCTTTTCACATGCTCTTTGTAGCTTGTGAATGTTGAATGTTGAATGTTGTAAAATGCTGCTTCTAATTCCCTGTTCCTAACTTAACTATGTCTTAAACGTTCTGGGCTATATATTGTCCCTTACTATTGTAAGCCACCTTGGGTCCTTTTCCAAGGAGAAAGGCAGGGTAAACATATTCAAAATAAATAAATATATCTCCACTACCACACTGGTAGATTGCTTCATGACCTTGATGTGGCATCTAGTTCTGCTTGTTTATGGCTTAGATAGGGGGAAACCACAGAACAACAGAGTAGGCTTTGAATTTAGTTGTCCAAGTCAAATGCGTAGTAGTATTGGAAATGATATAGAATCCTCACCAATGTACAAATTCAAAAAAAAAAAAAAACAACCTCATGCTGACAGGGAAATTTGCCCTATCTAAAATATAAAATATAATTAAAAAATCAAATAATACAAAAATGTGTAAGTAGAGCAGACCGCATGTAAAATTTCTAAGGCAGCAGTTAAAACGCCAACAGTTTTTCACTCCTAAGTCAAATTGCTCTTAAGTCGAGCCACTCATAAATAGAGGTACCACTGTATTTGCATGAAGGAATCATATCTGTAACTCCACTTCAGGAATATATTTATATTTGAATAAATGGACAACATTCAGGTCCAGTTCTGAAAAAATATTTTATAAAAAGAGCCAGCAAGATCTTGTGTCCAATTACAATACAGTGTGACGTATGAGAGGAGAATTATCAGAGCTGTTTCCTTGAAATAACACAAGGTGAAAGAATAGGAAAAACAATGATAGGTATAATAAAGAAACATCCTTAACTTGCTATTCTGCTATCACTCATGACAATAAACTGAACAACTATATTGACCTCAAAGATGTTGTTATTACTTTATGGTTCCAAACCTGATAGAACAATGGAAACTAGTGCTTATGAAGTACTACTCTACTTTGCAGAGACATAAAAATCTGAGGCGTTTTTTGGATAAAAGGTTGTATCACTCTGGTTGAGATCTGGGGAATATTCAGCCAAGATTCCTTGTAATATAAAACATTTTCCTTTCTCTAAAGTCAAATGAACACACTAGATTAATTCTGAGAGAAATTTACCAGTATGTTGAGGGTTATGAAAAGAAAATATTGCATTTGGGGTTTATGATAAAGGGAGGAAAGAAGATTACAAAGAAAACTCTTAATTTCTTGTTTATTCCACCCTCAGACTGTAAGAATTTCATTGACATAAAGGATACATTAAATAGATACATGAGTTCCTGCACAGACATGGCATTACTTTCTGAACAAGTCATCTAAATTACAGATGAAACTACTGCAAGTATCTTAACAACAGAAAAGAAGCCCATTTGACAAAAGGATAAAAGAGGCAACATCCTATTTGGAGCATCTCCTACTGAAGTAAATAGTTCACAATTAATGATATATTTAAATAAAGCATAATCAGCAATTCTTTTCATACTGAGTTTCTTGAAAAATGTGATCTATTACAGGCTCCTCAAAAAAATCAAACTGAAGATCAATCTTATTTTACAGTCAAGTCTGTAAAAATGAAAAAAAAAGAACACACACACAGTGGCAGGATGCAAAGAGAAGGAAACTGATTAAATTGTTCAGAGTAGTGATACGCAGTTTGGCAGATTTAGACTAATTGTCCAGAAAGCCGTGCACACCATTTTGGAGACAACTTAAATGTAGAGGTGTTACTTGATTAAGGAAATCTTAGCTGATAGATCTACTGTGCGGGACAGCAGGGGAACAGGAAACAATCAAGAGCCCATTCCTATACCACAATAGTTTAGTGTTACCTAGCATGACAATAATAAACTCCACTTATAAGCAACTGGAGCAAGAACAACAAGAAATCAATAGATCCTGGACTCTCCGAGTCTGAAATCACAATACCCTCTGAGATACGTGACATACATAATTCTTTATTCCTATGTCCCCCTTTCACTAGTCATCACCCTATCTGTGCCTGTGGGACATCAAGTTATGCAAGTGTAACTGTACCAAGCATTACATCCAGTGACAAGGAGTTACACTACTGAATGGTAGGTAGAGAGTATTCAGGTGTGGTTTACCTATCCCTTTTTCTGCGGGTGCTCTGGGACTGTGCAGCTTGACCAAGGCCACACAGGTTGGCTCTTGAGGGATGCACAGTGGGGAATCGAACTTCCAACCTCTGGCTCACAGTGAGATATCTAACTCACTGAGCTATCTAGCCAGCTGGTTGCTGAGGCCTAAGGTGACTCACAACAAGTGAGAACAACTAAGTTTAATCCATTAATGCTAACAGTTTTTACCACTATGATCCTTGAATCTCTTTCCCTCAAATTGACTTACCTAACACAGTTGTTCCATGGATAAAGGAGGGACTGAAACTCATGAGCATTGTTCTGAGTTCTTTGGTGGGAAGGTGGGATGAAGGTGAAATTAAATAAATATTTGAAAGCATGCTTTCTGAATAAAAAGACTGCTTAACCAGCAGGATTGGTGGTGTTCAAACCTTTTCTTTCTTCTTTTAAATGTAAATAATAAGGTAGAATGGAGGTGGGTGATGACCTACATATATGACTGTTTCCCTCACTAAATATTGTGATAATGCATGGCTAACCATTAGCATCCATACTGTGTACAATGGAACTGAACAACATCTATAGAGTATAGTTGTAAAATGGCTTCAAATTTAGAGGATGGAGAAGCATACCGCATCAGAATTCAACCCCTTTCCCCATTATTTTCAAAAGTATGCTTTCCTTTCTAAGTACAGTACCCCATTGCTGTGAGAGAATAATGAGTACAGTATTTGTTTGCCCAGCGCTGGTGAGATCCACTGAGAACATCCTATTCTCTCTGTTACATTAGACACATGAGCAATTTTGTATACACTTTCCTTGGAGCAAGTCTAATTGAACTCAGTAGGCCTTGTTTCTAAACGGAAGTACATAGGATTGTGCTGCAAAACACATCTGAAGACAGGGGAGAAGAGGTCAAGCTGACTATAAGAAGGGCTACTTGCACTAGCTGTATTCAGACCGATGAAGCTGTTTGGATGAACAGCGAAACGTTTCTATCTCTCAAAAAAGAAGTCCAGTAGCCATGACTCAACTCCCAGTTAAACGCACCTGGATGACTGAGAATCTTCACAGACGTATCTGAAGACATGTAACTGAAGGAGCTTCACTATGAGTTCAATGCCAGCTAAAATCCTAACAGGAGAAGCAAATGAATTACCATCAGCAAACGGTCTTTTCCCCCCAAGCTAGGTGGTGGAGCACAGGATTGCACGTGTTGTATCTCAAGCAGGCTCATTAGTGATGAACATGAACCACAAGTTCGGCAGGTCATGCTGGTTCATTTATCAGCCAAGCAGGTGTTTGGCAGTTTATTTATTTATTTATTTATTTATTTATTTATTTATTTATTTATTTATTTATTTATTTATTTATTATTGCACTTATTAACACTTTCCGGCTCCAGCTTCTCTGCCAGGCATCTACTCAGAGGCAGCACCCAGAGGAGGTGGAGATGAGATTAAAAAGGTAATGGTTCCCCCTGCACATGCATGCTAGTCAGGTCCAACTCTAGGGATGGTGCTCAGCTCACCTCCGTTTTCAAGCCCAAGAGCCGGTGTTGTGCAAGTCCATGGCCATTTTGGCTGGCATGACCAAACACATTTCTGCACATGAAGCACTGTTTACCTTCCCGCTTTTTCCCACTTTTTTTCTGTTTACCTTCCCGGCGGTACCTATTTATCTACTTGCATTTACATGCTTTTGAACTGCTAGGTTGGCAGGAGCTGGGGTTAACAGCGGGAGCTTACTCCACTGTGTGGCACCTGGGATTCGAACCACCGAGCTGCTGACTTTTGCAGCTGACAGCTTCAGATGAGCCACCACGCCCCACGCCCCGATGAGATGAGATATGTAAAAGTAAATTGGCCATACTCCTTTATAGATACAGATATATAAAGGAGCATGCACATTTTACCTGTCACAACAGGTTTTCACTGCTTCCTTAACACCTGTACTAGATAGATAACCAGTTACTTCTTAATATTGATATCAAAATAAGGGAGACTAGATGATATGGTTTTAAACTAGAATGCAATTATCATTCTTCAGCACTGGGGGAGTGGGGGATGCCCCATTACTTTGCTATGCCTGAGGCTACCAAGGTGTGCTTAGCTTGCTGCATTACAAGAATGGAGCACAGGAGACAAAAGTCCACGCTTGATTTAGTAAAATGGATCATTAACAGTTGATTAGAGGAGGCGTAATATACTTTTACTATTGTTCTGTTGCATCTAGTCCTGGGTACAGTTGGGGATTAAACTGCTGGCTGTCCCATACATTAATAATTGCTGAGACTGACATTTATGAGGTGATCATGAAAGATGAGGCAAGCTCACAGAGGAACATCATTTAAAAGAGTGGATTAGATGGTGACAGGCCCAGGTGGCTGCCGATAATGAATTAAAATGGACTCCAATTAATTTCCCCTCAGATATCATCCCCCTTTTTGGCAAATATTAATAAGGTAATCAATAGGCTGTGCCTCTTTTTATTTAGCAGAGCATTTTTTCAACTCTAAGTGCAAATTTAAATTAAAATATTTTCTGCTATTTAGTGAACTTTTTTTTTTTGCAGAAAAGCTAATCAGGCTCATCCAATTTGCAAAGGGAAGACTTACCCTGAGAGAGTAAACCATGTAAGATGAATGCCAACAAAAATGCATACTTCCTTTAAAACTGCTGGTCACCATTATTCAGCAGTGCAGTTCTCACTGTGTTTAGAGTTCAGCAGTGCACTGTTCGCTCATTTATTAAGGTATGTGATGTGCTGCCTCACCTTAAGCTCAACCATCCCATTCTTTCTGTACTCGTCTCTCAATTTTTATCTGCCTGTGTACATGTTGGAGAGATTGTCCCTCTTCTCTCTCTCTCTCTCTCTCTCTCTGTGTGTGTGTGTGTGTGTGTGTGTGTCACTTTTGCCCTTGACTCTTCCCACTTGTCTGTGGGAAGCTGACTCATGACCAGGGCCGGCGAGTCCATTAAGGCCAGTTGCCTAGGGTGCCAAAATTGACAGAGGGCGCTGGCCAGCCTGCTGCCCCCCGCCCCCTGATGCCAGCCCCTGCCATCCATCCCCCACCTGTCGTTGGCCGCCCACCCACCTGCCGCCACTGCTGCCCGGCCCCCTGCTGCCGCTGTCCCGTCGCCGCCCCACCCCCGCCGCCCCCCCCGCTGCTGCTAACGCCCGCCCCCCTTGATGCCCACCCCCGCCCCTCGCCTAGGGTGCAGAAAACCCTAGCGCTGAACCTGCTCATGACTCTATGATTCTAAATACCACTGATTCAATTGACCTAATCCAGTTGTGACTTACTGGATAGTGGGAAACACAGTATTATTCACCCTAACACAGCAACTTTAGAAGTCTCGCTTTCCCTTGCAGCCATCAGAACTACTAAATTTACCTTAAATGGAAGTGCGGAATCTGTGACCCTACATATGTTGTTGGACTCCAACCCCCAGCAGAATGGCCAGAACACTGAGACTGATGGCAGCTGACATTCAGGAATCTGGAGAGCTAAATGTTGCCCACCTCCAGCTAGCATGACTTGCTAACAGAGCTCCTACATTCCCTTTTCTTTGTCTTTCAGTCAGCATTCTTGATCATATATAGAACCATTATTTATTTTTATGTCTTTATATTCCTGAGTTCTTGCCAATACAGAGACAAGTAAAACTAAAAAGATTTTTCACCTTCAGTTGCAATTAGTTGTACAGTAATACCAAGACTGGGAAGGGAGAGGGGGGCAGAGTATTGATTATGAAGGTCTTGACCTTGCAGAAGCAACTTCTCAACAGTCCACCAGAAACAAAATTATCTAAGTGCAGAAAATCTCTATACTATTGTGTTTTTTTAAAAACGTATGAAAACAAAACCCAAGGGCATTTCGTGTACTGGGAGCCCAGGGGAATTCTCCTCTACAAGGATTCCTGGGGAACAGAAATGCAGAAAAATATCTAGAGAACTATATGTTGAAAAAAATCACAGGTCTTAGGAAAAACTGCACCACTGAAGGCATTAGGAGAATCTTTATCTCGGGGGAATCATAGCCGCCTGAGATGGGAGGAGAGAGGCACGTCAGTGAGAGCTACAGGGAGGCAGGGTTCTGGCAGCTGGGCCCTTTGGCTAGGGGGTGGAGACTCATTTGCATGCAGGGTTCCCAGAATCCCTTGTGGTGGCTTCAAAATGCTCACTGTGACCTAGGTGTCTCGGCTTTCTAGGGGATATATATATATACAGTACCAATCTGGACAGCTGGTGGGGTGTGGGTTAGGAGTGGCTCAGGAAGAAGTGCTCTCTGGTGGGCCACCTGGAGGCCAGCCACATGGCCGCCCAGCAGCATCTGGAGCTCAGCCGCCTGCCGCTGGAAATGCAGGACATTTCAGGGGAAAATATTTTTGGGGAAGACAGCAGGAAAGAGTGATTGATCCGTGAATGTCCTGCCCAAAACTTGACACTTGACATGTCTGCACGGGATGTGTTATTCCCCTGACTCTGAAAAGCCCCATGCCTCTCACCCCCATTACTTATCCAGTCTTGCAGCATGATGCTAACTTACTATCTCCCTTTTTCCTATGATAAACAAAATCAATTGAAATTTTGGTATATGACACAGTTTAGTGTCCCTTGTTTGCAGCAGAGCATGCAAGAATACTGAAGTCTATTTTGGACCAATTCCCTGGGATATATGGCCAAGACAAACTTAGGGTGTTCCTTTCTGATAAGGACAAGTTTGCTACATTTCAAATCCTAAGGTTTGTCTCCCTACCTATAAAAACGAAGTCTGCATCTTCTGCTCCTAACCAAGCTGACAGATTATTGCTACTTGGTGCATTTTGTCATGGAAATACGATTTTATAGTTAAGTCTCCTAACTCTGTTCAAATTTATGCTTAGATATGTAGAATGAATTTTAAATCTTAAAATTTTAAATCTGAACAAAAACGCAATTGAAATTCTGTTATTTGTATTTTGTTGTGTTAGACTGTTTTCATTATGTACATTAATTTGTGGGGGCCAGTGTGCTAAAGCAAAAAAAAAAATTGTTTGCTTGTTTAAAATAGCTATTTTCCAAACATCTATTTTGATCCATGTACTGGAGAAGCAAAATGCAAACACTGAAGCCAGGGAATATGAAGTGAAAAAACACAAATACCCTTAAAAACACACACAAATGCAAGTACATTCCTAAACAGCCATGGTAAATGTTTTCCCATGATGGTTTCTAGTGCTACTTGACAGTCTCTCTAATGCCACCTGAACTAGATTAGTGTGGGAAATAACTTAACAAGTTACAATGAAAGCAGAAATCCTCAAAAGTAGTTATTTGTGATTATATGTCAGATGGGTGATATAGAAATTAAATAAATAAATAAACGATTTTTAAAATTAAGTCTTGTACCAGTGTTCTCAGGATTCAGAGACTGACAAAGGGCGTACATTATGTTTTGGGAATGTGAAGAGAGCTGGAGGCAGATGTTGCTGATCATATACCTCTAGCAAGCTTATTTACTTCAGCTGTGCATACTTGAGATTATTATGGCAGGATATTGATATAGGAGTAGTTCACATGACAGTATTACTCTCCAAAGCATAATGTAGTAAGGATATATTACCCAGCTGCAATGTATTAATGTAAACAAAAAAAGTATAAAGATTGTTTGCTTTACTCAATGGGTGCTCAGATTTCTGACGCTGGCTTGTTAGCCAGGCTGTTGTCCACTCCAATCCATTGGATACGCCTGTTTTTAAGCTACTCAATAAACCTATCTCCTTGAAAGTAAACCTGGAGCTTTTCTGTTGAGATCCTGGGTATCATCTCAAAACCTGCTTCCATGGCCAGGGAATGTACACTCCTTTGTATGTCACAATTATCTCAACATACACATAGAGCATAACTGAACATTAAGGTGGAAACTGAAAATTATAATTTCTGAAAGATCAACACCACCAACATCATCAACCTTACATACACACAAAAAGAACTACAGTGAAAAGATATCCATCATTGCTTTGTACAGGTGAGTCTCCTCATCATTAACACCTAAATAACAGCCAGGTACCAGATACAGTAACCCCCTGCCATTTTGCGGTTCATGTACTGCGGTCCTGTAATATCGCGGACCACAGTACATGCTGGGGCTCGAGATGGTTAGCGCTGGGGTGGGGGAGAAAAAACTTTATCTCCCCACCCCAACCCCAATGAGCTGGAGCACAGGGTGTGGGGAAGGGGGAAAAAAGGTTTTAAAAGTGTGGGTTTTTAAAACCTTTTTTTGCCTTCCCCAAAACAGACTGATCCCCCTCCATCTCTCGCAGGGACTGCTCCAAGAAGTTTGTTTTGTTTTGCTTTGCTTTGGGATTGGGTGGGTTGAACTAAAACTCCAGTGGTCCCACACTCCAACATGACCAGTACATCTTCTGGATTTGGATTCTAGGAGTTGCAGTCAAAGGAAGTAGCTTCTCCAAGTTCATCACTAACATGGAATCAGTCTAAAGCAGTGATTCCCAGCCTTGGGTCCTCAGACGTTCTTGGGCTACATCTCCCAGAAATGCTGTCCAGCATAGTTAATGGGAAAGGCATCTGGGAGTTTTAGCCCCAGAACATGTGGGAACCCCTGGTCCAAATGGATAGGAGAAACCTCTAGATTGCTTCTGTATGGCTGGGGTAGATGAGCAGCAACAATCCTGGAGGAACTGCGATCCGTAGCCTTAGCGCCTTACAAAGTTTGCTTAAGTTTTTCCTCGTTACACGAATACATAATGTACATTTAACCAGTTTTTTTAAAATGAATGGATAAATAAAAGAACAGCTGTGAAAACAGTTGTGGGACAGCCCTTTCGTTGTCAACCAATGCCCATATGAAAAGAAAGTTTTAAGAATAAAAAAATTGCACACCTCTGGAATTAGCAATGAAGCCAAACAGTCTGCAGAGAAACCTCTAGGGAAAGCAAAAGAGATAACAACAGCCCTCCTGTTAATGAATGTTTGCACAGTGTAAGCCCTATTTTATCATCTCTATTAGTTTCTTTACAGACCTTGTCTCTGTTGAATACTGTGGCAAAGTTGGCAAAGAATGTATTACATAAGGTAATTACTGACAGGGCTGAAGACGTTAATCAGGCTGGGGTTTTACAATCATGGCCACTACCAAAGGGTTTAGAAAGAACCGTTTCATGTCATTTCATTTTTCTTAGAGAGGAAGATGCATATAGTAGTCAAATGCTTGTGCAATATACATTGACAAGAGGTGGAGTCAAGGAAAAGAATCTGTGCTCAATACCATATGAACTTTGAATTGCTTCGTATCGTCTCTTGAGCCCACACGAGGCTCTCCCAGGCTACTCTATTCTCTTATTTTAAACCAGAAATGAAACTAAAGTAAAGACATGGAACAGTATACTCTTTTTTTTCTATGCGAGTGTGCCTCCAGGAGCCACATTGTTGGAAAATATTGATAGTGAAAATGGGCACCAACTTTTAAAACAAGTTTTAGGGTCCTCTGCCACATCCTTAATTTCAAACAAGAAGTGAACTTCTGTATCTGGTTTTGGTTCTCATATTTGTTGGCTTGGTGTGGTTCCAGTTGGCTCCAAGAGATCCCAAGAGTTTACGTATCCCTATTCTACACATCCAGTAGGAAGTCTTGTGTATATACCTGTCCATCAGGAGGTCTTTTGTAAATCCAGTGTGTCCTCATTGCCAGTTCAAGACCAAATTATCCCCAAAGTCTATACCAGGGCTGTCCAACAGGTAGAGCGTGGGCTACTGGTAGCCCGCGAAGGGTTCAAAAGTAGCCCGCCGGGCATCAATAAAAAAATGTAAGGGGATAAGTTCTCCACCCCTCCCTCCCCCATCTCAAGGATCACTATTGCCCCAGCAAAGTTCTGGGTCTGCCAGCTCGCTTAGCTGAGTAGGCAGTTCAAGGGCCATAAGCATGTGCTTGGAATGGATAAAATTTGTAAGTAGAGGTATTAGTGTAGTAGCCCTCAGGCACTTTCGGCCGGAAAAAGTAGACCTCGGCCTGTTCAAAGTTGGACAGCCCTGGTCTATACTATTCAACAGGAATACCTAACACAATATACTACTGATAGGAAAATCCCTTAGAAGAGGAAGCAAATGACATAATTGTCTTGCTAATCAAAGTCTCCATTATTGGACCCTCTAGGCCATGGCTCCCTTGCATCACATTTTAGTGTTCCACTATCCCCAAATAGTGTTGTCAGTCACCAGATTCTATGACTTTCCCCTTGTAGGATACTTGACCTGCAGGCAGGCAGGGCTCATTTCATTATTAGATTCATAAACAGAAGTTTCAGCCATAGGAAACAGTACCTGAGCAATGAAGGTTGGTCACTCCAATGCCAGAAGGGTAATGAATCCACTTTAGCTTGATGTTTTGAGTAGTTATCCCGCGGAGCTAAACTCCACTCTCCAAATTAGGTTCAGCCCCTAGAATGGTTTGAAGTTTCACCGCTGCAATGATCTCAAAGCCTGGGTTCTTCATAGATATACAACTTCCATGTGCTCTCAATTGCCAAACCACCACCACCACCACCACCACCACCACCACAAAAAACACCCAACAATAGAACATGTGTAGCAAATAAAAATGGGCATAAAACAAAAAATGATACACTATTTCATCATTTTATGAGGTTATAAAACATTACAAAACAAAATACAAGCAAGCTTTCTATCAAGTAACAAAATGAAATGCCATGTTATATTTTAGAAATGTAATATTTTATCTTTCCTTGTCAAAACATACGAATACAATCATTGGGAATCAAGTTAACAGGCTGGAAATCGTGATCTTGGGTTGTCAGATATATCATTGTGGAGGATGGTTTTATGGTGATTCGGAAAGATCCCATGCAAAAATAATACGAAATCAAGAGGATACGGTAAGATTCGTCTTCTTTTACCCATAAACCTCTTTTATTTAAATTTAAAGAGAGAGGATTGGCTGGGCCCTCCCTTTAAATTTAAATAAAAGAGGTTTATGGGTAAAAGAAGCTGGATCTTACCCTATCCTCTGGATTTCATATGATATTTATATGGGATCTTTCCCAATCACCATAAAATCATCCTCCACACTGATATATCTGACAGCCCACCTATTCCCAGATGGATTCCTAGGTCCCATCTCTCTGTATACAAATAGCAATATTTAGCCTGTTGTCGTGGCTCTTAAGCTACCCATAAAATTGGATGTGTCTAGGACACAAGAGAGCAGCCCCATATAGTATAACAAATCATTTTATATTGCTTTGTTATTAATATTTTTTTTAAAAAAATCATTGGAAATGAAATGGCAAATGAAACAAAACAAAATGCTATTTTTCTATTTTGTACCCATCTCTAGTAGCAAACAAAACTATCCTAGAAGTGAAATTATCTATTGATAGTTGGAATATTAAAACATAATGTACCTAAGAAATCTATGAAAAATACCAACAGATGGTTTTAAAAGAGTGTGGTGGAGATAGGAAGAGAATGGGTTCAATAGGGGAAGAACAATGATCTCTTACATCCAATTTCACTGTCATGACTCAATATGAGCATGAACTGCCAGTCCGTCAGCCTGTGCCCTTATGTTTATGTTGAACAGGTGTTTGCTGTTCAGTCCTGCCTTATCTGGTAGGCATCCATTCAGAACAATGTTTGGAGGAGGGTGGACAAGGAAGCTGGGGTGCTAACTCTGAGTGGACACCTGTCAGAGGAGGTAGGGCTGGGAAGCACTGTCGGCCAATAAACACGCCAACACAAACTACTGATCCTGTAGATCATGCCTTTCTCCAAGTAGTGACACATGCCTTAGTTACATCCTGTTTGAGTTACTGTAGTGCACTTCACATAGGGTTGTGTTTGAAGACTGATTGGAAATTTGCTGAAGCCAGACAGCTAATGGATGCTGGTTACATACTGAACATAATTCCTCTCTTACAGCAGCTTCACTGGCTGGCAGTCGATTTCTCAACCCATTTTGAAATGCTGCTTATATGACCTCTAAAGCTCCATAGTTCTTGTATCCAGGCTATCTGACAAACCATACTTCCTTGCCTCATCCTCCATGGGTCCTACCATTTTGGGGGGAGGGAAGAATCTGCAGGCAGGCAGTATGAAACCTGGATGTAGTGGTAGGAGAAAGCAGGAATGCTTTCTCCTACCACTACTGCAGCTTCTACTGAAAGAAGCGGCAGAAGGGGAAGGAAAAGACAGCCTTTTACAAAACACAGAAAGTGGCAGAGAAACTCCGGAGGTAAAAACAAATTCTGATGCAGATTGTAAAGCTGTGGATGCCAGGCTCTCCTCCACCGTCTGTTTGTTTTTGTTGTCCCCTGCCCCTTTAACAGACTGGAATCCCTACAGGGCTGCTGTGACGGTGAGCGGAGGTGAGCCTGGAATTCTTTTCTCCCTTTTTCCTCCCTCCCCTCACCACAGACAGAAGCAACAGATTGCAGAAGGGTGGGAACACAGGAAGAGGAACAAAACCCACATGATATCTGGCTGGGGGGATCCGAATTTAAGTTGCCAGTGGATTTTAGGGGTCATTTGAAAGCAGCCTACAGTATGTCCCATATGGCTCAGTTCCCATTCATGACAAGTAGAGATGGGCATAAAACAGAAAAACAACATTTAGTTTTGTTTCATTTCCTATTTTACATCATTATCAATAAAAAAATTATAACAACAAAACAATTCCTTATATTACATGGGTTTGCTCCCCTAGATCCTAGACACAACCAGTTTTATGAGTAGCTCAAGAGTTGGGGCAATAGATTAGATACTACAAATTGTGTGCAGAGAGGTGGGGCCTATGAATTGATGGTGTATGATTAAGATATAGTGGTCCCTCTGGGAAGAGGGGGACTGTCAAATATCTCAGTGTGGAGGATGATTTTATGGTGATTGGGAGAGATCACATAAAAATCATATGAAATCCAGAGGACCTGTAAGATCTGACTTCCTTTACCCATAAACCTCTTTTATTTAAATTTAAAGAGAGAGGATTACCACCAGCCAATCCCCTCTCTTTAAATTTAAATAAAAGAGGTTTATGGGTAAAGGAAGTCAGATCTTACTGTATCCTCTGGATTTCATATGATTTTTGCATGGGATCTTTCCCAATCACCATAAAATCGTCCTCCACACTGATATATCTAACAGCCCATCTATTCCCAGACAGACCACTATATTTTACTGATACATCACCCGTTCTTCTAGGTCCCACCTCTTTGCACATAGATTGTAATTACAGGTTTGTTATCCTGACTCCCTAGGATGGTATTGGTACAGTTTGATGAGGAAAGACAAAATGTTTGATTTCCAAAATTGAAAATGGCATTTCATTGTCTTATTTGATGGAATGCTTGCTTGTGTTGTTTGTTTTGTGCCCATCTCCAAGCACAAGTTATCAGCATCTCTAGTTTCCCTGTAAGTCCTGCCCAGGATATCTGCTTACTTGCCAGTATGATCTATTCTCTACCTGGTTGATATTGCTGGCATTTTCTAGTGGCACTTCCACTAGTGCAGTTGTGCACTCTTTTTCTTCAACACAATCACAGGGAAAGTGTCAGAGAACACAGTGAAATCTTTTAAAATGTTTTGCCTGTTTCTTTTTTAAAGGGAAAATGGTCTTCATACTCACTGTAATAAAATCCCAGATAACCAGCAATTCCAAATTTTAAAGTTCTGAATGCGTTCATCATTAAAAGCCATTGGCTATTAAGGATAAACCGACTTGCAAAATTAAGCTTAGGAAGAGACTGATTAAATGCAATGATTTTAAATTAATATGGGATAAATTCTTGATACATGTATATCACAAAGGTAAAGGACACACAGCAGGAAAAGAGTCATTTTATTTCTGGAGAGAAATGGGAAGGTAGATCTCTTAAGGATTTTAACAATGGATTGAGTCCTGAGTTATTTCGTTCTATTATGGTTACTGGGGGGAGGATGTATTCTTGTCTAAATGTCACTTTGTTTTTGTTATTATATTTTATATTGTAGTGTTACATAATAATAATTTTAACCAAATGTTAAAATCCCAAATCTCAGTGTTGGTGCTAGTGCACATGCCTTCCTAAGTTTCCCACTGAGTAGAAAGAACATTAAAAGGTGTCATTAAAGCAGATTCCCCTTTCCGCTTCTTAGAGTTGTGTAATGAAAACACATAGGGCAGTGATGGCGAACCTTTTAGAGCCCGAATGCCCAAACTGCAATTCAAAACCCACTAATTTTTCACAAAGTGCCAATATGGCAATTTAACCTGAATACAGGTGGCTGTGAAGGGGCGATGTCGGGTGCCCACAGGAGGGGCTCCAAGTGCCACCTTTGGCACCCGTGCCATAGGTTCGCCAACACTGACATAGGGTATGAAGTGCTGCCATCTTTCGGTTATACAGTTTACCATTTTTCAGAAGACAGACCGCTAACAGTACTGGGCATCGGAGAAACTGGAGGCACACCAGAACTGCTGCCATGCATTAAACCTATTACAATTACAGCTTCAGTTGCACAACTCAGTAGAAGATAATGTGGAATATTTTGGTACTCGTCAAGTGATCCTTCCCTTAGACTGCTTTTCATGTATCTAGTGTAAAGAGAGACCACAGAGAGAATACTAGATCCTATAAGTAGGTGTTGGCCAGCCAGAATTACAGAAAAAAATTATATCAGTTGTTGTTACCTGCAAGTATTCAGGCAAATTTAGGTACCTTGGGTTAATTTAATGTGACAGAAAGTGGAAGCCTGGCAGGCCGCCAAGCTGCATTGTTCTTGTTTTTAACCAATAAGGAAAGTATGGAACAATGTCTCCACTAAATCTGTATATATTTACCACTTCACTTTTGATGTCCGTAAGGGAGCAGATATTGCACAGCTGTTATACATTTTTAGGACTAATTGGAAATCAAACTGTCAAGTTTAGTAATATATACTACACCAACCAACTGCTTGCTGAAACTTTTATCAGCATAAAATCCTGGCAAAAATTACCCTTATCCAGTTTTAAGGCTATATTTTCATCTGAGATGCAGATCTGAAATCTGTTTCTATTCCAGGAATAGAGTATGTGTTATGATATAATGTTTTCATTCCACTTATTATCCAAGGAGGACCTCTGAATGCATCATCTGAGTACATTTAAGAATCTTTTTTTTAATAAGTTGTTTCAACTGATCCTCTTCTTTCCCTTTTTTCTTGTCCCTCTCTTTTTAGCTTTTTCAGCTTGTTCTCTGAAAAAGTAACTTTCCTAAATGGTGTAAAAGATAATTTTGTCTCCTTTTCTCTCTCTTTTTCGAGCTTGGACATCATTATGGCTCTTCCAGTTTTCCAGACCATAGTTCACAGAGTAACCTAGACAACGTCACTAATTCTCTTATTTTAACTATTGTTCTCTTGGGGGGGGGGGAGAGAGAAAATTTCTTCCTGTAAAATAGCAGTCCCAATGCCACCGTGGCCACACCTCCACAAAAAGTGTATTTTTCCCTATAGTTTTCTGCTTTCTATACACACCAGGCTCTCTATCTCTGTCCTCATCTCACAGCTTAAAATTCAGTCCAAGCATTTATCATTCAGTTGCAAAGAAAGCATACTAAATGCAAACTACATAGCATGGGCTGTGACATACAGACCTCTTCCACCATTCAATAAAGCTCTCTCCTTAAACTTTATAGACTAGTATGAACCCTTGTTCAAGAATCTATACCCCAGACTGATCCTAAAAGATACAACACTCCTCTTTCCTGTTGCAAAAAGGAATGCACTCCATTTTTTTAAATCTCTACAACATTGCTTATTTCTACCTGCAGATGCAAATGGACTATTTGGATGTGTTGTTGCTTTCTTCATGAAGCTCAAGAAAGCATTTCATTTTGCTCCTTCACTGGTCTTCCAGATTCCTCACAGATCTGGACATATTACTTTTATTCCTTGAATGAGCTTCTGAGTATTATTAAAGATATTTGTCAGTTGCTGTTCCACACCATGGTCATTTTGTCACATTCTGCTTCTACCGATGCTGTGATATGTCTTCTGTCAGTAGAGGGTTGAAGGCACATTACCCTGCTTGACAGGAATAGTGAGCTAGAAGGATTTCCTGAGGAGAAACTTCCCAGATGCAGGAGGCATGATTTCTCATTTCTCAACTGCATTAATTACATTATCACCCTGAAACAACATTTGAAATGAAATCACTCAGGAAAATTCTTCCCAGCTGCTTGGACTTTAGCAAAGTCTTTGTCATCTATAAATAATCCACAGGGAAAACAAGAGTGTCTACTGAGGGGGTATGCATCTACTTGAACATCTGCTGGTCATTAGTGTGGAAAGCTTGCTCTTCCTAGCAACTGTTGCTAGGTAGAACAATGTTGAAACAAAGGCCGTTACTTCACGAGGTGCCTCGCTTCGAATTGACCTTGCCTTCGATTTGAATTCGGAGGCGGTCACGTGGTGGTCACGTGGTCTCCCTTCGCTCCCACCCCCGTTTCTCTGTACTCACGCGGGGCATTTTTGGGACCGAATCGATTACTACCTCACGTGCTCCCTTCGCATTAGAAAGCTGATTTGCAACGTCCGGTTCCACTCTCCTTTTATTTTTTAAAAAAATTTACTCGGCGTATCGATGCATCAATGCTTGGCTGTCATTCACAACAGAGCGTGGTTACTGTACGATCCTGTGTTTTGTTTCCTGGCATCATTGGCAGCCCCCCGCCGCCGCCGCCGCCGCTACTCAGGGGGAGCCCCGCATGGCACAGCCGCCCGCCCTCCGCCGCTTGCACGCTGCCTGCCCCGGGTGCCCTGCTCTGGCCGGGCGAGGCGGCAGCGGCTCCTCCTGCTCCCGCCGCCGCCGCCGCCGCCGCCGCTACTCGAGCGAGGAAGTAACAGCGCAAAGCGATGAAACAATGTAGCGATGCATCGATATCCCTGTTTGAATATTTTTTTAAAAAACTTGAAATAAAAGCCAAAAACCAAGACCACACGTGACGTTGGGAGTGAAGCGAGATGCGAAGCGAAAAGATTCCCGGCCCATGGCAGGGGAATCACTCACCCCGGTTGGAGCACGGTAAAGGGGGCGTGGTCGGGGTGACGTCGCAGCCAAAAAGGAGGAGCGTGCGGACTGAAGTGATCGGTTCGCACAGAAATGACGGCTTGCCGCGAAGCGAGCGGCTCGTGAAGTAACGGCCTAAGAGGCCAAATGGCTCAGCGAGAAAAGAGCAGCACACTGTACTCTCAACCTCTTTTCTGGTATCCCCCCCCCCTTTATAAAACAGTCATATAAGCAACCATAGGTACTTTTTGGGCTTTATAGAGTCACAGAATTGTAGCACCAAAGAGCTGTGAAGCTGTAAGAAAACCTAAAGGTGATCTAGACCTACAGTGGTACCTCTACGTATGGGTTTAAAAATGTTCTGAATGCATGCTCTTAAGTCAAACAACTCTTAAGTAGAGCAGCCCTAAATAAATAAATAAACAAATGTGAGTAGAGCAGACTGCATCTTAAATTTGTTAAGGCAGCAGTTAAAATCCCAACGGTTTTTCGCTCTTAAGGCAAATTGCTCTTAAGTTGAGCCACTCTTAAGTAGAGGTACCATTGTACTCCCTGGCAACATAGGAAAGCCCAGCTAAAACACTCCTGACAGTTGGGAGACAGATTCTGCTTAAAAACATCCAACAAAAACAGATTCCACCCCTTTGAGTTAAGAACTGCCTCTTCCCTTGAAATATTCAAGCGGGGCCTTAAGGCGCGAGCCTTCTGAGCCTCCAGCTTTTACAAATTTTTATAACATCTTAGTTTTTTAGTCTTATTGGCTGGGGAGCTTTTTAAACTCTGCTGCAGCTATTGTTTTTAATCTTGTTTTTTATTGTATTATATTGTATAGTATTTTATAATATTTTATTGTTATTGTGTTGTTTTTGCATTGTATTGCTTTTATTGTACTTTTTGAATTTGTTGTAAGCCGCCTTGGGTCCCTTTGGGGAGAAAGGCAGCATAAAAATAAAGTTGTTGTTGTTGTTGTTGTTGTTGTTTGGTTCCACTGCTGTACTGGTCATATCATGAAGAAGGTCCTCTAATATTTTGGTCTTCTTTTAAAAAAACTATATTTTATTCATTGTCTATGGGAGAAAAAAACAAGTATACATAATATTTGTTACACATCATGCTACATGGGTTTCAGTCATTATTATGTTACAACCAGCTTTCTCTTATTCTTTGTTTCTTTTTTTCTAGCCATTGATAAAACAGATTTCATACTTGGTAATATTGTGAGTCCTCATTTTCCTTGATTCTCATTGTCAGTCTATCCATCTCTGCACATTACAAAATTTTCTTAACAATCCTTTCATCTGTTGGTGTTTCTTTGTTTTTCCAGTGTTATACCCAAACTATCCTCACCGCTGTTAGAATGTGCGGTACCAGATAAGTATTATTTTTTTGTCTAAGATGCCTAGTAAAACAGTTCTGGCCTAAAGTCTACATGAATTTTTATCATTCTAATAAGCCAGGTATGTATTTTTATCCCCCCCCCTTTTCTTTCTTTCTTTCTTTCTTTCTTTCTTTTTTCTTTTTTTTTTCTTTTTTTTCTTTTTCTTTTTCTTTTTCTTTCTTTCTTTCTTTCTTCCTTTTTTTTTTTGCTTTATCACACAGCCACCATGCATGATAGTAAGTCCCTGTTCCTTTTACACATTTCCAACATTTGCTACACACGTTTGGGAATGTTTTAGCTAGCTTAGCAGGTGGAAAATGCCATCTATAAAACTTTTTATACAGATTTTCTTTATATGATGTTGCCATTGTTCATTTAAAATTTATCTTCCAAAGTTTTTGCCATTTCTCCAACTCCATATTATAACCAAAAAATTGCTCATTGTATCATTGGTTCTTTCATATGCTCATCTTCTATTTTCAATTCTAAAAAAAATTATATATTTTCTTAACTAACTTATCATCTGAGGATAACAATATTTTATGAAATCTTATCTGTTCATTATAAAAGCCATGCATTTTCAGATATTTCTTATAGATTGTATCTGCATTAAAGCCACCATGAAGTCAACACCCCTTGGCTTATCAATTCTCCCTTGGATTTTAAATTCCCTTCTACATCTAGTACTGTATATCATTGTGTGTCACATTTTCCCCATTTTAAAAGGTTTGGGTATGTTCTGCTATATTCTGCTCTTCTGTAGCAGCAAAAGCAGGTTTGCTGTGCTTTTCAGCAGGACAGACAAATCTTAAGGCACCTGTCATAAAAATGCCCATTGCCTTCAGACATTCCACAAATACCTTGGTGTCCATCATTATCTCTGTTACCTTCCTCTGGACATCCTATAGCTTGTCTACATCTTTCTTGAACCATAGCTCCTAATGTAGTAAGTGAGTCCAACATTACAACAATAGATCTATTTGCACACAACAAGCATAATTTATGTGCACCCTTTAAGTATTGGTATTGTGTGGATCCACATTTCTAGATAAAGCAATGGCCTTTAACATTTTGTCTCCCCACCCCACCCCCATCACACCTCTTCCCATTCTTCTCCCCTGATGCATCTAGCTTAGAAGAAAAACTCCTGGTGCATTTAATCACCATTTTCCATGGTACTGAGACTGGGAAACTAGAACTAAGTGTTCCTTTATCAGAGTTTCAGGCTAGGATCACTTTGTGCAAAGAAGGTTCAAAATACATTTTCTCATTCAAACATCACAGGAATCTGTTTTATGAAACCAACCAATCTTCTTTAAAGAAGCAAAGGGCAGAGTGAAAAGGAGCGCTCAAACTCATTGCTCATTTCTGCTCCATCTAAGCATGAGTTAGAGTTGTCAGCAAGGACCAGGCCAACCTTTTCTAACCATTAGCAAGACCAGAGATTGGGCTCTCTGAGGGCATGAAATGTGCTTTGCCATTCTTCTTTTATTCAGCGTTACAACCATCTGAGTTACATACTGACAGGAGATTAGCATGCACTTATACTTGACTATTCTTTGTCCAAAGCCAACACTCCACCTACAGTATCATAATAATTATAGCCCCATTGCTTCCACAACAGCAGCAATCTGCACATATTCAGAGACTCCTACAGATATTTCTTAGTTCACCTGCATGCACACTTACTGTGGCACAGCCAATAAAGCTGAGTGTTATAGCCCCAAATTTCATCTTCCGAGTGTGTGGTTTTATATCTTTTCAAATAATGCCAGACTGAATTCTTAGACATATATAAATGTTTGTGTTCTGGTATTTTGAAGATACTTCTGTTAATGTCACAGGAACCAGCTAATATTTCTATCAGCACTGAACTTTTCATAACAATATTGTGAGCGGGTCCCTGGGCACTCTCCATGACAGGACACCCAGTCCTGGTAAACAAACAGTTTTATTCACTTTCCTTTTATGAGGCGTGGCAACAACGTGCTCCTCTTCCCCATGAGTTACTTCACTCCTAGGAAGCAGCCAAATTAGTCAAACCCTCTCCCTTAGTCCCAACATTTCTCCCTGAAACTCCCCCCAGTGACAAAGTCCAGTACAAACCCCTAATGGCTTCACATCTGCCGCTGTTGCTCAGGGTCTTTGCTGCCAAGTCAGCCCAGCAGCCTGTGTTATCGGAGGGAGGAGGGAGTCCTTGCCTGGCCGAAAGAGACATTCAATTCTGTTAGAGGACGCTGCTTGTCTGACCTTGCATCCTGCTACTCCTTTCACTCTACTCCCCCAGTCTTAGGACCATCTGTCTTCCCCTCCTTGCGTTGGCCTCAGATATTCCTCCAGGTCTGTCCAGCATTCCCCCTCCTCCTCCCCTGTTGTTCTTATCTTCTCCCAGGCCTTGGCCTCCCCTATGTCAAGGCTGCTTTTCTCCCTCCTCCCAGGCTTCTGCATTCCAAGATCCAGCAGTGACTCTCTCTGGTTTGCTGGGGGGGGGGGCTGAACACTCTGGAACTTAGTCCCATCTAGCCATCCACTCGGGGCTGGCTCACAAATATAACCAAAGGCCGTGTGTCTTTGGATAAACTTGGAATGGACAAACATCCTTTCAGCTACTAGAGAGAATACCACTTTTTAAAAAAAATCCAGTCTTAATTACATAAATATAGCTCTCTTCTCTTCTTGCACATTTATTTTTGGCCTACAACTATTTATTCATATATATAGACACACACATATAAACAGACAAATACACAGATCTCAGTTCCACCACCTTCCCAAGCTTGTCTGGAGAGAACATAAAAGAAGGCCTTTACAGTGGCTGCTCCCAGGTTTTGGAATGTGTCACCCTGAGAAACCAGATTGGTCCCCTCCATCTTGTCCTTCCATTGTCAAGTAAAGACCTTCTTTTCCAGGCAAACAATGTGGAAAGTGTAGGGAAAGCTCTATTTATGAAATCTGGATATTTTGAAATCTTTTAAAATTCAATTTTAATCTTATTTGGTGTCTAATAGTTTTAATATAGATTTGTGTGGTACTTTAAACTTGTTATTGTATACTATTCCTTGTTGTGAGCCAGTTTTGGTCCCCTATGGGGGAAACCCAGAATATAATTAATATAAATAAAATGTGTATGTGTGTGAGAGTCTGTGAAGATTTTCAGTAATCTGGGTGAGTTTATCTGGAAGTTGAATCATGGTAACTGGACTTCTTTTCCTTGAAAGATTGAAATGTTTTGCTGCTCATCCAAACAGCTTCATCAGTCTGAAAAAAGCTAGTAGTAAGTACTCCATTTTATAGTTCACTTTGACCTCTTGTCACCCTGGTCTGAAATAGGCTCATAAGATAAACAATTGCCTGAATAGGCTCTTTAGGTAGACAACTGTCTCAATTAGAGATGGGCAAGAATCAAAAAAATGGTGTTTCGTTTGTCGTTTGTTGTTTAGGGGGTCCGTTTTGGTTTGTTTACATTTTCTGCAAATTTTTGCAAAAAAAATCATTTTTGTTTTCGTTTGTTTCATTACCGTTTCATTACCATTTATTTCAATTTTTTGTGATTTTTTTTTAGCATTTAAAGCAGTTCAATGTATTGCCATAACGACAATGAAATGGACGACAAAATTTCTGGTGTTTCTGTTTGTTTCGTTTCATTTTAGAGACAAAATTCGTTTGTCATTTCGTTGCGTAACGAAACAAAAAAGCAAAAACGGAAACAAAAATTGTTCATTTCGTGCCCATCTCTAGTCTCAATAGATTAAGGTGAACAACGGCCTAAAGTACTGAAATCCATAAAGTATGGTTCATTAGCTATGGCCTTGGTGGTGAAGGAGTGAAGTATTTTTCATTTGTCTAGGTATTGTTGAAATCACAGCCTGATAAGTGGCAGAAAGACTGTGCCTGAGCACCCCCTCACCTCTGTTGAGAGAGGAGTTTTCAATGCTCACATGAATGGCTTCCCTGACCCTTCTCTCAAACCACCTATTTTCTCTATCTAATATGTGTACATCCGCATCTTTGAATGATAGTCCTTTGTCCTTCAAGTGGAGGTGTATGCTGATTCTGGTATATGTGTGTGAGATACCTGAAACATTATGAGGTGTTGTTCTGTGTAGTGTCCCTATATCTTTTGGTGAATAATAGTTAAATAGTGCTGCTGCTACTTTTATCACTACGTAGTAGTAGTAGTAGTAGTAGTAGCAGCAGCAGCAGCAGCAGCAGCAGCAGTAGTACATACTGGTACATAATATTTTGAAATGTCAGCAGCACATTTGAATGGTAGGACAAACATCACCTCTTAAACTTCTGCTTGTCAAAGGTAAAGGGGGGAACCAACAGGTGGTAACTGAATTTCAGTATAGTGTCTTTTTTAAAGTTTGAGACTAGGTTCTCTGGCTTGGTGATACATTACCTACCACCACCACCACCACTTCAATAAGGCCTTCATCACCAGCCTCCCAACTTTCTTTTGACATCATTTTTTTTCAAAAACCATTTGTGATTTAATGCAGTGGATTTGTGTCCATATTCATCCAGTTTCAAATGGGTCAGCAGCATCTTGAGAGCTGTTCCATTAACAAAGTTCTGACACAAGTGTCAATTGTCTTATTTTTAATTTCCTCTCTTTCCACTAGCCAATATTGAGCTATCTCCTTTCCTCTTTGTTTCTGCCTTTTGATGCAATGGCTGCTCCCTTGATTTCCTTTACTGATTCAAAAGCATCCTTTTTTTTTTTACAGTCAGACCAGGCAAAGGACAACCACAAGGACGCTGAAACCACCATGCAGTACATTTTATTTCACTGCTCATTCCATTCTCAAAACAAATAACCAAAAACCCAGTCAATCACTGCATACTTCTGCTTCCCAGGGCACTCATGGAGTTCTCCATATGGTCTCTTCCAAAAATGGAGGTGCTTGCTTCAATTAGATATAAATTATGCAAATAAATGTGATCATACAGGGAAAGGGTAATAATAACAACAAGAAAAAAAATCCCACCTTACTTAAAATCACAAACCTACTTGGTAATCACATTACACTCCCATGGCTGTTGAACAATGCATCAAATGCATACCTTTCTCATAATAACTTTAAATGTCACGTTGTTTTGGCCTGGGTCTTTAGATTTTGCTGCTTCATGAAACAGGTTTGCAAGAGCTATAGCAGTTGTTTATTTATTTCCTTGCACCATGGCCATTTTCACCTTGCATTTTAGTCTTTTTTTCTAATGATTTATATTTAAAATATCCAATACTTTGTCCAAGAGCTGCTGTCCAAGAACATCTGGGGACCCCAAGTCTGAGGACAATAGCTCTAGAGGATTGTCAGCTTCAAGAGCAGAATATCAGGTGGTTGTGCGGAAAGCATCTTTCTCCCATTAATGGAGGCACAGTTCTACACATAGAGTCACTAGTTCTAAGCCTGTGTATGGAGGTTAAGAGCAACCTTGTTGATTTTCGTCCATTGCAAAAGGCTATCTTATTCTATCCAACTTTCATTTCACGTGGCCGGTTATCTTTTTAAGCAGTGGGGATTTTCATGACTATGCCCGCCCCCTTGTTTGATAACTTTATGCCATTGTTACAAGACTGTAATGTCAAGGCACCCTGGGAAAAGCACCAGCACAAGAGGGCAGAGGTGATGTAAACGTCTTTATAAAATATATAAAGCACCAAGAAAATCCTGAGGTTAAATCCCAGCATTTAACCAGCAAGGAGAGGAAAAACTACAAAAGAAAACATCTTAGCATATGCTTGTTTTCAGCATACTTTCAGGGCTACAAGTAAAATAGGGAAGAGTCCTATGGACATCTCCATCGCCATCCTAGTGGCCACAAGTCTACTCATAAAAAAAAACCCTGTTTGGAGGCCTCAAAACATTCAGGAGGAATGCAATGTATGGAGGTTTCAAGGAATAGCTTTAAAAAAATTCCTTCTCTCCTTCCTTCCTTCCTTCCTTCTCCCTCCCTTTCACTTACTTCTTTACAAAGAAAGAATTTTTCCCCTTCTGAATAAAAGAGCCCATGTTTATACAGTCAGAAAAGGTACAGTCGGCTAGTGGGATGACCCTGATTCTCTTTTCATGCTTTTTTGCTGCTGTCTTTTAAAATGGTTCCCTGGTAGTGACAGTTGAGGGCAAGAGCTTCTAGGAAGTCGTTATTGTGACAGGGTGAATAAAAGGACCCTACTTGCCAATCATCTCCCTCTGTTCCGGAGGCACTGAGTTTTAGAGTTTAGCAACAGACTGTCTTCATCAAGGCAAATGCAAGAAATGTTTAGCGAAGACTCTAGGACTGCTGGCATGAGTGTTTGGGTCAACCATCATAAGCCAGCCCTGAAATCTAACTCCACGTCTTCTTAGATTTGCTAGCCCCATAGAACTGGCAGGAAGGGTTTGCCGTCCAGAGAACTAAATGTAGAGCCATTTGCAGATTGGTATATAGATGAAGCACACAACTAGCAAGAGACTACTCAACCCATTTGATGTTGCCAAATTCGAAAAGTGAATGCATATATCTATTTCAGTGTTTGTATTGATCAGTTTCATGGCTGATAAATAGCAGGATTAGGAGGAGGAGGAAAATAATTTCTGAAGTCTTGCTTAGAAAGACATGTAGAATCAATATGCTATCCTCTGGAAAATGCCTGCAAAGGAAATGGATTTGTTCCTTTTCACAAATATGCAACATAAAATCGGACCTGAACAATCAGCTGCATTGACCTCACAAGATGACTTAAGAATTCCGATTCCTTTTCATTTGCCTAGTCAACCTTCCAGCTCCACACTCACACCTATTGATTCGGAGTACTAGAAGTGTTGTAGACAATTTAACTCAGGCAGTCTATGGACTATGCTTTTTCAAATGGTTAGAACTGTCCTGAAGAGGTGTCTTTCTCATATTTGTCCCTCAATGGCAGGGGGACAAACTGACTCTGCATCTTTCTGAAGGGCATCCTGTACACAAATGCCTTGGCATCATCCTATATCTATAGTGTGCAAGTATATATATACTGTATATACCCAAACGGGGGACGGCGTTGGGCGCGGGGGCGGTGGCTATGGGCACGGGGGCGGTGGGGGGGCAGTGGGGGAGGCGGATGGCAGTGGCCAGCAGTGGGGGGCAGCGAGGTGGCAGGCTGTCCAGTTCCCTCTCTCCATTTTGGTGCCCTATGCAACTGCCTAGTTCGCCTTAATGGAAGCGCCGGCCCTGCATACACATGTATACATGCATTGAGCCTCTAAATAGGCTGCAGAAGTTAAAGATAAGAAAAATATTTTCCCGTTTTCCCATTCCTTTTTATTTCTAAATGAAAAAAGGAAAATATGATTATCTTCCTGTGTCCCCCTCTTCCACAACTCCCCAGAGCAGTGATGGATGCAGGATGACCCTCCAGACCATGAGTGAGCAATTTGCAGATGTCTAGGAGCCCTGACCAAAGGGAGTGGTAGACTGTAACATTCTCCTCTCCCTTACCTTGAAAATGTTTTCTTTTCTTTTAAGAATACTTTTTAATGAACCCCACTCAAACTAGCAAAAGGAATTTTGGTATCGAAGACCAAAGTGCCAGAGGGACGAGAGTGGGGGAGAAGGCAAAAATCACTTTCTTTCTTTCTTTCTTTCTTTCTTTCTTTCTTTCTTTCTTTCTTTCTTTCTTTCTTT
>JAHTLZ010003542.1:58530038-58542921 GCA_023846285.1 Phrynocephalus versicolor | reverse complement strand
GAATTAATTCATTCCAAATGAAATTATATTAAGCAAATTTTCCTTTATACAAATTTCCCATAGGAATGCATTGAAAACAGAGTAATCCCTAATTGTGACCATTTTTATATTGTACGGATTCGCTCCATAGACAATTCTGTTAAGCAAATTTCCACTGTCTCCAGAATGTTTTATGTTGTACAGATTTTATGTTGTATAAACCATTTGTTATACGAGGCTCCACTGTAGGTAGGTAGGTAGGTAGGTAGGTAGGTAGGTAGGTAGGTAGGTAGGTAGGTAGATTCAAATATTTCTAGTATTTTTATCCTGCCCCTCTTTTAAGAAGCTCAGGTCATCAATAGGTAAACAGATATCTAAGCCATTTTGGTAAGCCAAGGTTAAAGCCTAAGAGATATAGAAGTTCAGTCCCACTGAAAGATAAAACTGCCTTTATAGTTTAAAGCAACTAATGTTCACAATCTCTGCTCTAAATCCACATGTCAGACAGGATCTCCACTGCAGCATCACCTTGCAACTTCCCTGTGTGAATCAGACATCAGAAATCAAGCAGCAGAGGTAGATCTTGTGGTATGAGCTCAGATACTATACTTTCTAATACAGGTTTCACATGCTTCATACATCCAAGGCAACGGAAGGTGGGGGGACCAAATCGTATAGTAAATGTTGCTTACGTGTATTACTCCAAAGTAGTCAGGAAAATCTGGTTGTGTAAAAACACCAGTGGTTTTAGGATGAAAGAAATTGGAAAGCAGCAGTGGAGTGTACCTTAGCAACAATATGCTGGCTTTTCACATGACCCCTAAACTCTGCAGCAAGTGGCTCCCAGCTCTGGAGCTTAAAATTGTTTCCCCACCAGCTCCGGAGTTTACAGAAAATTAAGTGTGACCACGCCCACCTAAGCGCATCCCAGTGCATTTTTCAGGTACCTGCTCTCTGGGGGTGAAAAATCCCTGATGCGGATCTAACGTAGTGGGTGCCGGGCTCTCCTCGCTTCTGTTTGTTTGTTTTTTGCCTCCTGCCCCTTTAAGAGATCTGAATGCTGCCAGGAACAGAGCGAGATGGCAGAATGGAGGTGAGCGGCATTCTTTTCTTCCTTTTTTCCTCCCTCCCCTTACGCAGACAGCAGCCAGGAGTGTGGAGGGGGTGGGAACACAGGAACAGTGACAAACCCCCAAGATCTCTGGTCCAAATTTAAGTGGCCAGCGGATCTTAGGGGTCGTGTGAAAAGGCTCATAGAAAGAATCAAGCGTGCGTACAGATAAGTCATATTCAAATATTCACCTGAATTCATGAGAGGGGAATGGGTACACCTGCTAATCTCATCCTCTAAAGTTCCATTTTCATTCTTCTCAACCTCAGCACACAAAGTTAACTTGGATAAATGTGCTGAAAGCACCTAAGAAAGCCTGCACAGCTGTTATTTTTAATTATGGAAAACCTTCTAAGTGTGCCCACTTGAGTAAATGTAGGACTTCCCCTCCCACCTTCCCATTGAATCTGAGAAGCTCAGGTGTGGAGTTGCCACAGGTGTGTGTGTGTGTGTGTGTGTGTGTGTGTGTGTGTGTGTCTGTCTGTCTGTCTGTCTGTCTGTCTGTCTGTCTATGAAATTTAGCTGCCTTAGAAGCAATTTCATGTTGGCAATCAAAGAGCATTCTCCACGACACGCAAGGTTGGAAGTCCAGTTTAGGGGAAACAGGAGATGCTGTCTTCTAACGAAAGACAATGGGCAAATGGCCCAGAACAACTGATCAAGAAACTGTCAATGCTACTCCAACAGCATCCATCACTTGTGGTAGTTGCCATACTGATAAACTGCCTGATAAGGCGGCCTCTGGGGATGGACATGGAGGGGTGGAATCCCATGCATGTCCAGATTCCCATTCCCCTTTCAGGGGCTAATTCTTGAATGCAGATAACAGAAAGCCATCACACCACTTAATTGATCTGAATAGTGGGAATTATGCTTCCGCCTCACTGCCATGGGGCTTTGGCTGGGGTATAAATGGCCAGGTTTCCAAAAAAAAAAAAAAATGCTTTCCTATTCCAGGAGAAAGGAAAGGATGCTTTAAGATTAATTTGTGGGGTAGATATTTTGTATCAGCTAGGCTAGCTAGAAAATCACAGGAGAAAAAAAAAGAGAGAGAGAGAGAGAGAGAATACACAATTTTCTCATTTTTAATATATTTGTTACATCCAAGGAAATGAAGACACTAGACTATTTTTTAAAAGGAACATTGGAAAATAAGAGGCCGGTTACCTTTACATTTTATGAGTTGGTTGCTCTCTGGTGTTTGTCAAGACAAATAGGATTGCCTACTGTGAGTGACTCAGAACAGAACCTCCATATCAATCATTTGCCTGGCTCTCCATAAATTCTGTAGGGCATTGAGGACATTCTGCAGTCTATGAATATTTTTGACAAGAAGAATCCCTGAAACCCCCTCTGATGGATCAAGACAGGAAACAAGGGGAGCGTTGGGTTTTGTTTTATATTTCCTAGCCAAAATAGCAGCACTATTAGCAGCACTTTGTTGGAGTCATGCCTCTTTAAACAAGAGAGGAACCCCGAGGGAAAGTCACTATTTTCCTTTATTGCAAACTGCATTGGAAAGCAGTGATATTTAATATATTAAACGTTGTATGGACGACACAGAGAAAAATGGGCTGATGAGTTAAACCAAAGCTTGCTCTAGTTTTTGGAGGAGAAGAACTTCAGTCACATTTCTAATTTTGTCCAGGTCAAACCTAAGATGCAAAGGAGAATAACCTATAATGATTGACAACACATATAAGGAAAGGTTTCTTTGTGACCACTTAGCTTAGCAAAGAAGGCAAGTGGGGTATCAGGGGAACGACAAAGGCATGCAAAATGTGCATTTTAGCAGCAGCAAAAACAAAAGTAGATTTCTCTCCTTTTCTTAGATAATCCAAAGAAGCTAAATAATGGAAGATTCAGAATAAATAATTACTTTTGCATAGAACATCTAGTCCAGCTGTAGAATTCACGTCTGCAGTTTTATTAATTGGGTGTGCTATATCATTATTTTTATTATTTTTTATTTTGAGTATTTTTACTCCTTCCTTCCTCCTTGGAAAAGGACCCAAGGAGGCAGACCAACCACTTTCAGAAGCATGGGAGGTAAAGTAATGAAAGAGGGCATTTTAATCACCATTCCTGGACTATGGAACCTCCCAGGTAAGCCCCATCTCTGATGTTGTTCCATTGGTACACAAAAACATTACTGTTGAGATAGGCCATGGCAAACTAACTGCAGCAAAGCATCTGGAAAGTCATTCTTCTTTAAATAAATAGTTTTAAATTACATACTTTTAAAACTGATTTAATTATGTTTTACAAGACTAAAGCATTTCTCATTTGCAGTATTTTTTTAATCCTCCAATAAACTGACTTTGGATGCCAGTTTTGAGGAGAAAAGCAAGAACTCAAACATACAAATAGAATTATCTCTCCTCTGACGGTGCTTTCTTCATCTTGTTTATTCCCATTTCTGTGGGACTCCAGCTGAAGGTAAGAGTCAATTGAAACAATTTGGTTGAAAATTAGAGGTATGTATGTTCTATCTTCCTAATTAGTTAACGGACAAAATATTTTTCTTTGTTAGTGGATCTATTAAACAGGCCTTGGCTAGGATGTGAGCCATACATCTGTTGTAGTAATGGATATGAATTTGCCAAGCTACTCACTCACTCTGCAAAATATGAATAAAACAAGCCCAGCCCATTAAAAAGGACTAAGCAAATGATCACACTCCATCATTTTCAAAGGAACCGATGGAATGTGAAATGAGTTTGGCAACAGAACTGCATGGAACTATAGCAATTATTAGATAGATAGATAGATAGATAGATAGATAGATAGATAGATAGATAGATAGATAGATAGATAGATAGATAGATAGATAGATAGATAGGTCAGACTAGAGGTGCATATCAGCAGTATAAGAGCACTGGGTACAGAAAATTGCACACATCCACAAGGAAGAAGACAATGATGTCCTGAAGAAGGAAATCAGAGGCCTTCTGTCAACATTACCTGGTTGAGGTATTCTCCTAAGGCAGTGGTGGCCAAACTTTGGACCTCCAGATGTTTTGGACCACAACTCCCATAATTCTGCATTGCCAATGACAAAGGACTGTGGGAGTTGTGGTCCAAAACATCTGGAGGGCCAAAGTTTGGCCACCACTGTCCTAAGGGTTGCTAGAAGAGTAGCATTCCAAAACATGAGAACAGGACGGAGATGTCCTTGAGATATCACAGGGTATCAGCCCTCATGATATAAAAACAGAGTATTGTAGGTTAGAATAGGTTTGAAAGGAGGAAGAATTGATTCTGAACCAATTGCGGAAGCAGACATGAGGGGGGATCTGCTAGATCCACATTCTGCTTGAAACTTGACTTCTCTTCTACCACTGCCTCTTGATCTGAGATTCATCTGCGTCCTAGATACCTGAAAAAGTATTCCGCTCCTCTTAGACTGCTGCCAATCCTTTGACACTTGACAAAGATATCACCACCTGGAGAGAGCATCTATACCAGGGGTCCTCAAAGTTTTCAAATAGTGGGCCGGTCCACCATGCCCCAGACACCACTGGGGGCCGGACCAGAGTCCCAAAAAAAGGCCAACATGGAAAAAGGGGGGAGGGAGTGGGGGACCTTGCCGTAGCCCTCCCACTTTGAATGCCTCACTAGCCAGCATGCTAGATCAGCATGCTGATCATCTGGGCAGCAGTTGGGGGAGTGGGAGAAGCGACATAGCCCACTGCTTTGAACTGCCTCAGCAATAGAAGCAGCTGCGGAGGCTGGCTTGCTCGCAAAGCAGGGGTAGGTGAGGGGGTTGCAATCGGTCCCGGGGGCCGGATTCAGTACCTTGGGGGGGGCGCATCCGGCCCCGGGGCCTTAGGTTGAGGACCCCTGATCTATACTGTTGGGTGGTGTAAGTCACTAGGGGATGATACAGTTGTTTTGCATCCTTCCTTATACTTTTCCACTTCCAATCCTTTCCACCATTCTTCTACAAGAGGATATCTGGCTGCTTGTATACCCTAGCCTGTCCATTTCTATTCCATCTGTCTGAGAGCCTGCAAAGGAGAGTCATTCAAGAAAGGGATAAATACACCCACCATGTAGCAAAGAGCTGGTAAAAATATTGATCTCAACAATGCATGTGTTTGAGCAGATACCTGAATAGTTACTTAGGAAGAGTTACTTATTCCAGTTGTATAAATATTTCCAGCATACTTCCCTGCCCGGTTAAGATGCCCCCACTCACCACACCAAAGCAAAAGCAGAAATTGTTGCTATATCCTGGATTTAAAGCCATGCCCCAGCACACATGTGGATGGAGGGGGTGTTAGAGAGAGAAGGACATGGCAGAGACTGAGTAGAGAGTGAAAGGAAGGGAAAGTGTAGTCTTGCCTAGTGCCAATTTGTGGCCTCTGACTAACTGTTTCCATAGGAAAACAAATCCATCAGCTGTCCACATGTTCTGAAATCCTGGGCAGTTGGAAATCCGGTTCCATTATCAGTGATGTGGCCTTGTGCAAGAGGAGCAGATCTACAGGAAGCATGCAAAACTAGGTCTCATGGCATTCTGAATAGGCCTACATAAGGCCTGATTAATAAGTATTTCCAGCAAACTGAAAAGTCGTCATAAAATATCCGCTTCGCTCTCCTTCTTTGCTGAACTTGACTTCCAAATCTAGACTTCCAAACCTAGACTCAACAGAAAAATAAATAAATAAATAAATAAATGTGTGATAATAAAGTACACCAAAAGAATGTTATTTTAACGAACTTCAAGCATATTGCTAATTAATTTCAATAGCAAAAATGAGTTTCCCAAATAACTGAATGCATCATGTACAGCTAGCAGCATGGCGATTAGTGTGTTTCTTGGCGTTCTTTCAGCACCCAACCGTGAATTCCTTTTATACCCAAGAATCTGTCAGAAAGCAAATTAATTTTAGAGGTGTAAGGAATGTATGTTTCGGCCTTTAATGCTGGAACAAATCAGCCAATGAGAAATTTGTGCATTGAAGAAGTATAATCAAAAGTTAAGCGGTAAAATAAATAAATAAATAAAAAAATGACAATAATAATTCTAGCATATGTTAGCAGATGACTTGTGAGTGATGGGGAAAATAATACCTTCACAACACATCACGGATATTCAAAGCCCCAAATTTCCTCAGCCAGGTGCAAATAAGAAATTATCCCTTTTTCTGAAAACCCCCTTTCTTCACTACTTCCCACATTTCAAGCCACAAAACACATTTGTTAATCTGACATGAAATAAATGCATGAAAATGCTTCCCATGTTTTCATACTGGAGGTGTGAAATTTATTTTGTAGCAAGAGCCTACATTGTTTTGTTGAGGGTTTGGAATGTTTAGCCACTCAGCCGTTGATGGTGTGATAGCGTTTGCCCTATGTTAGAGGTGACAAAAGAAATTTATATAACAGAAAAAGAGGGTGTGGTATGTTTTGGAGCCTCCTATTTAAAACTTGACAGTAAAACTTTTAACAGAGGGCCAGGACTTAAGAGCATTTGAATAAAATCCTTGTTGAAGGCATCAAGTACATTAGTCCTCATACTCAATCCCTACTATTTTTTTCCTCTGAGGCTCCTTTACATTACAGTTATCACAAATGTTCTACAATAACAAGATCATTTTGTTTACAAAAGCACCATCTTCCCGAAAATTTGCATTACTAATGTAATTAAGTACTTAGGCATAGGATAAGAGGTGTCACTTAATCTTAGGTTCACAAATATTCATTTTTGTATGAAGGGTAGAAAATTATATATTCCCACACACACACACACACACACCATTCCATTTTCAGCAGAAGCTTCAGGCTTTAATGACAAAAGCATTCTTAGGCTTACTAGCTGCATGCAGAAGGGAAGAAAACTGAGGATTTAATTACAAATTCATTCTTGAAAAGGAAGGAGTAGAGTTTTTTTTTTTAAAGGAGAGAATGAAATTCAGGCAGGATTTAGGTTAATCTCTTGTGCTATCACTATTTGCCATTCTTGTCTGAAGAAATAAAACACACATTTCATCTGCATCTTGATCCATTGAAATAAGTTTACTCTTCAGGAACAGCCCTGCCATTGGGCAAACTGAATAGACCACTTTAGACACTAAATGCTGGAGACTCATAATAGCACGGTCAATTGTTAGTGTATTCCTTTGTCTTTGACACTGCAATCTAGTGCTGTCCAGATGTGTAGGAGAATGAGTGCATCATCGCTAACCAGCATTAGCCATTCTGGCTGGGGTTGATGGAGTTTTTGATCCAACACATTTGGAAGTGTAAAGTTTTGGTATGTTAATTTATGCAGATGCTGCATTATTCCAGTATCTTATCCCAGCTCAGTGGCTTAGGCATCTGTTTGCAGAGCCAGAAGCTGAGAGTTCAATTCCTCACTTTGCCTCCTAGAACAGGGGTGCCCAAACTTTTTTTAAGGAGGGCCAGATTTGGTGGCTGAGAATGTGTCAGGGGACGGTTGCTCCCCAACCCTGCCACCCCACTGCAAGCCCCACCCACTTTCTTTAAAAAAACATGGGGTGAAGGAGGGGGAGGGAAGGGTGGGCCAGCCAGCCGCAGGCCACTCAGAATGGCCTGGCGGGCCAGATTTGGCCCCCGGGCCGGACTTTGGGCAGACCTGTCCTAGAAGAAGACTCAACCTGTGTCACGTATGACCATTTTTATTTTCACATAGATAAATAAGAGAGCGGGAGCAGGTGGACAGGCAGGCAGACACACAGACAGACAGACATGGTTTATATGTCACATTTCTCCTCACAGGGTACCCAAGGAGACTTGCAACAATTAAAATATACAATACTCATAAGTTTAAAATACCACTTAAAGCTGTATTTAAAAACAATTAAACATTGGCCAAGATTAAAAACCAATTAAAAACATTTTAAAACACATTTATATATTAACAAAAATTAGCAATACAAATTTAGAAATGAAAACAAAATTTTCTGTCACAGGGATATCTCTTTTTTCTGAATTATACATTTCTTTTTAAACTCATGTGCTGGTATTAAATGTGTGCTACTTGCTCCCAATTACCAGGTGGAGCACTCAGCTCCCTTCCTTCCTAAGCAAACCCCCTAGAAAATAATCTGATACCTTTCTGAGGCCAAATATCAACATTTGTCTTGGCTTCATAGCTTAGTGATTTTTGTTAAGGTTTTGAGAGTTAGATTGTCCACAGTGTCTTCTAAGAGAAGAAGCAGCCCATTTATTTTATTTTATTTTATTTTATTTTTATTCCACCCATCTGAACTAAAAAGACCACTCTGGTCCGCTTACAGCAACAAAATATGCAAATACAGTGGTACCGCTACTTGCAAGTAGCTCTACTGACAAGATATTCAACCTAACAGCGGAAAACTGTTGGCGTTTTAACTGCTGCCTTACAAATTTTAGATGCAGTCTGCTCTACTTACAATTTTTGTTTAATTTTTTTCATTTTTCATTTTTTAAATTTTTTTTTGTATTTTTTAGATAGAGCTGCTCTACTTACGAGTCTTTTGGCTTGTGAGCATGCATCTGGAATGGATTAAACTCCTAAATAGAGGTACCACTGTACAATAAAGGCTAATAATAAAAAGTGTAACCAAAAACAACAAACTATACAAAGAATATAAAAACATAACAATAAACAACAAACATCATTTTTTAAAAAAAATTCTAATGGTGGGGATTAAATACCTAAGGCTGAACAAGCTGTTATAATCTCAGCTAGTCAGGTAAAGCCTGACAATACAGCCATGTTTTTAGATGCCTTTTTAAAAGAGTCCAAGGAAGGGGCAAAACAGATCTTGGGCAGCAGGTCATTCCATAGATATGGGGCCACCACTGAGAAGGTTCATGATCTAGTATATTCCCAGAGTGCCCCAGGAAGAAGGGAATGGTAAACTACTTCTCACTGATCTGTATATAGGAAAGAGTCACCATAAGTCAGAACTGATTTGATGGCTTGGAATTCTTATTATTTATAGGCATTTGTATATCTTTAGGGAAGATTGGCCCCAAACTCTTTCCTGTCTGAAACCGTTCATCAGATGGTGCCACTGTCCCACTACAGAGATTACTGTGCCCTCTTCCTGCCTCACCACTCCTTGAGCAACTCAGAAATCTACCCACTGGCAAGATGCAGGCCAAGTGTTATAAAGCTGGCCAGCATGGAGCTTCTTCATCAGTTCCTTCAATGAGTTGGGTGTTGGGCTCAATGGCCTTATAGCCGCCTTCCAACACAATTATTTGATGATTCTCTCCCACTCCTTTCCCCCCTTCCACGTGTCACCCGAGTGCCATTCAATGAAAGGGGAGAACGTGGCTAGGTGTGCAATGATCAGCCAGCAACCAGAGGAGACTGGCTGAGCATTGCACAGCCTGGCTGGCGCTCAGCTTTATGTACAATTGAATGTTATTTGGATGAAAGATAGAAAAGGAAAGAAGCAAGCTATGCAGTGATGGGCCAATTGATATTGCTGATTGGCTTTCTTAGAGAAGCAGTTGCTGGTGGCCATGATCAGAGTGCTCCGGAGATGACACAGGAGTCAGCATTCTCTGTCATTGAAGGCTGTGCATGTATTAGATGGACACTGTTCATCCATAGCACATGGAAGAGGGCATTCATTCCACCCTTCATCCATGGCACAGTATCCAAGAGACTTGCCTGTCCTCATAGGCAGGTCAGCCATCCCTGGGTTGTTAACACTTCTGCTGAATTTTACAGACATTTCTGACTTTGATGGTAGACCTTTCTGCAGTTTTGTACTGCTCTTTTATGGTGCTTGTTGTTGATCAATTTAAATTGCTCTATGTCATGGAAGGCTACTGAAAGGCACTTTGTAAAATACTATTAGACCTTTTGATTCTTAAAGTGCTACCTGTAGAAGGTGATTTATTTTTCAATAGAACTGCCGTACTTCAAGCTTACGCAATATTAATGTAAAAGCATGCTTCTTAGCCTATTAAAGCTTATGTTGCGCCACTTAATAATCCTTTTTTCTGCTTTGTTTAGAAAGTAGCAATCCATTTTCCCCCAAACACGGTGCACTTTGATTTCTAGTTTATTATTATAAATATTTCCAGTATGCACAAATATTTATATGGCTTTATGTCAGCATTTCATTCTATTCAAGATACATTCCTCTAAAAGCCTACAAACCTTGCAAATGGCCTGTGGAAGCTATGGGGCATGTCCACTCCACCAGCACTTGGAATAGTTACATTTTGGATGACTACTTCCGGACTACAAAGCTAGCATGGCCATAGCGCAGAGAGACAATAATTCAAAGTATGTTTCTTGTTGTTCACATGCTGGCAAGTTGCCTCTGACATAGGGTGACCCTACGAATTAGTCATCTCCAAAACTGTCCTGTCTTCAACTGCCCTGCTCAGCTATTGTAAGCTCATGCCTGTGGCTCCCTTGATAGAGCCAACCCATCACAGGTTTTGGTCTTCCATTTCTCCTGTTACCTTCAACTCGCCTTGCATTATAATTTCTCATGATTTGCCCAAAGTAGGACAGTCTCAATCTTGTCTTTTTTTTTAATCATTCAGGCTTGACTTGTTCTAGGCTTGATTTGCTCTAGGGCCCACTTGTTTGTCTTTTAGAGGTGTAAGGAGGTGTAAGAGGTTTGGGTAAATCGGGCCACACTTTATTAACTCCACAACCAACAACTCAGAAGAAACTGGGGGCCATCTGTAGGGTGGAAGGCTGATCTGTATGAGGCTGGCCCCGCCACACACGGACCCAGACAGGAGCCACAATCCAATTAGGGGCAACCCCGCAGGCTCAACCACCCGAGGCTGTTGGCTCTGGGTAATTGCCACCCGTGGGGCACAGGAACTTACCTCCCCCCGGCGTCGAGTCCTCAGGGCCTTCAGCGCTGAGGGGGGCGGCCAATACTCCTATCAGGTGTCCCTTGGCTCCATACCTTACCTGCCTTCTGACCCTACCCGCCTGTGTGACCAAATGCTGTGAAAGAACTACGCCAGACCCAGTAAATAACCTTAAGAATGGGTTGGGTGAAAACACACTTGCTCCTTGTCTGGCCAATCTGGAGCAGGTCAAAAATTCCCATCTGGCCCCATAGCGACCAGTATAACTCGCTCTTAATTCAGGGTTTGGCGGGTGGGATGCTCCTTGCGAAAGGGAGAGGCCAGCCGACCGTTGGGAGCTCCTTTTAAGGTAGGCTTCCATCGGGCCTCTCCGAGCCACCGTCGGGCTCACCTGTCTTTGCCTCCACTGGGCGGGCGGGGGCAAATTAGCTCCCGCAGCACATTGCGTGCCGCGTTAGAGCCTTGGATGCATAAGATATTTATTTGGATACATAAGGGCTTAGGGATGTCATTTGCAGGCAATAACATTCTTTACCACTTTGGGGAAAGTGTATAATAATTAACATGCTCCCCAGACCCTATTAGCCTCGTCATGTGTGCATGTGTTCTGAAAAAAAGATGATCCTTTCTCTCCCCCCATCCCCCATGACTTGACTCCCATCGGTCGGCTGGCCTCTCCTCAGTCTGTGCCAATAGATAACTGTACTATATTTTGAAAGAGTCCATCCTTTATATAGAAAAGACAAGAGTTGGAATGAAAAGGTGCAGTACAAAAAAAAAAAATCACACATAAAATGTGGGGAGGGCTAGGTAGAAGCAAGATGCCATAACATCTATCAGCAAAATGAAACAGCTGTCTTGGGCAACAAAGATAAAGAGGCAATGTCTTCAAAAAAGAAAAGGCCCCAAGCCACCAGATGATACTCAAAAGCTGAAGCATCCTCTTTTAAAGACACCAGACTGAACACTGAGTAATAAGCGATAATGCAGAGGTTGTCCAGACCAGCCTGTCATTTTGTTTCTCTGCTCTTGATAATATCCTTGGACATGAGTTCTGGTTTAAGTGGCCCCATTTTAGAACCTGTCACTAGTTGTGCCACACTATTCGATCTTCCTTTTTAAGTCAAACTGTCTCACCTCATTACATTGCCCAACTGTTCCAAATGGAGGTCTTTCTCATCCCAGTTATTACCATGTCCACAGAAGAGTAACTTGAGAGGCATATAGCTCATAGATATCAGTCTGAAGCACCAGTCTCAGCGGCTGTATTTCATAGCCTTCCAACTCAATTATTTTCAAAACAGCTAACTTCAGACAAGTTGATTTTATCACTTTAAAATTTGGTAACACTGACCTGTAGGGCCAGTGGGGCTGGGGGTGAGGAATTTCACCAGAATATTAAGAATATCAGAGGTTTTTCAATAAATCATGTATAAATAAATGGATGTGACTGGATCTGTGGATGTAAATGGATTAAACTGACTCTACATGGGAGCCCTACAATATAGATGTGCTATGTACATAATTTTGACAAGGGCACTCAATAAAAGAAGTCATAGTTTTCAGTCAGTTCAGCCCAAGTAGGTTTACTAATGATGAGAATGTTTGGAAATCTCAAATTCATAAGGCTGCTGCTGAGTTGGCACTGACTTAACTGCACATAGCCCAAAAGGAGTGCTCACACATGTTGATTATATTTCTTGGTTCTATTTCTCAGCAATGAATTTGAAGATTTATATATGTTTGACCTGATCACAGATAGCAGTAAGTTACAACTAGAGTAGGCCTATGGAATCAGTTGAGATTTGGTAAGGGAACATCTACATGTGTTCCATTCAATGGAACCTTCCAGTTCTGACCTGTTCTTGGAATTTAGCCATTATGGTTTGACAAATTTTTAAAACACCTTTTTGTGATCCAGCTTGGGTCACTAAAACAGGAGATAGATAGATAGATAGATAGATAGATAGATAGATAGATAGA
>JAHTLZ010003542.1:58471980-58505715 GCA_023846285.1 Phrynocephalus versicolor | reverse complement strand
AAATAAATAAATAAATAAATAAATAAATAAATAAATAAATAAATAAATCTAACCCTGTTTGGTCCCAAATCAGTTGCCACCAGTTTCTTGAACAGCGTGCCAATGACATCCTGAACTAGCATACTCATTTAGCCACCATGTGATATTGGAGATTCAAACCAGAAGGAGCCTGGTCAGAGGTAAAGCTCGCTATTGGTGTGGGTAGGAATGCTTTGTGGAGAATATGGTTCATTTTGGAGTCTCAGATAGAACCTCAACCCCCCCCCCCATCAGCAGGATCAACATTTTAATAGATTTTAATCCTCTATTCTGACACCAATCCCTGACTTCAAATATTATTCTTTACGTAGCCCAAAAAACAAAACAAAAACAAAAAACAAAAAACAAAAAAAAAACAAAAAACAAAAAAACAGGTGGCCTAGCATGCTGTTTCAGTGGCACCCTAACTTGTTTCTGCAATTCATGTGGGAGTAATGGACTAAAAAGGCTTTGCAACCAGTTGCCCTTTTCTCTCTACTCTGCACTCTGCCCCAAACCATGAGTTTCCTCCCTGATAAGGATACTTTTTAACACACACAGTCCACCACATGTTTGCCTCTGCAGTGACTCTTGTGACGAACGGTGCCTCTACGGTGTGCTCCAGGATCAAAGCTCTGGTGTGCCAAAGCTGTTCAGCAGTACTGCGGGATTTAATAATATGTACAAAAGTGGGTGGCAGGTTTGTACAATCTGATAGCTTTATGGTGTAGCAGCTAATAAAAAAAAACAGTGATGGAGCTTGGAGACAAGGTGTGTGTGTGTGGTGGTGGCAGGGAGCTGAAAAGAATTGTCAGGGTTACACTCTTGGCAGTTTTTGGAAAGTTCTGTATTTTCTGTGCTCTGGCAATTATTGGAGGCAGAGATTTCCTTTTTCTTAGGATAATATCCTTTGTTGTTAAATACATTTCCATTTGAGTGTGGACGGCTGCTTTAGTCGGTTTCTGAGGGACGGATAATGAGATGTTTTGATGTGAACACTGAGGCCTGCCTTCTCTCTTTGAAGCATATATACAATATGCCCGTGCAAATCACATTGTATGATTGTGTGTAATATATAGCTGTGATAAGACTTCAGAGGTAGAAATTATTATCTTCCTTTATTTGATCAGCGGAGCGTAGATTGAGGTGTAAATTATGTGATAAGGAACACACAGCATATAGTTTGATTCTTCATTTTCCTGCGTGGAGCAAAGGCATCAAAAAGTTCCTTTGAGCCTGGGCTCATCACACACGCCAGTACACTAGGAGAAAAACGGTGTTGATAGTGGACTTAGGTGTTATGGTGTGAAATAGCAGATATATGTTATGCAGCAAAATGATAATCAAGAGGAAGAAGGAGACAGAGAGGGAGAGAGAGAGAGAGAGAGAAATCTGTGTTAGCTTATATCAGAGGGTTTGGTTTTTTGTTATGTTGTTTTTTCCAGCCTTAAAGTAGACAGCAGGAGACCTCCTGTCTTTCATAAAACTTCCTTGTCTAAACAACTCACAATTTTGTACATTGCTCTGCTGATGCTGTCTCTCCCCATCTGGCTTGCTTCTCTGGGATTTGCCCCTTAAGAAACAACTCTTCCAGCCTGCCACTCTGTTTACTGGTACATAATCAAAACAGCCAGTGGAAAAATTTCTTTAATGAAGGTCTGCTGCATCCCTAAATGTTGGCATACCTTTTACTTCCTATACAAAATGCATGACAGTTTACTTCCTATACAAAATGCATGACATACTGGGCATCAGCAATTAAGAATCCACTGAAGTACAGTCATGCACTTGGTCTGAACCCTGGTTAAATTTGAGTCAAACGCACGGGTAGAAATCAGGTATGAATGCTTGTAAATTCTCACAGCCCTCTGGAAAAGGGCATATGCGTGGTGAACACACCTAAGAAATTCCAATATGTGACTGTCCCTAACATGTTCATTTAGTCTTTTAAAGGCTTTCACATTTGTACTGAAGAACTCTATGAGGATGGAGAGTATACTCATTATGCTGCAGCATCCCTGGTTCCTTTGTTTTCTATACGAGGTAGTTGATCATCTCAGGGGGAGAGCATCTGGTATCCATCAAGGTTTTTCAGGCATTATAAGTACTGCTAATTAAAATTAGTATCTTTTCTAGACAGTCCAGTAACTTTTCTAAATAGTAATCCACTGAACTATTTTTTAAATCAAAATTGGGTTGCTTGAATTTTTAAAAGAGGTAAGTCACCTACCTGAGATCTAAAAGTTCCTTATGTCCATTGTGTATGTTTGAATACTACACCAGTTAAATACTGTCACATGCAGATTGTTAAGATCGACTAACTTTTCTAAGAAGTTATTTATGTAATGAGTTGCATTTTGCAATAACAAGTTGAAACAAAGTTACTTTTTTGCCTAAATGACCCCAGGTTCAATTCACACTTTTCTAGTAAAGCAAGAGGGGACTTGTCTTTCTCATTACTGTCAGTGAAGCAGAGAGGCACTTGAGAGGTGTACAGAGATGTCCCCTTGGGGCAGAGGACAGTACCCCAGCTGGCTGCATGGGTAAGGCATTTGGGAATAATTAAACCTCTCCATCTGAGTGGGGAGGCCCCGGATGGAAGGAAATGAATTCCACAGCCCATATACTCAGGAAACCAGCTTGGTCTGTATCTCTGCCCCCAGATCAGCCAGGAAGCCTGTGAGGTGGGGTTGCAGGACAAACAAGCTGCCTGTGGTCCACTCAGATAAGGCTTCTATACCCCAGCTATGTGACCAGCCCAAGTCCCTATAGATAAGGCTTCCCAGGAATTCACTAGCCTACCTGACCCCGGGCATGTAGGCCTGTCTCCACCCCTTGTGATGCTTGGTTATTGCAACTAATAAAGCCTTGAGCCCAGGCTAGCTCAGTCAGGAGCTGCTGCACGGGACTCGGCCTGCTTGAACCCACCAATGTGTCCATGTGTGGTTAATCCTACAGAGGTGGAAATATCACAATATGCTGCGGCTTTGGTGGTCTCTTTTTGGATGAGGTGCTATGCAACAAATGAGGATCAGACAGAAGTGGAGATGGAAGGGAGTGATAAGGTAAAGCACATCTTAGAGGAGTCAAATATCGTTCTATCTTTATTTGAATACTGTATGAGGGTAGTTGGAAGACCCCTGGGAAGATCATGCCAAAGGGCAGAATTTCAACAAGCAGATTTTCCCCCCTTAACAGTTATTGTAGTAATGAAACTGGATAATATGCTAGTAAAAGGGAAAGGGAATGAGTTAGTTCTGCGGTCAAATAATGCTAATTATATGCTGCTGACCCAAAATTGTAAGAAAATGAATTTCATTACAAAACTAATGTTCCATGTTCTAATCACTTGGTCTTCCATATGAAGGGTCAGGGCATTTATTTATTTATTTATTGCATTTGTATACTACCCATCGAGCAGGGAGGCCACTCCGGGAGGTTCACAGTACAAACTCAACAACAAGCAATAATCAAATCAAAACAATGAAATAACTTTTCAGAAAAAATGTTTTAAAAATCATAATTCATTGTAGATACCATTTTTAGGGAGGGAAGGATTTTTATGCCACACTAAAATAATGTGCTAGCCTGTGGGAATGCCTGACTATACAACCAGGTTTTTAACACTTGTTTGAAATAGCTTAAGTGGGGGGGGGCAGGCAGATGTCTGGTGGAAGGTGGTGGGGCAATCACTAAAAAAGCCCAATTTCTTTTCTTTTCCTTGCAGGTTTCCTCAGTGTTAGTGCCCTCAAATGCCCAGCCTGGGAGGACCAGATGTTGCGGGCAGTTCTCATTGGGAGAAGGTGCTCTGTCAAGTAGTGGGATATCAGGCAATAACCCAACAATTCCTCTATGGACACATTCTCCACTGCATGTGAATAATTGTACAAGTTTAGTCCTGTGAAGGAATTCCTTTTTAATGTATTCTTGGAGGCTTCCATGGCCGGGATCCAATAGTTGTAGTGACTTTTTCGGGCTGTTTGGCCATGTTCTGGAAATTTTTCTTCCTGATGTTTCGCCAGACTCTGTGGCTGGCATCTTCAGAGCGCAAGGAGCTGAGGGAACTAGCTCCATGGGGAACTCCTAGTTCCCTGAGCTCCTTGCCCTCTGAAGATGCCAGCCACAGTGTCTGGCAAAACGTCAGGAATTAATTAAATAAATAAATAAATAAATAAATGTGGGAAATTATCTTACGTTGATATTGGTATACTGAAATAAAACGAGGGGTCAATACAAAATAAAATGCAAATGCAAGAGTAGGCGATGCTTTGATCGGCTACTAAAAAAATCATACACAAAGTGTATTGTATGATGGCTCCTTTCAGATCCTAGCTATGCCCCTTCTCCTCCCGTTGTCAATAATCAAAACAACAGCTGTGCATTCAAGATACAACGATTCAAAGGGACGCTCAGTCCACGCCAAGCTGGACTATTCCAGGAAGAATCCCCCACCCCCACCCCAGGCTGTGGGTCAGCGCAGCCCCCACTCCCACTGCCGTGGTGCTGAATAGGAAAGCGCGCCTCGCCGCCGCCGCCTTCCAATTCAAGGGCGGATAAAGCCTTCGTTTCCTACCAAGGCGCCTGCGTGGACAGGTCTTACGCATGCGCAGCGGCGCGCCTGAGCGGAAACCGACTTCCCTCGCCCCCCTCCCCTTAACGCTGCTGGGTCGGTTCCTGTTTGGGGCGAGGGGGAGGCGGGGGAAGTGCATCCGGAGCGTGGCTTCGCCTATTGTCTGGGCGACGGGCCTAGCCTACAAAGACGCCATCGGAGCCTCTAGGAGGAGGGCCAGCCAGCCAGCCGTAGCGCCGTTGCTTTCTGAACTGGGGAGGGGGAGCGAAGCGCCCTGCCGGGCACACAAGGCGCCTTCTTGATGCCCGGCAGCGGCTGCTCGGCTCCAGTGAGTAAGTCTTGCAAGAGTCCCCGAGGGGGACCCGTCCCCGCCTTCGCCCCCCCAACCCACCCCCGCCGCCCTCTCTGGCTGCCCCCTCCAGCCTCCGATCCGCCCCGGCGTCCCCCCTCAAGCCCAGCGGAAGGGCTGCCGGCTGCCCCTCGTTCCTCCTGTGCCCCTTATCTTGAGGTGCGGGTGCGGGGAGGGGGCGCTTGGTGGCTTTTTTCCCCCTCCACCACCACCACCTTGTGCAGAGATCGGGACCCGTGCAAGAGAAGGCAGCCCGTTCCCACGACTTAGCCTTCTCGAGGCGCGTAGGGAATAGCGCGGGTTCTAATAATGGTTGCTTTCCGTCTCCTATTTACCGGTTCCTCCCTCCCTGACCCGTCGCCGGCTCTTTACACCCTCTAGACTCAGAGAAACACACCTGAATCACGGAGATACCCAGCAGTTCTGTTTCTCTTTTCTTTTCCCCCCCACAGTGGATCGTAGCTCCAAGAGGAGGCAGGTGAAGCCTTTGGCCGCTTCCCTGCTGGAAGCTTTAGATTATGACAGTTCCGATGACAGTGACTTTAAGGTTGGAGATGCATCAGGTAAATGCTTTGCCGTTCTTCCTACGTTTAACGATCCCCTTGGGTACCCCTTCCAACTGTTGTTGAGTTAAACCTTATATGCTTTTCAGTGTTATGTGCCTTGTGTTTTTATTCCTTGCATATTGGGATGCAAAGTCCAGCATAGCCCCTGCAAAACTTTTCCCTCCCCACTTCCCATGTGCATAAGCAGAAACTTTTCTTTTCTTGGACAAAAGTTATACAACTACTGTGCTTCTACATGAATTATTTGCAGCATAAGATGAGCTGCCAGCTTGTGAGAAACTGGGCACCTGGTCTGATCTGGTCACCTACACTATGTGTTTTTACCCCAGCAAGTCCACTCTTGATTTGAAAGTGATAATTAATGCCTATATTTATCTACCTGAAAGTCCGAACAGATCCCCAATTCTGGCCATCCCTCCAGCTGCAGCTCCTACTTTCTTTCCAGTTGTGTCTGCCTACATTGCTCTCATTCCCGCATTTCATCACTGTCCTGAATCTCTCTGACCCATTTTATTTATTTATTTATTTATTTATTTATTTATTTATTTATACAAGTTATATGCCTCCCACTACCCAAAGGTCTCTGGTCGGCTTACAATTAAAATGAACAGTTAAAAACAGTTAAAATGCCAAAAAGGCAATGGACAATTAAAACAATAAAAACATTTAAACACAACACACTAAAATTGTCACCAGGACCCACAATCTATGTTAGTTAAAAAACTTCAGAAACAGGAAGGTTTTTACCTGGTGCCGAAATGTCATCAATGTTGGCACCAGGCAGATGTCACTTGGGAGGGCATTCCATAACCTGGGGGCAGCTGCCGAGAAGGCCCTACCTAGACCTACAAGCCATCCCTTTCACCTCCTTGAGGGATGGCTCTCTCAGGAGGGCTCCCTGGCTAGATCTTCATTGCTGGATAAGGTTCATATGGAAGGAGACGGTCCTTCAGGTATCTAGGTCCCATGACAATATTACTACTATGCCAACCAGTTTCCCTGTTGTCTTCCAGGCCTATGTTAGCCAATTTCTCTTTTCTCTTCTAGCAGCCCAGTGGAACAGCTCCCCTAATTGTATGATACTCTAAGGCCTTGCACACACAGCTTACTTATTTAGTTATTGCACACTGCTAAACATGCAAAGAGTTGCAGACTACAGTGCTACTGTAAGGATGTGGAAGGTGCCATGAAACACAGGGACTTAAGGAGAACCATAGTGGGATGTATCAAAGATCTAGGTACTTGAGCTTTCTTTTCTCATAGTACGGTAGCCAGCCCATTGTTTATAGGAAACGTGGTAGCAAGACATAAATGCAAAAATCGGCTTAGACAAGTAATTTTTTAGGCCACCATTCCCAGAATTTGCTGAGTTTTGGCATGCTTCTGGTGGTTGCAGTTCATATCAAAAAACATTTGAAGAGGTAACCATGTGCTAGCGTATCAGGTAAAAGGAAAATTAAAAATATAGAGAACAAAAATGTGTCGCCTTAAATACTAATTGCTATAATGTGAACTTTTGTGGACAATCCACTTCCTCAGACCAGTGAAAGAAGGACTAGTGTTGGTGGATCATTCTGAGCTCAGCAAAGAGAAGAATAGTATCCATGGACTCCCAGTTAAACAGTCACTCAACTTATTAAGCGCTTGGATCTGAAATTGGAATGAAATACTGCTTCATGAACTGAGAGTTTTGAGAAATTCAGTATCATGCAAAATTTGCTGCCTGGTGATTTAAAATATGCAAGCACACACAAACACAAACAAGCACAAGATTCTCAAAACATAATTAATGCCCAGTATATTTGGTGCAGAATTTCTGAATGTCTCTGTCATTAAGAAGTAATTGGCCATTTGTAAATAACTACTAAATTACAATACTTCCCCCCTCCTCTTGTTGTTGTCCCTTCATCTCTTTTTGGCCCATCTTAATATTCTATACACTATCACCAGAAATATTTGTGGCTGATGTATGAAGATTTTTTTCAGGACTGTTTTAGAGATCACTGACTTTCAAAGAAAACCAGATCATAGTGCTGTTTTAATCTTTATGGCAGGGGTGCCCAAACTTTTTGTAAGGAGGGCCAGATTTGGTGGCTGAGAATGTGTCAGGGGCCGGTTGCTCCCCGACCTTGCCACCCTACTGCAAGCCCCACCCACTGATCCATAAGCCCCACCCACTGACCCCTTGCAACCCCACCCACAGGTCTCTCATTCTCACAAAATGTATTCAACAAGTCTAATGGCAAGGAAATTTCAAATGTCTATTTGAAATAAAAAAAAATCATGTTTTGGGATATGTTAGTTTTACATGGGTACATTTTTGAAGACCAAAACTCACTAGTGAAAGCTTATAGGAAGTTAGGTGCCAATAACTAAGTTTGTTTTTCTTTTGGAGTGGGTGTGTGTATGTGGTTATTTTGTACTGGCATTGCTCTGGCACTGGTACTGGGTTTTGCCTCTATGCCCAAGTGACCAAAGAAGACATATTTTGGAAGTTTAAATGGAGATTATCTCAAGAAATAGACATTCCAGTTTAACATGCTCAAATGAGTGTTCAGGGAATTGATTGTCAGGAGGAACAAGATATGGGTGTATAGAAAGAGAAGATGATGGGAACATAGAGATAATGTTGTCTTAACTGACCAGAATGGTGTTGTCTACCTCTGTCCTGATTTTTGTAGGACCTCCTGTGTGGAGATGACCTGCGGGTTCAGCAATTCATGCCAGTTCATTTCTTGGCCAAATAACTGTTCAGTTGTTCCACCTTCACTTTTACTTGTGGACATAATGTTGATTATTAGTATAGAAGACCAAAATCTTGATTATCCAGGAATGTTGCTGGGCGATCTTGTGCTAGTCATTGGCTGAAGATGCAGCTAGAGTAGGCTCACTGAATTATAGAAGTTCAGTGGGCCTACTCTAACAAGATTCAGCCATCTGATTTGTAGCATTTTTGTGTGGGAAATAAATTCATAATATAGCAATAATGCAATCAAGCCTAATTAACAGTGTAAAGACTTCACATAAATGTCTGCCTTCTTTACTTTCAAAAATCTAACTAGGATCCCCCCAATATTCTGAATAAATGCTGTTGTCTCAGTGCTTCTCTAATATTTTTTTAAAAAAATAACTGAAATTTAGCATTGCTTTTCCTCCTGAACTGTAGTTTGGGAGTAACCAAAATGCCATTTTAATGAATAAAGGTAATAGATCTTGATTTTGCAAATTTTGAAACTTATAAATGCCATTCAGCACTTCAGCAGTCCAGTTTGACAAAATTTTGAGATACTTGTATTATTGCAACCAAGGTTCCCTCTAAGGCACAGATGGGCGGGCAGGTGCAACTCTGCCCCCTCCGCACAGGGCTTATCCTTCCCTATGCATTTGGAGCAACTGTTTTCTTTCAGTCATGATAGAACCCACAAGGGGGGGGGAAGGGTCGCAGGACAGAGCCCCACACAGTGGGGATGAAAATTAGATGGGACATTGATTGCAACAGATTTGCTTGTAATTTGACATGAAGTCTTAATTTGCATTTTTCTGGAGCCTTCAGCTGGATCTGATCACAGTAAATATCAGTGTTTGAAATGGGTTTGGGTTGCATAGATTATTATAGAATTTATCCTAAATTAAATTCCATGCCTCTTGTAGATGTACGTCTTGCATACTGCTTTCATGTCATTCACATAATTCATATCAAACTTTTATTTATATGAAACGTTGTCCATTGCAACCTGTTACATATTGGAAACAAGAGCCTTGCTGTTAATCACATAATTGCGTCCCATTGAAATTTAAGAGAGGCAGGTGAGAAGCCCAAGATTATATCCGTGGTATTTTTCATTCTCTCTCTCTCTCTTTCTCTCTCTCTCTCTTTCTCTCCTGTCCAGCTTACTTTAAACTTTTTGATTTGTCTTTTGACCACATGAACAAATTAGAAATTAAAATTACTTCAACTTCTTCTGTGTTTAATCTTGGCATTATAGATATTTTTCACTTTTAATAAAGCTGTTAACTTGCTCGTTTGTGTGAGGATTCTTTCTGTCTGCTCTACAGAGTACAGAGCTTAATCTAATTAATCTCATGCATGTACTGTTAGGTGTCTGCCTTCCCATAAATGCAGTTTTGTTTTCACTGGAGAAGCTACTGGTGTGGGAAAGGGTCGCTAGCTGGAAACTCCCATATGCAGTACTCTACATATGGGGTTGTGGAAAGAATACAGTCATTTTTCTCTGTGTACAAGTATGTGTTGACAGTTTTTTTTAAGTGTTGTAATAAGTTACCATTAGAGATGGGCACGACTTAGCGAAATTTTCGTTTCCGTTTCCGTTTTTCGTTTTCGTTACGCAACGAACCGAAAAACGAAAATTGGCTCCAAAATGGAATGGAAACGGAAACGAAACAACTAATTTTGACCCAATTTTCATTTTTCGTTATGGCAAAAGCATTTAATGGCACTAAATGGGGAAAAACGAAAAAATTTTCGTTTTCATTTTCGTTTTTCGTTTTCATTACGAAACGAAAACAAAAAAAATTGAAAATTAGCTCACAAAAACGGAAACGAGCCGAAACGGACCCCTAAACGAAAAACGAAAAACCATTTTTCCTGAGTCGTGCCCATCTCTAGTTACCATAAAGCTGAATGAACACTCTAAATAGTAGTTGACTGTATGGTAATACTAATTGAAGAGGTCACTTAAAATTTTTGTCACATTTTTGAATTTTAACTCATGCTTATTTCATCTTAATGAAATTCTTTTATTATTTAGATGGGCATATAAAAATAAAAATACTACTAAATACTGGCTAAATACTTTGATATCTGTAATATAGAGACTTCTTTGTCAGTAGAACTAGTTAAAGCTTATTTTCTGCTGAGAGCTAGATCCCATGTTTATAAACTTGGGGGAGGCCATGCTCCACAATGGGTGGGCTAGACCCAGAGGTGAATTGGATTAAAGCCAAATATGGATAAGACCATCACTTTCCTTCCTCTTTATTTATTTCTTCCTGCCTGTACTTTCTCTCTTTTCTTTGCTGTCCCATGTAATGTGCAGCTGGGGAAAAGACAGCTTGCTTTCACAGAGGACTGAACTGATCCCTTGCCAAGATCCTTTGAAATTAGGAAAAGAGAGACACCCATTCAGGTCAAGACTGCAGGTTGCACTCCTCAGTTCCATTAAATAAGATAATATTTGTGAATCAGGGAACAAGTAAGAAAAGAAATAGGGTACCTGTTCATTGATTCATAAATATTTTATTGTTGTGTCATTTCAAAGTCTTATATATGGTTGTGTTATCAAATACTTTATTGCGCCCAGCGCTCAGCACAGCTCTTCCTGCCAGCTGCCTAGATGCCCTAAGCACATCCGATCTCACCTGATTTCAGAAAGCTAAGCAGGGTTGGCCCTGGTTAGTACTTGGATGGGAGACCTCCAAGGAATACCAGGTGCTGTAGGCAGCTGGAGTAGGAACTGGCAAACCACTCCAATATTCCTGCCAAGAAAACACGTCACAACTGTAACGACATAACACACACACATACACAGCTCTTCCTAGATGGCAATACAGGAGGAAGATATTTATACATCTGGCTACTCAGCTGCTAGGCCTTCTGAAGAAATAAAGGAAGAGTGAGTGGGTGGGCAAAACCTATTAATGATATCTATGGATTGCTAAACTTACTGTAGGCTTTGTTTTTCCTTGTGTATATTTAAATAAATACCATGTTTAGGATCTAAAGCATTCCTTTTGAGATGATTATGGTATTATTGAGTGTGGAAGAAGTTTTAATAATTTTCATGTACTGTATTCTTAAAAATAATTTTAAAGATTGCCAAAAACCTGTTCATTAATACATTACAAAAATAATTTTAAAGATTGCCAAAAACCTGTTCATTAATAAATTACTAACATCTAACTCCTTGAAAATAAGGAACATTAAAGTTACCTTTTAAAACTGATACAAAGAAGAAGGAATTGCTTTGAAAAATATCACTCCAAGTTCTGATAAAGGAGTCCTGATTTTTTTTAAATCAGATGTTTGTTAAGGATGCACAGCACTCAGGAATTTAGTATAAATATAATAGCCATTCTGGCCAATCTAGTTCAATCTGCTGTTCGCATACTGGGCAATCAGTATCTATGGGAAGCCCAACAGTGGGACATGAATGCAACTACATCCTCCATATTGCATTCCTCAGCTGCTGATATGCAGAGGTGTTGTGACTGTCATATAGCAGTTGATTCACAGCCATTCTAGCTACCATCCACTGATAACCATTATCTCCAAGAATTTATATAATCCTTGCATTCCTTGCATTCAGAATTGGAGTGGCAAAAGTTGTAATGCTATGATGTATTCCAACTTGGAATATTCTAAGCTGATTCTTAAGAACCCCCTATATTCCATTTGCCGTTCATATAAATTGAGGTATTTCTCTGTCCATATGGCCACTCTAGTCGTGAGGGGACAGCTGTAGATCGGTAGCACAGATAGGAGCCAGTTGAGATGACTAGATTTTTCAATATGAATGTACACATTGGATAAATTAATGAAGAAAACCTAATACAGTATATGCCCTGAGTCTCCCAGAAATGTTACTCATGAGTACATCTTGCATCTAGGAGGTTGTGGCTTTATCTCTGAAGGTTTTAGGTTACATGGTGATCCGCACAAGTGAGACAACAGAGTGAGTTGGCTGTTTCATTTAGGGAAAGGTGGGGATATCCGAAAGAACTTAAGTTGCAAAAGCAGAAATAGGATTTAGAAATACCAAAAACATTATTTCAGTTAATGAAACTAAGCCTTGTTAGATGCACTTTTGAGACTTGCTAAAAATTCACATTTACCACATATATTTGAAAGTTGAGTCATGGCAACTGGACTTCTGTTCTTGAGAGATCGAAACATTTTGCTACTGACAAAGCTGCTTGGATGAGTAGCAAAATGTTTCGATCTCTCAAGAAAATAAGTCCCGTTGCCATGACTCAGCTTCCAGATAAAAACCACAATTAATATACCATAAATACACAACACAACAACAGAACATCCATTCTTGTGTAAGCTGCATGTGGAAGAGGCGAGTTCGTGCCTCCGAAACAGAACAGGGGATATGATAATCTAGTAAACTTGCAACACTGATGTAGGGTTTTTAATAATTATTATCCCCACCAGTCTATTTAAATATTGCAATGGCCATGTTGCTAAATTTGTAGATACTGGGTGGTCATGTGTGGGCAAATTTGTAATAATAATGAAATCTGACATCAGTATACTGTGGAGTACTCATGCCAATAAACCTGGATATTTAAACGAAGACATTATTTCTGACATTTTTGAGAAAGGTAACATATTGACTTATGGTAAGAAGCGTACCACTGTATTGGTGTTGTAGTATACCCCAAATTGTAATATTAAAGTCACTTGATAGCAGTAATTTGCACTGTTACTATTTTCTCAGGGACACACAGAAAGGCAACATACTTGAGGAGCCCTGAAAATCATGGCAGGATCTCTTTATTTACCAGTGAGGAATGGATCAGAATTCACAACTTTACTTACATTATGCAACAGGATTTTGGCTGGTCTATCTATTGGATAGAATACTGTTTTTGTGGTTAGACATCATCATGGCATTTTTCTGTTATTGATTGAGTTCAGGCAAAGAAAAAAATAATAGTAGAATGATTTTAATATTTACAAGGGTTTTAACTGCTTGGGAAGAACCAATAATTTTTTCATAATGCAGCTATGTATAATAGAAGTAGCCCATTCAAATAAATGCACTGTATCTTTGGGAGCATAACTGCTGCTCTGGGCAGCTTACAACATTTATAACAACAATAAAACATTGTAAACAGGCATGATAAAACCATAATTAATATACCACAAATACATAACACGACAACAGAACATCCATTCTTTTGTAAGCTGCATGTGGAAGAGGCGAGTTCGTGCCTCCGAAACAGAACAGGGGATATGATAATCTAGTAAACTTGCAACACTGATGTAGGGTTTTTAATAATTATTAACCCCACCAGTCTATTTAAATATTGCAATGGCCATGTTGCCAAATTTGTAGATACTGGGTGGTCATGTGTGGGCAAATTTGTAATAATAATGAAATCTGACATCAGTATACTGTGGAGTACTCATGCCAATAAACCTGGATATTTAAACGAAGACATTATTTCTGACATTTTTGAGAAAGGTAACATATTGACTTATGGTAAGAAGCGTACCACTGTATTGGTGTTGTAGTGTACCCCAAATTGTAATATTAAAGTCCCTTGATAGCAGTAATTTGCACTGTTACTATTTTATGTACATGATTTTTTTTCAGCAGTAAACTTTTTCTAGTAATTCTTTTAGCACAAAGTACTAATCAAGTACATGTATAATGTCTGAAATCCTGTTGCTTTGCATAGTAAGTTGTAACTAGACTAGCCCATTTGAGTCAATGAAACATACAGAGGAGTTATACCAACGGATTCAATATGCCTACTCTAATGGGGAGTACTATGCTAAGCAGCCGGATTTTTTTCCTCAGTCATGACGCTTGAATGAAGGTTTCATTCACTGTAAGTGATAAAATATACTTGCAGTATGATATTCCACAGCTGGAATTGAAACAGCTATGCAGTTTACTGTAGCACGCTTTAGTGGAGCACATTGGACCTTGGGCAGTATATTTAACATTTTTTTTTATTTCCTGCTGATATTATTTAAAGCTTCTTGCTATATACAGAACATTCTTCATCAGTAGGTTGACTATGCTAAACAACTATGGCAAGTAAAAACAATTGGGCCAGATGAAAAATAGACTAAGGGAAGAATATTTAGCATGACTAAGGTAGTTAGTTGCCTCAGGCCTTTTAAAATTATTTTTTTCTTTTTGGTTCTCTTTGCTTTGGAACTCCTTTTTTAAATTTTCATATGCTCAACAGATTCTGAAGGCAGTGGACATGGCAGTGAAGATGGATCTAAGGATAGCGGAGAAGGCTCCTGTAGTGAATCAGAAGAAAATATCTTGGAGGAAGAGTTGGCAGAAGACGAATTAAAAACAGAGGAAGAGCAGCCTAAAAGCTCAGGTGGTGAAGAGCTGTCCGTAGCAGAGAAGGAGGGAATTAAGACAGAAAAGACAGAAGAGGAGGAGGAGGATGGAGAAGGAGAAGGAGAAGAGAAACCAAGAAAAAAAAAGGAGAAAGACAAAGAGAAAGAGAAGTCTTCAGAGGCAGATGCTGGCATGGATGAGCAGTCTAATGAACCCAAAAAATGGAACTTGAGAAGAAACCGCCCTCTACTAGATTTTGTATCCATGGAGGAGCTAAATGACATAGATGATTATGACAGTGAGGATGACAACGACTGGCGTCCAACTGCTGGGAAGAAGAAGGGGAAAAACACGTTGCGGAGAGAAGGAAGTGATGTGGATAATGAGGATGATGAAGATGATGGAAGTGGAAGTGATGAGGAGGATAATGAAGAAGAAGGCAATGACGACGGCGATAACAGCAGTGCTGCTAGCGATGGAGAAGCCAAAAAGAAAAAAGCAAAAGCTCTTAACAGAAATAGTGCTGATGAGGAGGAGCTGACAAATGATAGCCTGGCCCTTTCACAAAGCAAGAGCAATGAGGTAGAAATGCCAACTTTCTATAATACCTCTGATGAAAAATGGAAAATACTCTGAAGTGTAATTGTTTTGAAATTGCTCCCTAAAGCTAGGCAGAGTTGCTGGACAGTAATTGCATTAATGAGCTACAGAGTTGTGCTGAATGTTCATTAAGATAAATTTGCATCAGCTTCATGCCTGAAACCAGCACCCATTGAATTCCAGTGGTAGTCTTCCATTGGCTTCAGTGCATTTTGTGTTTTTATTTTAGACATAATTCATGCTCTTGCAAGAGACTAATTTTGGTAAGTGTCTGTATCACACTGAGCACAGGTCAGTATTACACTTAGGATTTATTGTAGTGAACATGAAAACATAGTATTGAAAGATTGGGAAACATGATTCTGTAGGGTAACTCGGACTAGTTTTGAGAATGCATTCTTAGTGGTTTCAGAATATGTTAAAAGACAGTCAGGCTACAGAGGAATGTGTGAATGTCTTGTGTATGCTAAAATGCAAGGAACGTTACGTGTACATTTTAAACTGTGAACTAAAAAGAGGTAAAATTGAGAGAGTGAGTTGATGTTGAAGCTTTAATTTTACAAGGCTCATCCTGAGTACTAAAGATGGTGTCTTTTACCAATATATATTTGATAATTTATAGAATGTATATCTGTGAGATGTGCTTGGTTATACCAGCTTTTTAAAAAATATTCAGGCCTCAAGGTGTACTTGTTGCTATTTTCGGAAGAAGGAAGAGCCCAATTTTGCTGTGTTTTAGCTAAAATCCTAGTGAAAAGCTTTTACAGTTAAATCTGGTAATTTAAATTATATTATACGATCTCACATAAATAAATCCTATAGCCTTTATGATGTTTAGATTTTAGAAAATACAAAATGTTCATGTGCAGATTTCATTTTTTTAAACTATAAAATCTGACACATGTCCCTGTTGCAAATGGAAAGTGCCACTAATAGTTGTTTTGGAATCAATATTTGCTATGATAAATTCATAATCCCATTTTTGGTTCCTGTAATCTAGTAATATAGTAATCCAGTAATCTAGTCATATATATATTTCAGTCCTTGCTCAAAGATGGCATGCTTGCTGGATTAGAGATGCTGTTTCAGTATGGAATTTAGTAGTTCAGTATGGCATTCAAATTTTGGTAGATGATGATGTACAGGTTGGAGGATGGTAATTCCTAAAGACATATATGTAGCAATAAAAAAACATTAGAGATATCTAGGTAATGTAGTTACACACATTATGAAAGCTGAAAGGTGATGCACAAGTGCATTGTTAATATGCTTTGTAACTTGATCATACATGATATGTGAAGGAAGTTATCTCTGCTGCAGTAGAATTCTTTGATATTTTATCAGCATAGTTTTTATAACGTTTCTTTGTCTTTTAGGTCAAACTTCCAGTCAAATCTCAGGATATATTTTATGAATAGTAATAAGTTGCGCCTAATTTGATATTTTGTCAACAGTCCAGAGAAGTTACGTATACACACAAAAACAGCCAAGAAAAAAGGGGATTCATAGATTTTCATTGTGTTATGTGTTACCATTGAGTTCCCATACTTGTCATCTACATTAAAGGGTGTGTATGTGTGCTGCAGTGAAATTTTTTGAGATGGCTGCAGCAGCCCATGAAAGACACTCTCTTTTGGTGTGCATTGTTTAGATTGCATTTGTTTTCTGTTCTAACAAAATCATCTGTTTCAATTAACCGATTATAGAGTAAGAGTTCTAAAAAAATAATAATGGAAAAACAGATAGGCAGAAATAAGAAAAACGGAAGGCCAAGAGATGAATGTGCTGTATCAAGTTGCTCAATATTAGGTGCAGTCAGTGTTTTATTCTTCAAGAGAGATCCTTAGTGGAGGATGCAAGGAACACTGCAGTCCAGTGGTCACTCTGGGACTGGGCAACATGCCCAAAGCTGCAGAGGGTGGGTCTTCTGAGATACACAGTGGGAAATTGAACTCCTAACCACCGACTCTGCAGCTGTATACCTAACTTTCTGAGCTGTCCCAACCAGCTTCTAGAGCTTTTAAAACTTTAAGATCTTAATCATAATTTCATTGTTTTGGCATAAGAACACTAGAGCTAAGTATTATGCTAATTGAATAATCCTAATTTAATATTATCCAGTTATTGCCTAAGCAGTTCTAGGTTTCATTAGGGCTTTTAAAAAGCAGACTCTTGGGGAGTCACATTTCTTGATTTGATCTGGAAGTTGAGCCATGGCAACTGGACTTCTTTTCTTGAGAGATAGAAACGTTTCCCTGCTCATCCAAACAAATTCATCAGTCTGAAGAAAGGTAGTTGAGAGTCCTCCATGTTATAGTCCGCTTTGATCTCTTGTCACCCTGGTCTGAAAAAGGCTCATAAGATTAACAATGACCTGAATAGGCTTGTTAGGTAGACAATAGTCAATGGCCTTAATTAAGGTGAACAATGCCCTAAGGTGCTGAAACCCATAAAGCATGGGTTGTTAGCTATGGCCTTGGTGGTGAAGGCTTTTTGATTTTCTAGGTATTGTTGAAAGCACAGCCTGATAAGTAGCTGATATACTGTGCCTGAGGCCCCCAGCTCTGTTGAGAGAGGGGTTTTCAATGCTCACATGAATGGCTTCCCGGACCCTTCTCTCAAACCACCAAGAAAAAGTAGCCCAGTTGCCAATGACTCAGCTTCCAGATAAACTCACCTGGATGACTGAGAATCTTCACAGAAATATTTTTGATTTGAGTTTCCTAATGGGAAAGAAAATAATGTAAATGCACTAAATAAATAAATAAATAAATAAATAAATAAATAAATAAATAAATAAATAAATAAATAAGTTTATTTTTGCATTGAAACTAAAATTCGTTTATTATGATAAGTAGATCAGATAGTTTCTGCATTAAAGTTCTACATACATTACTCATTTATTGCCTGGTTTTAGAGTTCATATAATTGTTTTTTAAACTTACACATTATTTCTTCTTTTGTCCTCTGGCAACCAGATAACTAATAATCATGTGGCTTCAAGACTTTAATATATTACATTCAGATTCTCAATGTAATATATTGTCTAACAATTTTCCACTTTAGCACTTATTAGATTTTTGTGTAACATTATTTTTTAGGTCTTCACAATGACACTGAGGATTCATCCAGAACTTTTAGACTATATTTAAAACTTCATTCAGTATTTTAAGGAATGATAAATGCTTTTAAATTGTATTTATTGGTATGAGTGTATTTTATTTTAGTTTTTGATTTTTCTTCCCTATCGTACTTTCTTGTAGACTAAGATACAACCGTATATCATATGAAGGATAATTATGTGTGACATTCATTAAACTGTGTTTCCTAACAATTGTCAAAAGGGAAGGTCAACTTAAGTTGTTCTTAAAAATAACTCCTATTCTCATTTTGTATTTACATACTCCAAAAAGGGGTACAAAACCCTTGTCATCCACTGTGTTTGTGAAAGTAAAAATTTAACTGCTGCTGCAATTAAGTAGTCATATTCTTCACTAACCCTTTTGGTACTCACTTCTGACTACACTTATACAACATTGTGCTCTGAGTTAAAATACTCTAAGGACCATAGGTTGAAGCTGTTAGAGCTGAAATTATTAAATATTTTTGTGACTTGAAGAATCATAGATTGTCCTTACCTTCAACAGTTTTTCATTGTTTTCAATGTATGGTGACAATGACTTTGCTGATATCTGTATGAAGCTAATCTCTAAATGTATTGCTAAACATGAGATAATGGTTTTATACCCAAAAAATAAAGCAGTGGGTGAAACTGAATTAATTATGCCCTATCAAGTCAATTCTAAATGATGACAATTCTTTCAAGGGTATTCTAGGTATAGCAACGGAGAAGGGATTTATCAGTCCCTTATTCTCTGTGTGTTCTTCTTCAAGCCCACACAAGTTGGCTGTTTTCCTACAAGCCATACTGGGAAATAGAACATGTAACTGTCTGGCTTTGCAGCTTCATGGTCACCATGTGCTCCAGCTCACTCAGTTATCCAACCAGCTGGCTGAAACCTAAGGGAGTTCAAAGTCATTTAAAAATTGAGGAAGTGGCAGGAAAAATCATCTTAGACTAGGACATTCAGACATAGTTTTGCTTATAGAACTAGAGTCTATGCATCAGATAACATGACATTAGAGTCACTCAGTCTTTCTTTGAGTTGAATAATTCAGATGAATGGACTAACCCAAGCCCATTTAATTTGAGAATATTTATTTATTTATTTATTTATTTATTTATTTATTTATTTATTTATTTATTAGATTTGTATACCACTCCATCTAACTAAAAGGCTACTCTGGGCAGTTAAGCTATTTCTTTAGGTGGGACAAAGTTTGAATACATCCTATTTGCTAGAATACCAGTAACTATATGAGGCAAATCCAAAGAGTCTTGTGCCACCAGTGGAGTGTCTCTGAGCAGCCAATGGGATGTCTTTGCAAACTAAATTTGATTTTCCCCCCCAGCTTTTAAAACAGTTTCTCCTGTGCAGCGGAGCTTTTTCTTTCCTTCCTTCCTTCCTTCCTTCCTTCCTTCCTTCCTTCCTTCCTTCCTTCCTTCTTTGGCCAGAACAGAGGAAACCCGAAGGCCCTCTTGTTATCAAAGGCACAGTGTTTTAAATAAGATCATTTCTGTTTTGTTCTATGGAAAATACACAGTATTTTGGTTGAAACTTGAAGTGTTTGAGTTCTTTTATAGTTTACAAATATTTTTCCATGGAAATGCACTAGTTGCAGTGACTACATTTGTATCCTGTTTTTCTGTCAAGAAACTGCTTTTGTAGCATTGCAAATATATGTATGAGGTAGTTTAGACTTAGAAATAGGAACCTGGGTTACCCATTGAATAAAATGAATCTTCAAAAGTGGCAGACAGGGAGAGGAATATATGATTAAGGTAACTGGTTTAGAAAGCCCTGCCCAGAATGGTTTAGAAAACTAGTACAGAAAAAATATATTGGAATGGCTTTTTACTGATCAATTTGAGGTGCTATTTGAGATATGTGACATGCAGGGTTTGCAACAATGAAAATAGGCACAGAACCTTTGACCTTCCAAATGTTTTGGACTTTACCTCTCAGATACCTCAGCCACCATGTTTATGATAAGGGACTATGGAAGTCATAGCCTAATAGATGGAAGGCCAAAAATAACCCATCCCTGAATTAAGAACAATAGGATGCTGACTGAAAGAAAAGGGGCTGGAGAAGGATAAGGGAATAATGAGGCTGAGAATATTTAGGACCAAAATAAATTACAGAGGATTCAAGTTAACAAGCATGCCTATAGTTTGTAAACATAGACGGCAAGCATGATATGACCAGAATCATGTAAAGTTTGCATAATTTGCCACAGCCAACTGCAGCTAATTGATGACATGTCAGAGCATGGCTCATTCTCATGCTTGGTCATGTTCCAGATTGCACTAATGAGATGCATCCCAGCATCTCATCAGTTAGCGGCAGTAATCCAGATCTAATTGTGTAAACGTTACACTAACATCAGTAGGAGTCTGTACAACAAGTCATCAAAATGCCTTTCCAAAATAATAAGTGCATTTTCACTTTTTAATGATAGGACTCGCTGATTCTTGAGAAATCTCAAAACTGGAGTTCCCAGAAAATGGACCATATTATGATTTGCTGTGTTTGTCTTGGAGATAATAGTGAAGATGCTGATGAAATAATCCAGTGTGACAACTGTGGAATAACTGTACATGAAGGTAATTCTATGGTGTCTTGAAATTGGGACAAATAATTAAGATTTATTTTTTACCACAGTAATCTATAATGAATTTATGCTCAGTGTAAATTGAGTAGGCTTTTTTTGTTTTGTTTTTTTTTACAATTGACAGCTAATACTATAGAATGCTAGTTTGTGTGTACATATGCTCTCTCTTTCTCTCTCTCTCTCTCTCTTTACAACATGTTGGATTTACTGCTACTTTGTAAATATTAATACACAGACTCTCAACTTGTTCTGTCTTCTCATTATTTAAGACTCGCAAATTGTTCTGTCTTCTCATTATTCTATGATTCTTAATTCCACTATGACTCTAAAACTGGTTCCCAGATTATGTCAAATCTCAAAGGTATTGTAGTGGGATTAAAATGGTAGGCTCCCACACTGCACAATGAGTGTTCTGGCTTCACTGGGCTCTGTGTTGTTGGGCAAGATCAGCTGGTAGCTGTTGTCATTTTAGATTGGCAAATGTTATTGCTGGTCTATGATATTCCAATGTAAAAGTGGAAACTTTATCCTATCCATGTAGTGGAGTAATTCTGGTGTGATTTGGAAAGTTTCCTGATATGGAAAGGAAGGCCAAACTTTGACTGAACAAGACTTGCATGGCTTGTGCACTATTGAGAGGTGGGGTGAAGCTGTAGATCTATTTCTGAGTCTGCTTCTCCCAGTCCATACTTGCAGTAGACGTATATAACTGGAACACTTTCTTATGAAATTTGACAAATATTTTACTAATACTTTGACCAAATGTTCTTCACTGTTTCTGATAAAATGCTATTTTAATGTGCTCCTTTATATATAGGCATATTTATTTCCACAAATAATTCCAGTTGTTGTTTTTAAATAAAATTCTTAAGCTCTGTTCTGTCATTTTTGAAAACTGCTTTTGTGGCAAGATCCACTAACTGGTTTGTAATAGCAGAGTACCCCCAGCTGTGGTGTCAGTTCTTTTGACATACTGATTGCAGAGTTTCTTAAGAAAAATGTCTGTTACATGTTATAGTACAAAGTATAAGTTTAGGTAATTCTCTTGGTGGAAATTGCTGTTGGATTGATAGTTTTGAATTAAAGGCATAGCACCATTTCTTAAAAATATATTTTTCTTTCTTTGTTTACTATTTACATGGTACACAGTACAATATGCTTTCAATGCTAGTAATAAAATAGTCACTGTCTCAAACTTTTTTCTAGAATAAACTGGTTCAAACCAAGTTCCTGTAAATATTTCCTTGCTCTTTTTTTCAGGATACTTTTTTTCATTTAGAAGCAGAAAATAATCAAGCACTTTAGAATTCCAAGCATTTTCTTATGTCTTTTGAATCAATTAACTAATTTCCAAATTAAAGCCAAATGTATAAGTGAAGGGAATGGACTGAGAGGCTGCTATGGGAGGGTTACAGTCAGACAAAATTGGAAGTTCGACTTGGTGAGTCGTTTGGTGGCACTTGCCAGGTTGATAACAAGTTCTCAGATGCAGATGTAGCTTTCATGATCACAATGACAATTTCTAACATCCTTCTGCTGCCCATTAGAGTGTTGCTTCTAATGGCCATAGTTTGGGGATTCATCCAGGTCCCCTCTGTTCCATTGAAATAGTAAATGTTCAGAAATTTGAACTGAGCACTTGTGGATATAGATTATGTACATACAAAACTTGTTTAAGGCTACCTGTGACATAGGGCATGTATTTGGTATGAATGACAAGATTTAATGGGAAGCTGTCTTGGAGTGATGAGTATGAGTTACACATATGTACTGTGATTCTAGTATGCCGTGAATTTCACATTTTTTATTCTAGTCCCTTAGTTGTCTTCCCAATTCACTAAAACTAGAAACAAGGTGATTTGTCTTTTTTTTTACTTGAACACAATGTGTAAATTAATTTATACAAGGAGAGATGCATTGTTTCAGATACATAATATATACAGTGAAGTATAGTTAAGAAAAATAAGTCCAGTTGCCATGACTCAACTTCCAGATAAACTCACCTGGATGACTGAGAATCTTCACAGGCATATTTCTGATTCTATTTGTTTTAGTAAATGCTCAACACTGCTACCATTGTAGCCATTTTGTCAAGTATGGCTTGTTTCTAGATCAGGATAACTGTAACCATGCAAACAGAGGAAGAAAGAACTGTTGTTTCTATCTTCCCATTGTGGGAATATTCCATTTTAGTATCCAGGAAGATGAGGAACTGACATGGTTTCAGCTTCCTTCCATTTGAAGTCACAGGATGTGTACATGCTGCTGGCCAAATGGTTCATTTCATTCTTAGAGCTGTCTGTTATGCATTATATAGTTTGGGGAATTAAGGAAAGTTCTCCCCCTAAATCTCTTTATTTTTGTTTTCCCTACCTCCCTTTGATTTGTTAACATGTCCTTGGACAGGCTATTCCTTTGGTTTATTTGATTTGGTTTTCCCCTCGTGCTTCTAGGTTGTTACGGTGTAGATGGTGAAAGTGATTCTATTATGAGTTCTGCTTCAGAAAACTCCACGGAACCATGGTTTTGTGATGCCTGCAAATGTGGTGTCTCTCCAAGCTGCGAGCTGTGCCCCAACCAAGATGGAATCTTCAAAGAGACGGATGCTGGCAGGTTGGTTGAGGAGAACTGTTGTTTTGGGGATAATTTTCTAAATGTGAGACTGTAGTAAATCTTACGGTCTTTTCTCATCACCAAGACCATTTAAAACATAACTTTTCTGTATTTTGTTATTTCTAGGTTATACGACAGTCAGATTCATACACAGCATTCCCATTGTTTCCATGTCTGGATAACTGTGGCTCTGTCAACCGATTCACATATTTTTTGAGCCTCTAGAACTATCAATTGGCTTGATAGCTCAGTATATACTTGGTTATGGAGCCAGGGTCAGGAATTAAACCCCCCATGGTGATTCCTGGTAGAGGATTCAGTCTATATAGTTTTGGACTAGCTACACAGTCAGAGAATACTATCAGAAGAAAGGACTGGTAAAGCATTTCTCTGTACTGTATATCCAGGAAACCCTGACTAGGGCTGTCATAAGTTAGAATCATTGTTCATATACTATTAGCTGTTTATTGAGAAGATGAAACAGATGCTTATAAGTACTCTGTTTCAAACTTTATTCTTAAGAATCAGGTTTTTAGTTTGTGACATTTTATTGTCTTTTCATTTTACATATTGCAGAACAGCTTGTTTTGAAATCATTTTATTGGTAAATATTATGCCATACGTCAAAATGATTTATATATGGTCTGTGCATTTGGTTAAAATATGTGAAAATGCTTCCTAACTTTTTGGAAGCAGTTGAGACTTAAAGAATGGCACCCAGTTATTCACGACACAGGGACATTTTTCTGGTATCAACCATCTTGCCAACTGTAATAGTGGTGCTTTCAAGTTTAATCAGTTGCATTAACAGAGCATCTCTGAAACTAATTAGCAGGACATCCACCACTGCCAGGGTGAACATGGTTCCATTCCCTTCTTTATTCAGGATGCTGTATATAGACAAACAGAAATCCTAGCAGTGCTAAATCATTTATAAATTTCATACATGCGTGGTTTAGATGCATTATTTTCAATTTGGCTCTCTGTTTAACATTTATTGAAAATTATGTTGGCATCTGAAACCATTGTCAGCAAGCAGTAATTTGAGTGTGTGTATTTTTAAAAAAATAGTATTGGCATTTATTTCTAGTTTAACTGTTAAGTTTCTGTTCTGTAAATAAATCAAAGTGCAATAACATAATCTATTTTGTAAACTGCCCTGGGGTTCTAAAACAACATGTTGCCATAGTATACATTAATAAAGATGTTTAAAGAAAACAAATCAAGATTTTATAGGACTGGATTTTTGAAAGCATAGTACCTAATCCAGCTGTGTGGAAGTGCTTACTAGCAATATTGATAAATAGTAAATGTTTTATTAGGATTGCTTCCTCTGAGAGAGAATTCAGGGTTTTTGTACTGATGTCAATGGAGGCAAAATAGGACTGCTAGGGAACAAGAGGTTTCAGTGTGCTCAGAGGGAGTCTGAACTTTGCAAAGCTTTAAAAAAACAGCAGCAGCAACAAGCAACAATCTGCATTTTTAAAAGAAAGATGTTTAGTAAAACTGGAAGTTAAAACTGTAAACAGACCTCCTCCTCTGAAGCTCAGTGATGACTGAGTATGCCCATCAGCAGTTTTGAATGGCTATTGATAGAAGAAGAAAAAAGCAGTGGAAAATAGGGAGTGCAGTATTACAGTGGTACCTTGTATAAAGGAATTAATTCATTCCAAATGAGATTATCTTAATCAAAATTTCCTTTATACAAATTTTCCATAGGAATGCATTGAAAACAGAGTAATCCCTAATTGCAACCATTTTTATGTTGTACGGATTTGCCCCATAGACAATTCTGTTAAGCAAATTTCCCCTATCTCCGGAATTTTTTACATTGTACAGATTTTATGTTATACAAACTGTTTGTTATACGAGGGTCCACTGTATATGGGAGTTGAGTGGGTGGAGACTGGAACCTTGAAATGAAGCATCCCTTAGAAGAGTTAGGTAGTTTGTAACACTTGTTGTCTTTGATGCTGGATGTGCCTATCAATTTGGAAGATCGTAAGACTGCTATAAACAAACGTCATATTTTCTGCATATTTCAATAGTTTCTTTGATGTCTTGTAACTGATAAAATACGGACAAGTGAAGTGTCTCTGGATCTTTGGTCTATAGGATGAACTATTCGTTGAATGACTGAAATAACAAAATACTTGTACTGGCTCTTAGGGCTTACAGAATGCTTCAAACAGTGAAATATTTATTTATTTTTATTTATTTTTGCAACATATATGCCGCCCACTAGAGAGTAGAAAGGTAAATGCAGGGTAGGGATTATGACTGCTTGCATGTTCCCTAGATGCTCTGAAAGGAGTCGCAGGCTGAAACCCTGTTGCCTAGCAAAGTAATTTGAAACTAGAGCAGGCCCATTTGAATCAACGCAGTATACAATCAGTTTGCCACTGATTCAGTGGGCCTACTTTAGTTGTGAGTCATGATGCTAAGCAGGAGGATTTCAGCCATATTACCCAGCGATACAAATTAGAGTTGGGGAATGAGGATTAATGATTAAAGCTTTTTTGTTTCAGTACAGTGAGGTTTGTGGGGCAGAATGGCCAGATGTCTAGTATAAATAACAAAATAAAAAGAAGACCCCCCCCTTTGTACTTTTCCAACCTGCTTTTGCCCTATTGCTATATACCAGTGATGGCAAACCTTTTAGAGACCAAGTGCCCAAACTGTGATTCAAAACCCACTTATTTTTCACAAAGTGCCAGTATGGCAATTTAACCTGAATACAGTGGTACCCTGGCTTACAAATGCTTAGAGTGCTACCCTTCGGGAAAGGGAAGATCAAATAGCAGGCTTTTGAAATTCAAAAACCTGCTCTTTGATCCTCACTTTCATGAAAGGTAGCACCCCTGCTCTTCGTTCCTTGCTTTCCTGAAAGGTAGCACCCTTTGGGAAAGCAAGAATCAAAGAGCAGGCTTTTGAATTTCCTGCGGCCGTAGTGAGACTGCTAAAATGGCTCCATGCAGAGAGGCGGGTAAAGTGGAAGCAGTAGTTTGTGGGCTCCTTCGTAGCCCCATTTACTCTCCAGTCATGCCACTTTTGGGATGCCCAGAGCGGCGTGGCAGGAGAGTAAACTGGGGCTACAAACAAGCCCACAAACCGCTGCCTTCCCTTCGCCCATCTCTCTGCATGGAGCACACTGGTGTGTTCCAAGTGGAGGGGGAAGTGCCATTGCTGTGATGGGGTGATGTCGCATGCCCACAGAAAGGGCTCTGTGTGCCACCTTTGGCACCTGTGCCATGGATTTACCAACACTGCTGTGTACAGTAATGCTGTACCTTGGGTTAACAGTAACTTGGTTTAAAAACATTTTGCAAGACAAGCAAAAATTTATTCTAAATTTTGCCTTGATCAACAAGCAATGTTTTGATATTCAAGTACTGGAGCAGGTCACATGATTGCAAGTGAGCCAATGGTCCCTCTCCCTCCGTCCTTCTCCCTGCTGGATTGTGGGTGATTGTCCAGTACGTTCCGTTTCAGGGAACTGAGAAGAATAACGCTCCCCCTTGCACCAGTCAGGAACATTTTCAAAGGGGAGTGCAGGTTAGGGTTTTATTTTTCTTTGTATTTATATTTTTTTTACCGGTAATTTATTTTCAACATTCTTTCTCATATTTTAAACAATTTCTAGTCATGGGACAGCTAATCAAGTACGTGTATGGCTACAAATTGTACTTTATTATTGTCACATTAAAAATACAGAGTAAAATCCAGTTGTTAGTCCCAAGTAGAGCAGATTTCACAGGGAGGTATGTAAACCACAGTGTGAATGTGGACTTCTAGCCAACTTATTTTGTGAGTTTTGGCATTTTGTGCATACTCTATGTGGTCTTTAGGACCCCAGAATGAATCATCTGAGTTTCCATTATTTCTTATGGTGAAATTTGCTTTGATATAGGAGTTTACAAGCATGTTACCAGAATGGATTATGCTTGTAAACCAAGGTATTTCTGTAGTATTAAAAGGCTTCAATTCAGGCATAGTACAGTGGTGGACGAAGGTGGGGAAGGAAGACCAATGCCATGTTTCATCTCCTTCCAAATCTTCCTCACTTGTTACCATGAGCAGATTTCAAAGAATGCTGTGAGCAGAGATAGGAATATGCTGCAACATTTGATTACAGGTCACCAGTTCCATCTATACAGTGTCAAGACAGTGTTTTGCAAACTCCTGCAAAGCCTGGACACTGCATCCATACACTATAAACATTTCCTGCCTTTCCTTTCTGAATGAAAACTAAGCTGATTAAAATTCCCTCTGTAATGAGGGATGATTTCCTCTGATCCTCCCATCTGAGAGACTGAATAGGTAATGAGATGGTTCAATTTTAACCAGTCTACTTTTAGCATGTAATCCTTAGTTTCACAAACACTAGTGTAGTGAAATTTTGTATTTTGTGAGATATTACGTTCCTAACTAGAGAAACATTATTGTCTTTATTTTGCTTCATTTCCCCCCTTCCCTATCACCAACATCTGTCATCATTGCTCAGAGCAAAATGGATGGGGAACTAACTTGAAAGATTATTCTTCTTTGATTACCCAATTTGTCTTAATTACAAGGTTCTCAAACATGTGCAGCTAAACAAATGAGCAGGAAAAAAATTTAGGCACTGGTATTAAAGGCAGCTGAAGCAGCCTCAGCTGTGAACTTGACTGACTTCTGTGTATTTTAATAAAGATTCAGGATGGAGTTCACACATAGGTGGTTAAGGAAATGAGACACTTGTGTGCCAATCATACTGAAATGGCAGTTTAAATCTGTAATACTACAGTACTTGTGTGACATGTACTAAAACATTTTGAGAAGGTCAGTGTGAAGCAAGCAGCCAGCTGTTGGGTTTATCATAGATAAACTCCTACAGAGTGCGGCAGCATTTAATACACCAGTGGAGCATGAAAAAACTGTGCAAATTAAATTGAGAAGCAGCTGCTTGTTGAAGATGTGTATCTTTATATTGAACTCTGCAGGGTGCAGTGGGGTGGATGCATTAAAACTTACTATCAAAAATCTCCAGCCAAAACCTTGGCTTTTAGAAAGAAAATATAGAAGAGAATACGAAATTGTGAAACTATTTTCCCCATTTCTGTGGTAAAATTGCTCCCACTGTGACACACTAGTGGCATTTAACAGAAGGGAGAGGTTTCTTAGATTTTAAAAACCACAAGGTATGTTTCATTATGGGCCTGATGTTTTTGACTTTGGTAGGTAATAGGTAGGTAGGTAGGTAGGTTTGTGTGTGTATTTGAATGAATTGTGTGATATTTCATTTCAGATTGTTATCCGGGAGTTGAGGCACTGAAAACTGGACTTCTTTTCTTGGGGGAATCAAAATGCTCAGTCCCACAAGAAATGAAGTCCAGTTGCCATGACTCAACTCTAAGATAACCTCACTTGGATGACTGAGAATCTCCACAGACATTTCAAAATACTATTTCAAAAATCATTGAGATGATTTATAAATTGAGCTTTTCCATTTCCATACCTCCAGTGATTGGGCTAGTTGGGGACATTAGGCATATTAGAGGATAAAGAAGCAGATAGACCCATTATATTTTGTTTGACATTGTTGAAAAGAGGTAGATTATGTCTGCGGGAGTAGATTTTGTTCCCCAAGACTCACATTGAAAGAAACCTGATAGTCTTTAAGTACTACAGTATTATGTTGTTGCCTCCTTCCCCTCCCCGCTTTCCCCTTTAATTTACCAATAAGCTGTGCCAAGGGAACATTGTTCTTCTCAGTAAATCTGTCTAGACTCAGATGCAACGGCAATTACATATATTCTTGTACATATAGTAAAACTCTTTTCTTGCTCCGTGTCAGCTGAATCAGTGACTGAAATCCAAAAGTTTAAGTTGTGCAACCTAAGGCTGATGATGGCGACAGCCAAAGTGGCTTTTCAAGTAATGAAATTTCTGACCCCAGTCTCAGTCTCTTTTTGTTGTCGGAAAGCCTCTGTGAGGTTGTGGGATAGTGGTGGGGCCGGGAAGAGTATTGATTTCTGAAAACTGCTGTAATCAGTGATTTTGACTACCCCATCTGGTTCCATGACAGACAACGGCTTCCCGTCAATAAAAGGATTCCAGATCTTCGGAGGCTGAATTAGAAATATTTTATTTCTGAAATACTACTGTGGCTAATGACATTATTGGAACAGGCATTTCAGCCACAATCTGCTGAAAATATAGTAAAATAGTATCTTCTTCTGTTGTAGATGGGTCCATATTGTTTGTGCACTCTATGTCCCAGGAGTGGCATTTGGAGATATTGACAAACTGAGACCAGTAACTCTTACGGAAATGAACTATTCTAAGTATGGTGCTAAGGTAAAACACTGTTTTAGAGTTGTACATGGATGACTGCTCCCTTGTTTCTTTAATCGGTTAATTAATCAGTTTCCTCAGATCTGCCTCTCGGGGGGGGGTTGAAATGGGCAGGAACCTCTCTTCAGAGGTTCATGCAGGTTCCTCTACATGGCACCACAGGTGCTGTGCAATCTCTTCTCCCTGCCTCCCCAGCTGGATCCCATTTTCCTCCGCTCGCATTCTCTCGTTTTTTGATGTTGACTTGTCTCCAGCAGGAGCATGGGCTTCCCTGCCCTGCCTCTGTGGCTGATTGCCCACTTGTGACAAGCATAGGAACCTTCACAAATATCTCAACTAAAGTTCATGCCCACCTCTGGTTGAAATATCCTTCCTGGTATTGTGTTTTTAACTTGTGCTTATATTAAACATTTAAATGCGGAAAGTTTGGCAAGGAAGGATGTGAAAAATATTAGCGGAACCATGCTATATTCCATGTGTGATTTTGTATGTATCATTACATAGCAACAGTAACTTTTAGCACGTGTCCTATGTTATTTTGACCTTCTAATTAAATGGAGGGGTAGAAAGGTTCTAAATAAGCCAAAAGCATAGTTCATGTGCAAAGTCAAGGTAAGGGTGGGGAACCCTGTAGAAATGTTTGAAGCTGTGTCAAGTTTATATACTTCTGTTCTCGATTGCTTTTTAAATCTCACTGTTGTTTCTTGTTTGTGTTATGATTTTTTAAGTTTTAACTTGTGAAAGCATCTAGGACAGTGATGGTGAACCTTTTAGAAACCGAATGCCCAAACTGTGATTCAAAATGCACCATTTTTTCACAAAGTGCCAATGTAGCAATTTAACTTGAATACAGAGGTGGCTATGAAGGGGCGATGTTGGGTGCCCACAGAATGAGCTCTGAGTGCCACTTTTGGCACCCGTGCCACATGTTCGCCAACTCTGACCTAGGACACTTTTAGACAATATACTAAATGTGGTTAACATGTGGGCTCTGTTTTGTAACAGTTACTCAGCTATCTCACTGTTTTGATACAGGAGTGTAGCTTCTGTGAAGATCCTCGCTTTGCCAGAACTGGGGTTTGCATCAGTTGTGATGCTGGGATGTGTCGAGCTTATTTCCATGTGACCTGTGCTCAGAAGGAAGGTCTGTTGTCAGAAGCTGCAGCAGAAGAGGTAGACATACAAGACAGTTTTTCCTTTTATGAACCTTTGCTGATACCTTGAGTCTGCCACTGAAACAGCAAGCTGGCAAGTTCCAATAACAGAAATATATACAAATGTGTTCCTATTAGGAGTCCCTTTGCAATGTACTTTGAATATCATAAAACATCACATGTTTTTCTATTCACATATGTTCCTTAGATCTAGGTAAGGATTAAGAAGGGATGAAATGAGGTGGATTTCATTTTAGTATCCAATTGATTGCTTTACTGAACATTTGTCAGAATGCAGAAGTATTTTTTGCTTTCCCTTCTTGCTAGTTTTCCTTCAACTGTTTAAGTATCTTTAGGAGGAACAACTATTTTTCACCCAGTTCATCCTAGAAATAAGTATGTATATGAAGATCATGAGTGCGATCTTCATTGTGCTTCTGTCTCAAGTGATTCTGTAATGAAATACCTAATTTTTCTAAACATTCCAAGAAATCAAGGTGATTCATTTTCTTTTTTTTTCTTTCTTTGCTTTCTCTGATAATTTTTGGGAAGTAATTTGTGCAGAATTGGTATGGTAGAATCTCTACAAGTTGTGAAGTTACCGCTTCTTGAAATGCATTTGATTGTGTTGCCTCTGACAGATACAAACGTGCTGTTTGATACATGTATTCTGTATTTTCTATACCATGCTCACTATTCATATCTGGAATATATTGATTTTTGCATTTAAATATTTGCATGATATTTAAATGTTTACTTAATGTTTAGTCTACAGCACCTTTGAACATCAGGCGAACCTTGAAAGAAAAACATTAGTACGGTGTATTTACATAAAGGACAGGAATAGCTAGCTTTGTGAGAAGTCAAAACCATCAAAATTAAGCGGGTTGGATCCATATTCTGTGATAATTAGTAGAACCAGAGAAATCAAGATTTTAATAGGCCTTTTCTGAATATGACTAATTTTGAATCCAGCGCAATGTATGTGTTGTTTGGTGACAAGCATATACCTCCTGTATCACTTATCAGCCTCTTTCTAAACTTGAGAATCAGATCAAAACAAATGGTTTCATCTTTGTAAATATCTATTTTGGTATGTCTATGGTTAGTTCAAGCAATATAAACTCTTATTCTCTTTAGACTGTGCATATTATTTTGCATATTTCAAAGCACTACTACCTTATGAACTGTTTTCTTCTGACTGGAAATGTTCTCTCTTATAGTATGTTGTCTTATTTTGGAACAGGATATTGCAGACCCTTTTTTTGCTTACTGTAAGCAACATGCAGACCGGATGGATAGAAAATGGAAGCGCAAGAACTATCTAGCTTTACAGTCTTACTGCAAAATGTCTTTGCAGGAGAGAGAGAAACAGCTCTCTCCAGAAGCTCAGGTAATATACTCCCAGTAAGCTTGTTGGGCAGAGGAGGAATTTGAGACCTGGAAGGGTAGCAATTTTCAATATTTTTTCCAAACAGTAATTCTTAATCGTGTAATGGTGCTATACTTAACTTGCAAACAATCCACCTTGTATCCTCCGGCCATCTGAGTCTGTAAAGTAATCATCAAGAGATCTTTTTTTTCGTGTGGCCTCATTCTTCTTTTATCTCATTACATCTAGCTATCCAAATCCCAACCCTGATTAGTTTTCTTGCTTCTGACTAAGTCACAGCTTGATTACAAATTTGCTATTAACCAAGTACTTGGCCTATTACAGTGTTTTTCCTTCCCTGTGCTTTGTGCTGTTATCCGCCAGTCAGAAGTAGTTCCAGTTAGACTTAGGCATGAAGTTAGGAAAGGTTGCCTTTTATTAGTACACCAATCACTTTGAAATATCAAAATCCATTTCCTCCCGCTTAAAATACAGTGGTACCCTGACTTAAGAGCAGCTCGACTTAAGAGCAATTTGACTTAAGAGCAGAAAACTGTTGGCATTTTAACTGCCACCTTACAAACTTTAGATATAGTCTGCTCACTTTACTTTTTTTTTCATTTTTTTTGATTTTTTAAATTATTTTTTCAATTTTTTAGATAGGTACCCCGACTTAAGAGTAGTTCGATTTAGGAGCATGCATTGGAACGGATTAAATTCGTAAGTTGAGGTACCACTGTATATGTATGCAGTAAGAATATTTGTATGTTTATCTTTTTTTAATATACTTTTAAAAATTTGTAGGCGCGAATTAATGCCAGACTACAGCAGTATCGTGCCAAGGCAGAATTAGCACGTACCACGAGGCCACAGGCGTGGGTACCAAGAGAGAAGCTGCCACGCCCGCTCACTAGCAGTGCTTCTGCAATACGCAAGCTAATGCGCAAAGCAGAATTGATGGGAATTAGTACAGACATATTTCCAGTGGATACTTCAGATACCAGTTCCAGTGTTGATGGACGACGAAAGCACAAACAACCAGCCCTAACTGCTGATTTTGTGAATTATTATCTTGGTAAGAGGAAAGATGTCCATGTTTTCTAAAAGAGCTTACAGTAGTCACCTAAGGGATCCTTCTATAATCCGGAAGGATGTGTTCAATTGTTTTATATATACAAGAGCTGGGTTATGTTAGTGCCATTTGTATTTCCTGTCTTGTACATAATCAGGATAATATTTATCAGTTTTTAACAAATGTAGCAGTTATTAGTTATGCAAGTAGAAAATCCATATCCAAGGCTTTGAAGCACACACACACACACACACACACACACACACACACACACACACACACACACACACACA
>JAHTLZ010003542.1:58442454-58461928 GCA_023846285.1 Phrynocephalus versicolor | reverse complement strand
AATAATAATAATAATAATAATAATAATAATAATAATAATAATAATAAAAAACACTTTATAAATCTACATCTTCTACAATATGCAGAAATCATTTCATCTTTATGGATGCTGTTCAGATTGAAGGCTACAGTATTCTTTTATTGACAAGCACCTGAATTTTAAAGATTTTTATCTACAGATCCCTCCAAGTCCTTAATAGTTAATCAGGGATTTAAATTCAGATCTCTCAAGTCTCAGTCCACCACTGGCTTTCACACCAAACTGTCTTGTTGGAGTTTGATGACAAATGCAAAGAAGTATATCAGAAGTCATAAATGCCCCAAAGCCAGAAGGGGAAATATTGATTTGGATCCACTCACACAACAGGACTTTCCTACCTCTTTCATGCTGCAGTAATCTTGTGTCCCACCAAAGGCTGCTCCTGGTAGTCAGGAATCCCTCCGAAACAAGAGAGGAAAATAAGCCAAAGATGTTAGACATCATTTTACACAAGCAATGCCTTCCGCTTTCTCATTTAAATCTCATTTCATGTAAATATTGAAAGGTCTCTGTGTTGTCTCAAATGAAACTTTCCCCCTGTCTTTCCAAGTTGTGGGATTTGCAAGAAGAACCATGATCAACACCTCCTTTTGCTGTGTGATACTTGTAAGCTCCATTATCATCTTGGATGTCTGGATCCTCCACTGTCACGGATGCCAAGGAAGACTAAAAACAGCTACTGGTAAGTATATTATGCCTTAACTGAATATTATGACATATAAATATGTTGCAAGGGTTCTTCTATTATTACAAAATGCTGAAGTAGACATTAAATTAAAGCTGCATGTTCTGACAGTTGGATCCTAACTTAAACATCTTAATGTGAGGGAGCAGTGCTGTGTCTGTGGTCTGAGACTTTGTGTTGTTATTTAAGACTGCTATGTCATCATCTGTTTTTGTAAATACTGTTATACTTGATTACAGTTTTATTGATGCAAGTAGTGTTTTGCCATATTTTAGTCAGCACATTTCCATCAAATAATTCTGAGTAGACCGAAACCAAGTTGCAAAATGTCTAAAGTGAAAAATCCAAATTTTCCTTCCTTCCTTCCTTCCTTCCTTCCGAGATGAGTTAGGTCCATATAAGCACTCCCAGGCTTATCCACCAAATCCCTCAATTACTGTATCAGCTACTGCTCTCGGTCACTTGCTTGCCTCCATATATTTGCATGGTGAAATTGTGCAGTCATTGCTTCCTAGGCATAACACGTGACAAAGTTACACAAGCTTGAGCTAAACAAACAAGCATCTGGCCAAAATCTCATTTTGTCCCCTTCCTTCATTGACTGGTTAGAAATTTAAAAAGGTACCTTTCCAGTTAATTTGGAACTAGTTCTCCCAAGTTCTTTCTAGTATCATTGCCTTCCTAAGCTTGCAGTCCTATATTTGCATGGATGTAAACTTCACTGAATTCATTTTCTCTGAATAATTCTACAACATTGTGCTGGACATGGCAATTTATTGAGATTTTTGCTTGCAGCACTTAAAATATTGGTCAGGGTCCAGTGGTTTATTTCAGATAGAAGCAATTTCCATAGTGGAACAAGGAGAACAGTATTTCCCCCTTTTCTCTGTGGCATACTATATCATCATTGGAATTTTCTTCTCCTCTCCATACCACCTGAACAAAATTTCCAAATTCTGTGAAGCATCTTGAGGCTTCCTGGAGCTATAGGGGTAGGAGAGGGGGTGCAGTTTGGGATTGCCTTCTGGTTCCACAGATGTAACTGCTTCCATCACCAATAGTATACAATGGAAACTGGAAGTAAATCAGGTGAAATGGGCTTTCAATGGCCAAACTAAATTCCGTTGTAACTTGCTAGTTTTATTTTGCTTTTTAATCATATTGAAAAGGTTCCTTCAAAGTCATCAGATTAATAGGACATGAAGCACACATCTCAGTGGTAATAGGTCAGGAGGACAGCAAAGTCTTTCTTTCAAAAACCTGCCATGTCTTTACTCTGAATTTCATGCTTCAGCTACACTTCTGATCACAAACGTAGCTTTCACTTTTAATTTAGCTAGGGTATATTCTGTGGGAATTGATTATAACAGAGAAATGGAGTCTTATTGATTGCATCCTTTTCATCTTTAGATGTGTCTTTGTAAATTCTTTTCAAGATCACGAGAAAGGATATGGAATAAGACCCTTATTATAAATGGGAAGTTCAACGAAACAATCTCTTGATATACTTGCCATTTCAAATATTTCTCCCATTAACCATTAGAGTGTCAGTTCTGTTGGTTGCAATAAGTATTTTTTTATTCTATCCCACCTCATCCCAATTTTATTGTCAGTGGAGTTTGTCTTGAAGTTAACAATGATGGTGGTTGGTGACAGTTCACAAACTCAGTTTATGAAGTTCATTTCTTAATGTTTGTGGTAACAGATTCTGTATCTGAAATGATAACCGTCCGATAACAAAAGAGAATGAAAATATTTAAATTTCTAACTGAGAAAAAATATATGGAGGAAGACTATGTGAAAAATGTAGGAATTTCCTTACCCCATGGGTAGGGAATTTGGTATCACATTAAGATATATTTTATTTAGTAGATAGATAATTATGTGCTAGGTATGAAAAATGACTGATCTTATATGTTAAAGATATAACAGCGCTATTGTCTTCTGAATACGTCCTTATTCATGAATATTAATTAATAAGCCATCCTTACAGTTCTTATGAAAAGCATGTCCCATGTGTTCCACGTTCTGAGTGTGAGAATGTAGAAAAAATATTATTGAGCTAAAATGAATTGTTAATGTTGACTTTGACCAAATAGCTATCACTGTAAAATGTCCCTGTTCAACCTGCTTTTTAAACCTGAGAGTGAAGGAATAGTTAGCAGTGTCATGGGTGGAAAGAAATCAAAAGTGTCCTATGACTTATTGAAATCCACCTTTTTGTGTTTGGGGGCTTTTTTCTATTGTAAAAACTACTTTTTAAGCACTTTAATATTTGTTTTTTTCAACTTGCCATTTTGAAGCTTTTATCTGCAGTTTCATTTTTTCTATTTTGTCTTTCTAGGCAGTGTTCAGAGTGTGACCAAGCCGGTAGCAGTGACATGGAAACAGATATTGCCATGGAAACTTTGCCAGATGGAACTAAGCGTTCAAGGAGACAGATTAAGGAGCCAGTGAAATTTGTTCCACAGGATGTACCCCCAGAACCAAAGAAGATTCCTATCAGAAGCACGGTAAATAATAGCACAAAATGTGGCACATCACAGTCTGTGACTTTAATACCAACATTTTAACTAACATTACCAGGATCCTCCATGCGCAAGATGCATAGCAGTCTAAAATGAACAGGATATGTTCTAGTTTTTGTAAGAAGTATTGAGCACATTATGGATACCTCAGGTTTGCTTCAAGAATGAAAGATGAAATACCCTTCTGCTTTTTTCCCTTTGGGATTATTTCACATATCCTTTTGTTTTCTGCAGTTTTCTTTTTGTGCAGATAAGCATAATCAATTTTTAAGCATTACAGCTTACGAAACTGCTGCCCCTGAATTTGAGCAGTATGGATTAAATGACATTGTTTTCCTGTTGCATGCCCAAGCTTCCTCTCTTCAGGTAGAAATATCTTTTCTTGTGTGAACACTTTCAACAAAGTTTCCCACTGTACATTCTGGCATAGCAGGAGGCAAGGTCACAGGTCAGAAATATGCCATGTGAACATGTTCACTACTCAGAAATTGTCCTGAGAGTTTGTCCTCCTGCTCCAATTAGTGTGGAAAGCTTTTAGGAGTCTTTTTTTTTTGCTGACAAAATGTTTTTGAGCTTTAAATTGATTTAGGTGAGCCTTTTCCATCTCTGCTTCTTCTCTGAAGAAACAGAATTTGGCACAAATATTTCTGAGGAATGTTTTTAGGAGGATGTTTTCCCTCTGTTCTCCCAATTGCTGACCTTTTCGGTTGAACCCTAGTATTTTAGTAAGGCAATATTTCTCTCTCTCTCTGCAAAGGCAATGTTCAATTGCTTGACAATTCTAAACTTGGTTCTGATCATCAGAAGCAAAGTACAAGAAAGAGTTTTCATATTTATCCGGTAATTTTTTCTTGTGGCAACATGTTATGTAGGTTGTAACTAATCTATTTTTAATGAGGTCTTGCTGCCATTGCTGTCAGAGTTAGACAATAAACTTGAGTCACTTAAATCCCTCATTCTGGGATTGTGTGGTTTGCTGCCTTGACAAGATTAACCTTCTCTTGTTGATGGTGTCCTGCTCAGGGTGATTAAGTACTATTTTATAGAAAATGTTTTCCATGTAGTTCTGTCTTATAGTGCCTTTATTTATGCATGACAGCATGTTGTGTTACAATTATAGAAGTAAAGGGGATTTCTATACAAGGAAAAGCAATTCACGTTTGGATCTTCAAAAAACACATATAAAGAACTGTGATCCAGGAGTACATTTTGTCAACTTACAATAATAATATTTGTGAATATTTTTAGAATGTCAAAAATTGTTGACAGTTTTCACTTGGATGAGATGTTATATGAATTTAAATAAAAACAGAATAATTAAGTTGGAAGGGACCTATAACAAATCCCTGCTCAATGCAGGACTCCCAAGTCCAAGCAGATCTGACAAATGGAACAAATGAGATAGATGGATCCAAATTTCACCAATGTGCACAGTATATTTGCTAAAGTTTATTTTAGAATAATATACAGTTTCTCAGCTTACTCTCCCCTCACCATCTTCCTCTCATGCCGGAAATGACAGAATCTTCTGTCTCTGATGCTAGAAAGAACGCTACTGATAGATATTGTAGCATATGAGTAGCACAGTAGATGTATCCATGCTACTTTCTCCATCTTTTCTTTTTAAATTAAAAACAATGCTACATAATTTGTTGACTGCATAGAAGTATGGTCAGACTGCAGTCTATGTAGGGCAGCAGCAGCATGTTCCTGGTTGAAAAAGAATGACATGGAATTAGATCCAGACTATTTGAGACACACTAATTTCATGTTGAAATCAACAGGAGTTAAGTTAGTCATAACTGACTTTTCACAGCAGTTTCAGATGAACTGAAATGTAATTAACTTTGCATTATTGTTTTTTACTCTGTTATATACTAGCAGTTCATTATACAAGCTGTATTCAAATCAGTTCTACTGTTTCTTTTTTCCACTACCTGTTTTCTCCTTTCAATAGGTTAGGCTAGGTCAGCAATAAATTAAGCATGTTTTTAGTTGGGGGCACCTTCAGACTACACCAGTGGTTTTCAACCTTCCTAATGTCGTGACCCTTTAATACAGTTCCTCATGTTGTGGCGACCCCTTGCCCTGCTTGGAAAAGGCCACAAGTCCCCTTTGGCAGGCCACTGCCACAGGTGCCGTAGAGAACTTCCCTCTACAGGCACCCTCAGCCAATGGCAGCCTCCGGTGCCATTGACTAACATCCCCTCCAACCTATCAAGCTGTAACTCATTCTTCCCCCCTTCCCCTCCTCCTCCAGACCCAAGTTATTTGTGGTTTTTTCTTCACTGGCTCATGGCGACCCCTGTGAAATGGTCTTTTGACCCCCCAAAGGCAGACATGTCTAAACTTCGGCCCTCCTGATGTTTTGGACCACAACTACCAGAATTCTAAGCTTAGATTGCCAATGACTGTAGGATTGTGGTCCAAAACATCTGGAGGGCCGAAGTTTGGAAATTCCTGCCCAAAGGGGTCCCGACCGCCAGGTCGGGAACCACTGGACTACACTCACATACTGAAACATATGGATACACTTTGTCTCAGTATGCAAGCATACATATGTACACACATTAACACTATTTGCACTTGTTAGTACCCACTCCGTATTCATTTGTACATTTTCCCCCTCCTCTCCCAGACATATTTATTTATCTTCCATTTATGTTTTCATGCACACTCAGTAAGGAAAGATTTTTCTTTCAGACTAACATTGAGGGAAGTTGAGCTGCCAAAGCAGGAATGGACAGATTAATTGGGGGTGAGAGGGGAGCAGGGGTAGTGATAGAAGTCTGTTGTAGCCAAAACAACAGTCTAGTGGCACCTTAAAGAATATCAAGTTCTAATTGTTATAGCCTTTTGTGGTCTTGAGTCTGCTTGAGTGCAAAGAAGTTTCAGCTGTTTTTCCTGTGGAGAATAAATGCCAACAATTTTGAGAAAGGAGCAGTTTTCTATATTCAAAGAAAGGAGAAAGACAATTTGGAGTTTATCTGTATAAATTGAGGTCTCTCAAATGTCTGCTGTGGCTGTTGTCATACATCTGTCTTTCTTCTGGATGCATCCAGCTCAGCTCAGATTTTAAAGAGACCCTTTTCAGAGTTCAACCTTACGTGAAGCAATGGCAACGGTGTATGTCTTCAACAGGATGTCAGAACAAGATCAGACACTGTAGATACTGTTTTTAGGATGTGATTCCAAGGACACTGCTAGATGAATACTCATCTACAGATGGTCAAAGTGTTCATGTTGCAAGTCTGAATTAATTACATCTAGTTTTAATTAAAAGAAATATAAAAGTACCAGGTGCTGAAACTGTGGCCCTAGAGCTAAAATATACGTAGTGGAAAAAATCAGGCTGATGAGCTGTAGTCAGAAGACTGATTTCAGTTTAAGTAATGACAGTAATGTAAATTAGAATAAAACAGCAGCAGCTAGTACCTACATGTACCACAAAGAAAATATAACAATATTTAACAAACATTCAATAGGAATGAGTATATACTACCCCTTCTCCCCTCTCACCCATATTTAATCTGCCCATTCCTGTTCTAGCCCCTGAATATAGTGCAGTGGTACCATCCATTCTGAATATAGTGCAGTGGTACCATCCATTCTGAATGCATGCTGTTAAGTCGAACAACTCTTAAGTAGAGGTACCGTATCTAAAAAATAAAACAAATAAAAAACTCATTTTTAAAAATATATAAGTAGAGATGACTGCATCTAAAATTTGTAAGGTGGCAGTTAAAACGCCAATGGTTTTCTGCTCTTAAGTCAAATTGTTCTTAAGTAGAGTTGCTGTTAAGTAGAGGTACCACTGTATATATTTGGGTAGTTCTTTATGTTCTTTATGGTGGCACTGTTTTACCCTTGGTTTCTAGGAGGAAAAAAAATTAAATTGGGAAGTTCATATAATACCTTTTTATTCATCCATTACTCATTCAAGAAAATTCAGCATTTTCTCTCCGTGGGAGCCATGAAAACTCAAGACCCAACAGAAGAAAACTTCTTCATTTCCATAGTAGTGACAGCAGCTGACAAATTTTGCTTCACTGCTACCATTTATCTATATCATTTTACTTATCTGAGTTTTTCCCAGTGACTGAAGAGCTTTTAGATTATGGAATTTTTACAAGGGTTAAAACTGTTTGCTTTGAAAGTTTTGTAGACAAAACTTGCTCATATCTGTTCTTTTCAGAGACATCTGCATCCTAGTTATTACGAATTTGTTTGATGAGCTCCACTTATTGACACCTAGGGACTTTTTTATTGTTGCAACAGCAAATCTAGACAGGTGCTTAGGAGAGCCAGATTCAAACCTCCATAAAGGTATGAAGCAGTCATAAGTAGGGGTTTGCCTTTGACCTGCTTCACGTGGTTGTTGTGAAGAAAACAAGGGAGAAGGAGACTCTGTGTGTTTCCTTGAATTCATTGAAGGAAAGGTTGGATGTACATTTCTTCCTTTAACAATGCTGCTGTTAAGCAAATTTTCCTTTATACAAATTTCCCATTGGAATGCATTGAAAACAGAGTAATCCCTAATTGCGACCATTTTATGTTGTACGGATTCGCCCCATAGGTGATTCTGTTAAGCAAATTTCCACTATCTCCAGAATTTTTTATGTTGTACAGATTTTATCTTATACAAGCTGTTATATGAGGGTCCACTGTACATGCATAACACTTATGCATAACTATAAAGAGTGGATTCACACACGCACGCACGCACACACACACACACACACACACACACACTTCTATTGGGGTTATCTTGCCCCAATCTTTTCCATACAGTACCATGTGTACTGATCCTTAAAGGTCCTTATGCCCTTCTTATCTAGAGGCTGAATTTGAGATTTTGTGGTGGGGCACAGTATTAATTGTCTGAGTCCCCCACCAGAATCAACAGTGTACCTCCATTTGAAGGACAAAGGGCACTCATTCAAAGATAAGGATGTACGCATATTAGACAGAACCTATTCAGGCTATTGCCCACCTAATGAGCCTATTCAGGCCTTTGTCCAACTTGTGAGCCTATTCAGAGCAGGGTGTATGTGAAATCAAGGTGAACTACAAAATGGAGGACTTGCCACTAACTCTCCTCAGACTGATGAAGCTGTTTGGATGAGTAGCAAAACGTTTCAAGAAAGGAAGTCCAGTTGCCATGACTCTATTTCCAGATACTAGAATAGATTTTGATAATGTTCACTTTTGTTGCTTTTTGAAATAGTAGCTATATTAATCTGTGAAAGCCTATCAGGCAAGGGGGGAAAAGAAAAGACAAGAAATTGCATCTTCAAGACACACTGCTATTTTTAATATAAGCTCTCATGGATCAAGTCCAGTTCCTTACACAAAAGAGTGAGATTGTTTGATAATCATTATCCATGGTCCCATGACCCTGTGGGGGATACATATAGTTAATATATGTAAAATATAAATTATAAAATGAGCTTCTATGAAAGGCTGTTGAACTCTTAACCCGATGAGGGGTCTATGTCAGTGAAGACCAGCAGGAATCTATACTCTATTAATATGTTTTTTCTCTTAGCAGAGGCACTTGAGGCAGTAGGGTGAAATCTAAGAAACCAGACTAAGATGTATCCATGCTCATCAGGATTTTCCCCCCAGTATGTCCTTGCACTCCTAAAGAAAGTTATTAAAATAGTTGGTGACAGAAGGATACAAGGAGGCTTCTTCAGGTTTCTTTTAAAAACATTAAAATTTATATTCCTTTTCCAGTTTAAAATATGCAATTTAATTAACTTTACAAAATATATAACCACTCATTCATTTAAAAAAACCTTATAAATTGAATATACAAATTAGAGAGTATGTCCCATTAGGTGCTACAAGGCTGAGAAATGAATCACTAAATATGTCTCTGGTTTAAACTATTTTTATTTTATTGCAATGAGAGTCTCCCTGTTATAGGTTGTAATAATGACCAGCAAACAAATTCTAGAAAGGGCTAGTCAAGGCGGTCTGATAGAGAACATTATCAGCTGAGATGCCAAAGCATAACATTTTTAATGGAAAACAATCCCTAGAGAACAAGTTGCTAAATTATGGAAGTAAGTGACTGACAAAAATTGGAGCACCATAATGACATCTCCAACTAATATTTTCTTCAGTATCCAGAAATAGTCACTGGCGGACAAGATGCTGGTATAGATGGACAGTTGACCAGATCTAATTGTGCTTTTTATTACATTTTGAATTAGATTTATCTAAGTGGGGGAATTATTATTGCTGCATAAAAAGAGCATTCATTTATCTCAATCTGGACTTCTGGATGTGGCTTGTTTGCTTCATATGCAAACGAAAAGATGTTGTGGTTCACTGAGCTCTTTAATGCTTTTGTTGGTTTCCTTTCCATGACTTTGTGAGTGGAAACTAAATTAAATTATGTTGCACCACCAATTGGCAATACTGAAGTAGTTGCCACTTCTGGTATGATAACCATTCCATCTGCTGTATACTCACAGCCAATAAAAACAGATGGTGTTGCACTCTGCAGAAATATGTTGCAGATTTCCATTTTTATAAATGGAGTGCTTGAATCTACTATTTGTTTTCCATGCTTGCTTGTTTCATACTTTAAAAAAATAGTTTGGGTATTTCCATATGTCTGTGAATGCTGATGTATCATTAGTATTGTAGCTTCAGGATTGTCTGCCAATAGCTTTTGGCAGTAGCATGTTCATGAATTTCAGTTCACATTAATCTAAAACTCGGTAATTTGACAAAAGGAGTTGATTTAATTGCCCTAGTTAACATTGAACAACTGGAGTTTCCCAAGTTCACATGTGCTCCTTGTGAATAACTAGGACTGCACTCCTGCAGGCACCCACCAACTGCCTGGTTGCATCCCTTATGTATTTCATATTTGTTTATATTTTTGCAAATATTTTGGAAGCATTTTATATAAGAGACACACCTTTTTATGCACCTCTGTATACCTTTTGATGTTGGCACAATAATTAAATTCACAACTGCTCTTAAAAGGTATATATTTTAAAGTTGTGTGCACTTTGTAAATAATAATCAAGCACTACCAAATTAGTTCTGACTTACAGCATAAGGAATATTCAGAGATGGTTTACAATTCCCTCCTTCTAGGGGCACCCTGAGGATATGCAGTTTGCCTATGGCTATTTGGGCTTTCTGTTCTCTTAGGCACCCTAATGGGCAATCAAGTTCTCAATTTGTGAGTGCACATCCAGATGTCTAACTCACTGAGGTATCCATCCAGCATATGTACTCTACAGTATATGCCTATGTAAATAGTAAGCATCCTGGAAATCAATAATATCTATCTAATTTTTTTTGTTTCATTTCATTTTTCTATTAACGAGCAAGATTAATAGTGCAGCTCCAAAATTCATCCATAGCTGAATCCACGGGGAAGTTTAAAGGAACAGGATCTCACAGGGAACCTGAAAATGTCATACCTAGGAAAGAGATATTTTTCCTGCCCTTTTCATGGAGCAAAGGAATAGGGAGGCTAACTCAGAGGTGCAACAACCCAATTTCCACATATTTTTGTTCCTTCTCTGCTTATTATTACTTTCTTGGCCACCTCCTATGCTGTTTGATCAGCACCATAAATACTTCCTCGGCTGCTGTGGCCCCAGTCTTTATTTTTAGGTGCCATCCAATGTGTCAATTCCATTCTCCCTACCCCAATGTTCTCTTCCATGTTTTGTGACTACCTTCGTCTTCACTCAGCTGTTTTTGCTCATTTCCCTAAGTTCATGTTTTTTAAAGGTTTCCTTATACTCCTGAAAACCTTGACTTTACTGGGATTTTCTTCATGCATGTAGATGTTGTTTCAGCTACATAAGGATCATCATTCATCCCTAAATTTTCCAGAGGCTTAGAATAATAGACAGGCCTTGTGTGCACAATGGTGTGGTTTCTTCTCTTTAACTTTATGGCATTAATTGGAAACAAATATTTACTTCTAGAGAACTAGAGGACGAAAACGAAGCTACCTTCCTGAAGAAGAAAAAGCTGAGGTGGGAATATTATAATTTTATTTATTGTAACTTAAATTGATTTTAAAAATTGACATCTACATGATTGATGCCACTTGACTAAAAAGCTTGTTTCCCCTTTCTGCCTTTTCTGTTTTCCTATATTAATAGGAACGCATTCCTAGAGAAAGAAGACAAAGACAATCCGTAGTGCAAAAGAAGCCCAAGTCTGAGGATTTAAGAACTGAATGTGCCACTTGTAAAGGAACTGGAGATAACGAAAATCTAGTCAGGTAGGTTTAATGGTGTGACTTTTTCCTCAGGAGATTAAAGTTCCATCTTCATCACTTTTGCATCATGGCTATAAAGTGTAAACTCTTAAAAAAACAGAACTCTTTAAAGAAAAGTCCTGTTTAGGGGTAATGTTACTTCAGAACTAGCAATTTGACCCCCTTTTGACTTGTCACATATATTTATCCAGTGGATCCCATGGAGCTAAGCAAAGTAATGCTTTTGTAACATAAGATAATTCTTTGTTGTCAGGGTGAGTTGCTAGAGTTTTATAAGAAGTCATGCAATATATAAGATAGCCATTTGGATAGCAAACTACAGTTAAAAGCTGCTGCTTTACTGAAGAGTCCTTTGTGTGACATTAATGCTTCTTCTCAGACTGCTATAAACTTTTCTTTAAAAAGTCCAAGTGCTTTATTTCAGGGCAGTACAAGGAATGTCTCACAATTATCTGTTTTCTTTGATGATTAGGAGTAGTGATTCAACCTGCTAAGATGTTAGAAGGTGTTCCTGTGAATCAGAATTCAAATGAAGAAACTAGTGAGCAGATAATGAATTGTGTCTGTTTGCTTCACATGTCCAAATTTGTAGTTTATTCTTAGCTTTTTAAACCGATCTTTTGTTGCCCTTATGAAAACAATATCATCCAAGAAATTTTGGCTTGGCTTTTGATGTTAAACGAGCCTATTTAGGCCATTGTTCATCTGATGAGCCTAATTAAGGCCAGGGTGACTAGAGGTCAAAGCTGCCTATAAGAGTCAGGGTTTGCACCAGCTGCATTCAGACCGATGAAGCTGTTTGGATGAACAGCGAAACGTTTCTATCTCTCAAAAAAGAAGTCCAGTAGCCATGACTCAACTTCCAGATAAACTCACCTGGATGACTGAGAATCTTCACAGACATAAACCAGATAGCTGTTTCAGCTTCATCAGGGAAAACTTGCATGAATGTTTTCATTTGGTCAGTAGAATCAGAAAGAGTTGTGTTTGGTCTCTGTAAAGAAATGTCCAAACAAAACAAAATTATCCTTTAATTTTATCAGGAACAGTAACTGAATTTTTAATAAACTTATCCTATTATAGTCAGAATTTGGCCAGGTCATTAAATGCTGTTTCATTGATCAACAGCACCTGCAAAATGTGTGAGAGACAAACAAACAAACAAAAAACAAGCAGGGAATAGGCAGAAAAGTTTATTTATTTGAGAGTTTATGTAGGTTGGAACCTAAATGTACTTGAGATTACTGAGTCCCAAGTAAGTGGAATGACATGATAGTGTTTCCTCTTATGATAATTCAGCATCTGAAGAAATCTATGGCAACATACTGGGTTTCATGTCATTGCCCACATCCATGCACAGTACATTCATTAATTTGAAATATGGAAATATACTTACCAGATAAATCATTATCTTCTGTTGGCTTTTGTCATGGGGGTGCGGTTAAGTAAGAAGAATGCAGAATTTTATTCAGACGTAAAGTTCAAAGAGCAAAATTCAGATTTAATCCTAGCTAAACACATGGAAATCAATGGGACTGATAGAAGCATAAAATAACAAGATCCATTTATTTCAATGGGCCTGCTGTATTTTGGAATAAAATTCAATTTGGTGTATAGAATTTGTCACAGATTATGTGCAACACACTGAAAATTTAAAAAACAATAGTACTTCTGGACCATATGTTGTAGTTTCCTTCTCCCAAGAATTTTGGACCTGCAGAGAGGTCACATTAAATAATTATTTCTTGTGTAAAAAACAGATTACTAGTACAAGTGACTGTTACACTCAAAGGCACATATTTCCTTTCTGAACTAGAGTGTTCAACCAATAGTTTAAGAGTACTATGGTTCTTAAAGTCAGCACAAAGGAAAAGGAGAGTGTTGCTAGCAGCTGCAAACTCTCAGGCAATTGTTAGTATATTGTAGGCAGCCCAATATTCAAAATGTATATTTCTGACTGGTTTTTGGATGGTGGTGAAGATCCAGAGTAAGAAATGTGTGGTTTGCATCTTTTATATAGCCTATATACTTATTGGAGAGTGCAGCCTAAAATTCTTCCAATATAGATGCCTCTAAGAGTATAATTTTCTGTAACACCTTCATTTGTAATAGTATGCTGATGGAACATTTCTTTTCTGATTTAGTTATTTTATTATTTATTTATTTGATTTATACCCTAACTTTTACCCTGTAAAGGTACTCAGAGTCCTATACAATATCTAAAAACAGATGCGTTTAAAATCATAATAAATGTGAAGAATCTGCAGAACCAGATTTTTTACTGATATTGCCCACCTACAACTTTGGTTTTAGATGAAGGACCCCTTTATAATTGGTCTTAAAAACTCATAGCACTTTTTAGTGGGAAACATTAGACTCATTCCTTACATCTTTGACTCTGAAGCAACTTTTCATCAGCAGTGCATTTAATGGATACTGATTAGTACTGAATGTGTGTTATGATTGTTGTTTTTAAATGGCCTCCTCATTCTAACTAAGTCTGTTATTAAAGATATCTCTTTTGTCTATCAGTTAAAATTGTTCCCTGCTTAGTCACTAGGGTGCTTTTGTTTTAGAAATGCACTGTTAGGGTTTTACTATCCTTAAGGGGTCACAAGTATCTATTCTGTCTCTTGGCAGTGGCTAGAAGTATTAGTGATTGTTCTGATCTTGTATTTCAAATAAAGGCTGTATTTAAGAGAATGTATATGATCAATTGAAACCGTTTGCCTGTAGAGACCCCTGACATATGAAAACTTCTCAACATTGTTGTAGCTCATCTACTAAAAAACTCCAGAAGTGGCTTTCATAAAACAAACAAGAATTCTAATACAGTGATGCCTCGTAAGACGAATTTAATTTGTTCTACAGGTCAACTCATTTTGCAAAAAATTCATCTTACGAAACATGAATGGGAAACAAATTAATCCATTCTGGAAGTTGTAAAAAGGCCAAAAAAAGCCATTTCCCCCAGACCTTTCCTGGAAAACACACACACACACACGCACACGCACACACACACACACACACACACACACACACACACACACACACACACATCACAGTACAATGCAAAGATAGACAAAAGCAAGCAGCAAGACAAGCCCCAGCCTGTTCCCACCAAAAGTGTAATGAAAAACAGTATAAACATGAACAAAAGCAAGCTCCAAGAAAACCAGGTTCTTGCCAAAAGTACAGTGAAAAAGAATGCAAACAAGACAATCCCCAGCCTGTTACTGCCAAAAGTGCAATGAAAAACAATGCAAACATGGAGAAAAGCAAGCAACAAGACAATTCCCTGCCTGTTCTGCAATGAAAAACAATGCAAACATGGACAAAAGCAAGCTCCAAGGAAAAATCCAGGTTGTTCCAGCCAAAAGTGCAATGGAAACTAATGCAAAAGCAAAAACAAAAAACAAAAAAACCCACCAAACAAGAAGCCCCAGGTTGTTCCCGCCAAAAGTGCAATTGAAACCGATGCAAAAACACACAAGAGAACAAGGAAACCTCAGCTCCTTACTTTTCCAAGTTCTAAAAGTCCAAAAGCTGCCGCTGCAAAAAAATGTTCAGAATGGATCCAAAACTTGATGAACAAACTCCTCCCATCCCTCCACAAACTATGGGGGCACAATGTGTCTTGGGTAACTTGATTCAAAGTGCAGAACAGATGTTCGTGTGAAACATCCCATAGGGAATTTTTGTCTTGTGAAGCAACCCTGTTCCCAGAAATTTCATTCATCCTGCGAGTTTTTCGTCTTATGGGGCATTCGTCTTAAGAGATATCACTGTATTTCACTTTCCCTCCTCTAAAAGATAATTTAACCAATGTCTACCAGCTTGAGAGTTGTGAATTTCTCAGATGAGAGTATGGCAGCATATATGATCATATAAAATATTAGGTTTTATAGAGTACTGTGTTATTTTCATTTATGGTTTTTAGCAATCCAGATACTAAAAGGTGTTGTACAGTATATCACAGGAGTACACCCCCTCACATTTCTTAAATATTTTAGTACAGGACATCTTTTCATGTGATGACACTGAAGAAATGACAGTTGGCTACAATGTAAAGCAGTCAGTATATTGCAGGCATGTCCAGACTTCGGCCCTCCTGATGTTTTGGACCACAATTCCCAGAATTCTAAGCTTAGATTGCCAATGACAAAGGACTGTGGGAGATGTGATTCAAAATATCTGGAGGGCCAAAGTTTAGACATGCCTGGTATACAGCTTGTATAACAGTGTAAATGTGCTTCCCCCTCAAAATAACACAACACACAGCCTTTAATGTCTAAACTGTTGGCAACAAAAGTGAGTACACCCCTAAGTGACAATGTCCAATTTGGGCACAAATATAACCTAAAATGTTATACAAGTGATATACAGTGGTACCTTTTATAAAGGAATTAATTCGTTCCAAATGAAATTATGTTAAGCACGTTTTCCTTTATACAAGTTTCCCATAGGAATGCATTGAACAGAGTGTTCCCTAAGCACGACCATTTTTATGTTGTAGGGATTCGCCCCATAGGCGATTCTGTTAAGCAAATTTCCCATATCTCCATATTTTTATGTTGTACAGATTTTACACGAGTTGTTACATGAGGGTCCACTGTATTTGTACATGTTACACGAGGGTCCACTGTATTTGCTTAAGGGGGGAGAGTCTAACTGGTACAGAGAACATAACTGATTTTTCATGAGGAAACAGTCTTTGTCAAACCAGGAGTTGCATTTGAATTTTGATTTTTTATAGGACTTCCAGCAGGTTTCTTGACATAAAATATTGTTTATTGCTGCCATCAGGTTCTCATAATGGAGGGTGGCCTCCGACAAGTTTGGTGCCTTGGACATATTCTGTTTCAGTTTTATAAAATGGATGGAATTAAAGGCAGAGTTTATCTTGTCCTCTCCCACTGGAAGTTACTACTGATAGCCTGCACACTTTTCTTACTGAAATTTTCCTGACTTTGAAGTCTAAGCTGCAGCTCTGGAGGAATTAGTTACTTGTAATTAATACCTTTCATCAAAGCCTACCGTGTAATTATATTACGACTGCTACTTAATGGGGACTGGTTTCACTTTGTTGTGGTGTAGTTACCATTATAGTTATGGGGTGTGGTCTTACTAACCATTGGAGAAAGAATATCACAGGGTTTAAATGCAGGCATATACTGCTGCCAGCACTGCTGTATTATACGTGTTGAATCAGCAGTTTATAGTTGTTGTTTAAGTAATCCAAAGTAACTGTTGTCACTTTTGACTAATGAGAAAGGAAAATGCTACTTTTGAAAAAACAGTAACTATAATAACAGTTAAATACATTTAATGGTCTTGGAATGATAAGTAGACCTATTTACCTTTTCAAAGTAACTTTCCAAGTTCTTGTCATTTTTATTAATGCCTTTTAAAAAATTATTTGCATACTGCTCTTCAAAAATATGATTACAGTTTATGCAGTTTAATTGAATGGCAGTTAAAACATTTCAGAACATTTTCCCTCCAGTCTCATCTGTGATCAATATTCTCTAAGTGGTTTCTGTAAGGTTTTCTTTTTTGGACTGACCTTTAGTGACTGACGTTTTAGGTTATATGTGTGCTGCAACTTAAATTTAGTGAAGAGAAAATGTGTTCTTTTTATGTATACCTCTCTCAATATTTTAGTAACACATACAATTTCCCTTTCTAATGTAGATTTAATTCTCTGTGACTACTTACTATTAGGAGTTATGATTTTCTGGCCTAATATGGAAAGGTGTCACTCTTTTATTATATACACACATTGCCCCCAGTCTTATCATATGGCAAGTCAAGAAATCATGGATTACTGTGGGGTAGTACTTCACTTCATGGCTTTTAAAATAATATTTTCTAAGCTAGATGCCGGATTTTGACTATGTTTTGGCTGTTTGATGTGCTATGTTTATTTTATCTTTACTATTTTTGTACCTTTATGGTATTATTTTTATTTTATTATCATGTTCTTTATTATTTGTATTTTTTGGGGGGTAAGTCTGGTGTTTGTAGGTTTGGACAGTTGTTGTTTACTTTTTGCAACGTGTTGTACACCGCCCTAAGTTCCCGTGGGAAAATCAGGCGGTTAATAAGTATGTATCAATCAATCAATCAATCAATCAATCAATCAATCAATCAATCAATCAATCAATCAATCAATCAATCAATCAATCAATATTTTTGTTTGTTTGTCTCATGACAAACCAAATATGAAATCTAGAAGTATAAGCAAGTGTTCCCTCCCTCTAGTCTAATGTGTCCATAGCTATTATGTTTTAAGTGAGGGGGCCATAGAATTTCACTGTAGGATGCTAACAGGACATTTATAATTATAAATGAATAATGAATATATCAAGAAAAAAAGGTAGAGTGTTTTAAAAAAATGAATTATTCTAAATGCTTTAGATAACTTTTTTTTGTGTGTGAATCTTTTTTGAATAACTTTGCAAGGATGATTGTCCATGTTTGTATAACATTCAGGCATGCCAAGTCATTGTTTATTATTATGGGATATCTCTTCTTTGTCTGTTTTTTTTATTCACACATTTTAGGCAGAATACTATTGGTGTTTGTGTATAGTGTGTGTTAATAAGCTGTGGCTAATTGCGAGAATAAAAAAGCTGGGGCTCATATCATTTGCATGGCTGGTTGTATGCCTGGTTATACAACCATGATGCACCCTGGTACATCATCAGTTAGTTGCAGTTAGCTCTGAAAACCAGTACAATTCCAGATTTCATATAAAATAAATAAGGGATGAATAGTAGAGATATCTACAGCGTGAATACAAATAAATCATCATTTCATGAGCAAGAAAGGAAGAGACTGTATTACCTTTTTTGGACAGTACAGTGATGCCTTGAATTACAAAATTAATCTGTTCCAATGGGATATTCTTAACTCAATTTTTTTGTATCACAAAATGCACTTCCCCATAGAAATGCATGGGAAAACCAATTAATCTGTTCCAAGTGGGAAATTGCCCCCACACCCCAGAATGCAAAAAGCACAGTAACAGGCATGCAAACAATAAAGCTCAGCTACCTACGTTTCAATCACTTGAAATCTACCCCAAAAGTTCCAAAAAGTCCCCCAAACAGTACCAGATATTTCCAGAATGGCTCCAAAACAGGCCCTTCCTGTTCTCTGCATCAGACTATAAAATTTATTTATTTATTTATACAATTTATATGCTACCCGCTACCCAAAGGCCTCTGGACAGCTTACAATTAAAATTAAAATAAAAAATTAAAATCAATTAAAACATTAAAATACAATACAATACAATTAAAATACATTAAAATACAATAATGCTTTCTCCTTGTTTCCAATTATAGTACTGTAGTGTGGGGTGACCACAGGATGGCAGTATTGCAGTTGCAAACAAGCTGGATCCATTTTATAGTCATAAGGGGGGGGGCTTTCATTTCATCTCAGTGGTTACTTTCTGTTTCCTTTTCCAATTATTACAAGCATAGGGGCAGGAGAAACTTTTCACAACTCAATAAAAAAAATCCCTTCATTTGCCATTGGTTAAGCCTCATTTTGAGTACTGTACCTAGTTCTAGACACTGCACTTTAAGAAGGATGCAGACAAACTTAAGTAACTTCAGAGAAGGGCAGCAGGGATGATCAGGGAACTGGAAACCAAAGGCTGCAAGGGAAAAACTGAAAGAACTTGGTATCTGTATTTAGCTTTGAGAAAAGAAAACTGAGAGGTGAGATTGTTCATCTTTTGAATACTTGAAAAATTATACAGAGGAGAGGCTGGATCTAGTCTTAGTCATCTCAGAGTACAAGACATGTTAAATGGGCTCATGTTAAAGGTAGCCAGATTTCATTTGAATATCAGGAAAAACTTTGTGTTAGAGCAGTGTGTGTGTGTGTGTGTGTGTGTGTGTGTGTGTGTGTGTGTGTGTGTGTGTGTGTGTGTGTGTGTGT
>JAHTLZ010003542.1:58419825-58435921 GCA_023846285.1 Phrynocephalus versicolor | reverse complement strand
TTATTTATTTATTTATTTATTTATTTATTTATTTATTTATTTATTTAGAGTATTTTTACCCCACCTTTAGGAATAGGAATAGGAATCTTTATTGTCATTACCCCCTTACAGGAACAACGAAATTTTGTGGTTGCTATATTCAACTCATTTAACACATTTCACATAGATTTAAAAACAGGTACAACATAATAAAATAACTAAAATATGACATATAAAATAAGCTGACTTCAAAGTCCAGAATTTCCATTTAAGGCCAATATTGCTCTTTAAAAAAAAGCTATTTTTGAGATGGTTTGTTCTTGCCCTCAGTACTCTATATCTCCGTCCCAACGGCAGCAACTCGAAGAGACGGTGACCAGGATGTGATGGATCTCTAAATATATCTAATGCTTTACAGTGGCACGTGGTAGTATAAATTTGTTCTAGGGTGGGGAGTGAACAGCCCACAATACTCTCTGCAATTCTTATGATTCTGTGCAACACTGTCTTATCCCGTTGGGCACAACTTTCATACCACACACATAACCCGTAAGTAAGTACTCTCTCCTTGGAAAAGGACCCAAGGCGGCTTGCAATAATGAGGGATAATATACAGCCCAATACAATTAAGACATGTCCAGGCATTGAGAACATGAAATTGAGGAACATCTTACAGCATTAATAGACAACATTACATTAAAGCTAAAAGAAAATATACAGTTAAAAAGAAAGTGAAATTCCATGTAAAAGTTACGAGTGATGAAAACTAACATCGAAAACATAGTGTTAATGTAAACACATATGGTTATAAGTAGTTATAAACACAAAGTCTATGTGATCCTATTGATTCATATAAAAGACACATAATAGTCCATCATTCAGGGAAAGCTTGCCTGAAGAGAAAGGACTTTGCCTGTCTCTGGAACGACAACAGAGATGAGGCAGTCCTGGTCTCTAATGGGAGGGAGTTCCAGAGTCTGGGTGCAGCAGCTGAGAAGGCCCTTTCATGGATTCCCGTGATACATACTCACTTCTGGGGCCTCAGGCAGGCCAGGGAATCCAGTTGGGGGCCCACTTGGAGTAAGTGCAAGAGACCCCAAACAGGCCCCCCAGTCCTGACCCAACCCAGCATCTGCGTAACACAGATTTCCCTTTATCACGGGTCAGGTTGGGTCCCTAACTCCACAGTAAATGGGGGATTACTATATTAGTACCATATAAAAGTCGAAGCTCCCCCAAGTCAGCACAATTGCATTTTCAAGTTTTTAATGAAACACACATCTTTGTGAAAATGTGTATATTTATATACATGCTAGACCTTGTTTGTTTGTTTGTTTGTTTGTTTGTTTTTGCATTTATATACCACTCTCATTTCCCAAAGGAACTCTGGACGTTTCACACAAAAAGCTTAAAAACAAACATCAGTAAGACAATATAAAATATAAAAATATATGGCCTATTGAATGCTTTAAAATACTCGCTGCAGAAAAAAAGGCCACTTTATACTTATCAGTCAGCTCCTGCCCTCCCTTGCTGATCATATGAAGTACAGTTAATATTGTGTATCATCATGCTGCGTGGTTAAGCGTTCTAACCAGGAGAAGCTTCTTCCCTTTATAAAATCATGTTTGTTCTAACTGGAATTTTTAATATAGCCATAGGGCAGGCTTGTCCAAACTTCAGCCCTTATGTTTTGGACCACAATTCCCACAGTCCTTTGTCATTGGTAATACAGGCTTGGAATTCTGGGAGCTGTGGTCCAAAACATCATGAGGGCCAAAGCTTGGATATGCCTGCCATAGGGTCTACCTTTCTCAGCCATTTACATCAGCATTTCTCTTTTTTAAATGAATACAGTCAATGAAAGGGGAAATGGATGATTCCTTTACATTTAATTCACCTTCATATATGCATTTAGAAATGTAATACTAATCCTACATTGCCTCTTTTCAGTCTGAATCTGCTATGATATTGAAATGTTTCATAAGTCACTAGAACTTTTAAGAATGGTAAATGTTAATCTTTTTTCTCTTATCACTTTACTGTATAGATACTCTTCATGAGACACTACTCTGCCACAACTCATCTTCGGAGGCAGTCCTGGAAACTACTTTTATAAATGTGATTTTAAGCTGTGGATAAGACTTTCAGTAGGACCCAAACTAAAGGAAAACACTTTATTACTCTTGCCATTTTCCTAGCGTTGGGTTTGCTTGCCAGGTTTTGTAGAATGTAACCAATTGATATGTTACTTGAACTGGCAAGGCAGTTAATTTACTTGATTTTTTTATTGCACTAATCAGGCACATTTACTTTATGCGTTGTTGAAAATACTGGATAAATGTCTTGTCTGAATTGTTCTATTAAGTAATATCATATCCTGTTGTGATTCCTTGGCAAATGATGATGTACAGTACTTGGACTCACTGAAGAGTGACAGGAGCCTATGGGACTTAAATACTTTATGTGATGTTATTGAATGGGAAAAGCAATGCTTTGTCATTTGTTGGTTGCTGTTTTCTGTGCTTCTTAGTAACCAAAATTTTATATAAACTAATGTATTGAGGAGTTATATGTAAAAGGCTTGCTTTCTGTAAAAATGTTCGGTGTAATGGCAATCAGATATCTGTAAAGTATTTCACCCGTTCTCATTATGAAATCGAACTGATTTTTTTCTTATTTCACCTCTCATTTACTGAGTGAGTTTGTGTGTTCTGGAGGTAGTGATATTTTCTTCCAAATGCAGTAAGAATTCCCATATCATTTTAGAGATTTTTTTTAAAAAAAATGATTTGTTTAGCAGAGCAAAAGGTGCTAATTATGTTTCCATTTTCCAGCATAGGTTTTGTTTACATTTTCCAGTTTATGACATCAAAAATATATAGAATATTTTGCATTTTGTCCTTGTTTGAAAGAGGCTGTTTGTGCATATGTATGTGTAATGTTGAAGTATGTATGTTGCGATCCAACAAAGATATTGACTCATGTGGGGATGACATAGGAGATTTTTTGGGGGTACTACTCTACCCATCTTGATGAAAAAGTAACCTGTAGTTTTTAAACTGAAAGATGACTAGACCTGTCAGCCAAAAAGAACAAAAGAAAAAAGTTAAAGAGGCCTATCAGTGGGTAAATTTACTCATACAAAGCGTTCTGCTTATATACCGCCGCCCCATACCACTTCAAGTAGTCTCTGAGCGGTTTACAGTTTTAAGGATAGTTTGCACTTGTCACTTTGTTGGATCACAGCCATGATGCTAGAAATTCTTGGTATATGGTAGGGTCTTAGTGCACTGAAAAAGATACATATTTCCTGTTAAAATAGATTTTATAACCGAAGTATAAAAATGGAAAACGGACTAATAGGATGTATAAAATAACAGGACATAATAAATTAGTGTATTATGGCTATGGATGGCTACAGGCTGTATCATGTCTGGAGATGTTCAATAAAAAATGATCTGCGTTAAACTGTTTGCAATAAGCATTTTGTTGAGACTATAATACTGTGTTATTAACATGGGATCAGAATGCACATTAGGAACAACTGAAAGGAGACTCAATGCATCAATGGTATATGTAGGATTTGCTTTAAATGTTGGCATGCATTATCCTAAGTATGACCATTAAATTTAGTGCATGTTAAATATAGTGTATACTTCATATGTTCACTTCTATGTTTTAAAGGGTTTTAAAAGCAAAACACAAAAAGTAGGAGCATCAACATTAGGCTGTAGTTTAGTAGAATATGAGTAACATGTTCCTTTTTAATAAGAGGGAAATATTAATTATTTAGTAATACTAATTACTAATGCTAGTGTGTATTTTACATATGTGTGTGTGTGTGTGTGTGTGTGCACGCCTTGCTTGAGCACTGCATTGCAAGGTTTTTGGTAATTTTGAATTTTTTTTTATCGCCTTGGGTGGTTTCTACAGGAAAGCACTTGATAATTGTAGGTTTGTTTGTTTTTTTAGTGTAGGTTCTGCTCTGGGTGTAAGAGCAGCTCTGTGGAGGGGTTAAGTAGATTGGGTAGATTTCATTATTTAGTAAGTATGAAAAACTCTTTAATTTGGATAGAAGAAAAAATGTAATTAGAGTGGCATGGGAATTAATTTTATATCTATAGTTCATATTCAGTGCATTTTATGTCAGTGCTCTTTCTTATTTTGAATTTTACATTCTTCAAATTTAACTTACATCACAGTAAATTGTTTGTAAAATTAAAACTTCAATTTTTTCTTTCTAAGAAATATTCTTCATATTTTTCCTTATAAATATTTGCGTACGTATTACTTCAGATAACCAACTAGAAAAACTTATCCCAACTAAATATATGAAAAGACTTGTGTTGCATCAGTGTAATACTATGCCATGTCTATGTAGCTCTATACATGTTATACCCTAATAAGTAGTTAAAATTAATGGCTTAATTTTTTCTGATGGTAGTAGTAGGGTTATGGAGCAATTAGACTGATTTCAGTTGCTAGCTCCAATATATTCTTTGATTAAGAATAGATAGAAATGAGTATATTTAATGTTACAGTTGAGCAACAATATAATGTTAAATAGAAATAATAATGGAGGCATTTTCCAAAACATCCATTCAAGAGTTCAGAGTATCAAAATGTTTAGAACAAATGTTTAAAATCTGCAATGAATGTTATTTATGAAAGTAGAACTAAACCATCAAATAGTTTCTTGGTTTCAAGTACTACTCTATTACAACATGAGTTAATTTCAGCTATATATAGAAATATACTTATTGTATTTAGGATTTTTTTTTTTGGAAGAGATCCTTTATGACAAAATGCATGGTGGTACAACTTAATTTTGCAGGTTACTTGAAGAATCTTATGATATGGTTGAACCTAGAACAAAAGCAGACAACAACCCCTATAGCTTTAATTCCATAGTAGTAGCAATAATTAAACATATTTTCTTTAAGAGAGTTCTCCCTTGTTTTGAGCTTTTTACAAACTTAATTTTAAAAATCCAGCTTTGGGAAGAATACGTAATAAGTGTCAAAGATAACCATTTGACCACAACAAAGTCATAAATGATAAATGATAAATATGTAGTCGAATAATATAGTGAACGGTGTCTCCTCAACTTGTGTATGACCCTAAAATTATTCAAAAATTTGCTTACTTAAACAAAATATTAATGAAGATGTCTGGTGCAATATTTAAACAGCTCCATTTTTAGTGGGTATAGTCTTGTTTTTGACAAAAGGATTTTGGTTCAGTATTGTTGCCATTAAAAAAGAAAAGAAAAGGACTGGTATGGTTCCAAAGATTACACAAATACAAGAGTTGGTGATACATTTTATTGGATCACTACAGAATATACACTTAGACAACAATGTTAAACCAATTCACATTAAAACTAGCATTCAAAGACTGTGTAACAAATGTTATAATTAATACTACAGTATAATACGTTCAATGCAAGGATTAAGAATATATATATAATTATCTCAACATTTCTGCATGTTTCCTCTGAAATCAGCTAGAATTGGTAGTGAAATATTTCTTTCATAAAGGACCAGGACAGTACTATGTTGAGATGAAAGCGTATCCTTACTACTCAAATTCAGCTTTGTTCTTACATCACACATTTGACATGAACCTTTATTGGTATGTAAAACAAGTGCTTTATGTAGTTCACAATAACCTTTTTTGGTTAAAACTTGACTGGACAGGCTTGATGTTGTGAAAATAGAACACCTTTACCCGTCATAGCTGGGCCACTTGTCTCCATGTACGTTTTAGGCCTAAAAAGGGGGGAAAGGCAAGATCCCCATAACTGTGTTAAGAGTTTGTTTTTATCTAATTGAGATTGGTAATATGAAACAGTATGTTTCATGAACTGCTACCAAAATGTTGTTACTTCATTTGAAGAGAGGCTTTGCTGTATCAGCACTGCTGTAGCTGAGCGGGGGGCAATATGCAGCGGTGTAGGCAAGTGTTAGGAGTTCAGATCCTTTCAGGGAGAAGGGCCAGGCATGACTTCCCAAAGCATATGGTGGCTGTTGAGATTAAGTGCCCTGCCAGTAGTGCACTCTTGGGTGAGCTGCACAGTTTCAAAGTGCCCCGAGAAGGAAGGACTGGTACGCTGCTTCTGAGTACTACCTAGCAACCATGAGGAACAGGGACCGTATGTTGGGCTTGATGGCAGACAATATCTTTTTTTTCCTACCCACTTTCATTCTATGGTATAAAGATGCCTCATGGGTTTGTTCATTTGCCAGGCAACATATGAAGCTATTGGAATAGGTTTCACTCCAGCATGTATTCAAAATTTTAGTATATTTTATATAAATCATACCTTTTGTGAATACCATTGTGGGGAGCATTTGGGGGTACATACAGTATCTCAAGGAAAGAGGGAGTTGTCCATTTCTGAAACAACGCTTATGAACATTTATTTAAGGATGAGTGTAGTAATAAAAAATAGTGAGGTGACAATTTTTACAGCCAAAGAGAGTTGCAGCTTTCTTAGGAAATCAAAATACATTTCTAATTATTTGGAGCTTTGATTTTGCAACTCACTGCAGTGACATACAAATAGGCCAACCGTAAACACATTTTCCACTCTTCCTTTAAACAACCCCTGGTCCTTCTCTCTCTCTATTCCCCCATTGTTCATATTCAAAGGCTTCTGCAGGCCAGCTGATAAGACTTCCTTCTGTGCAGGTAGGCTCAATGTAATGAAATTGGACGTACGTGTGAGGCTTTGTAAATAGAATGAGATTGACCCCCAGCCATTATCTCATTTATCTTATTTACATTGTAAAATCGGGATCTACAATATTGATTAGAACATAATTACCTAATTATGACCAGGAAAATAGAGAGTTAGGCAGGGTTTGAACACTGCAGGCTGAACTGCTGAAAGATTTCCAAGGGCATGAGCAGATGGAGATCACTTTATTAAAAGAACAACAGACCTATTTCAGGTATGGAAGAGTCTAGTGAACCCTGTTTGCTGTGCTGAAATATTTGACCTCAATTCTGTGTGTTTTTAAGAGGTGTTTTCTGTCAGCTGCTAATTTTTAAAATTACTATTTAGCCTCTTAATCTGACTGTGACAAATAGCAAAAGTGTGACTATTCATTTTGCATATTTTAAAACTTGAATCTAACTTCATAGGTAAATGACCTAAACTAGAGGGCAACACCGATTAGATTTAGGATTACGATCTTGTAGCGAGTAAAAATCAGGTTTTACTTGTCATTCAGCCAAGCATATCATTTCAGTATTTGGAAATGCATTTTTCAATATGCTGGAGTTTGATCTCCAACATACTGTACTGTTGCTGATTTGTAGTTGCATGGAGGAAATTTCAGTTAGGTGCAGCACCCAAAAATGCAGTCAGAACTTTATTAACTGCAGCTAAGATGTGTGTAATTCCCCTTGCACAAGCATAAATTGACAATAGGATTCTGGACCTTTTGTTTTTTAAGAAGATTTATGAAGAGCGTAAATTATGTGGCCCGATCTTAGCTGTTAGAACATCAGCGAAGGTGCTTTGGGTGCAATGTGCATTCTAATTGCTAAACTAGTACAGGGGCAGAAGCATCACTTATTATGCTGCTGTTATTTGCAACCAAACACATTTGCAAGACTTCTTTGAAATAAAGTCAGCACAACATCCCCATGCAGCTAGTGACATGCATGACCCATGTACTCTTGAAATGTTTTACTGACCCATCCTTCTTAAGCTAGCCCCCACTATTTTATGCTCCTAGACTTGATTGCTCCTGAGCATAAATCAGTCAACCAGGGTCAAATGGGAGTGGGGGCTTAATGAATTCTATAAATTCAACTCCAGTTTGTCTAGCCACACGTGCTGCTGAAAACAATCGCAAACAAATTTGGAATACTTCCATTGAAATTTGAGCACTATAAGTGACTGCCAGTTTATTTCAAAGCACTTATCTTCAGAATTTGAAAGAAGAGTGAATCCTAACATCTTAGCCTTCCCTCTCTTTAGATGTGATGGATACCATAAACACATTGAGTTTTAGGCTATAAACTCTTAGTTGGGATTATGTTTTAAAAATTGTTAGACATTGAAGAAACAGTTTGATACATAACATTAAGTAATTCATCTAGAATACGGGCATTTCTTATTTATTGCACATTATTGCCGTCATTATTGCTAGCATCCATTGTACACAGACACACAATAGTGCTTGATTCTGCCCTACTGATTGTGGCCTGGTAAACCACAGTTTGGTAAACCACTTCTGAGTACTCTCTAACTAGAAACGTCTGAAAAGGGTTTCTATTCTCCAGAATTGACTTGATGATGTTGATGTTGATTATATCTCATGCACCATAATAGAACATATCTGGGGTTTATTTAAACCAGTTACATCTGAAGCAGGACACAGTAGCATAATCTCTTAACTACAAAACCAGTATACTGGTGTTTAAATTCTACCACATTCGTGAGTATGGAGCATAAATTGATTTTGATTTATATTCACAAATTAAACCACAATTGGATCAGATATAACAGGAAACTGGTTGGATGAGCTCTAGAAGTCTTGTACTGTACCATGGATGGGAATGGAAGGAGGGAACATCCTGGCACCATATATGTATTTAGTCTGAAAATCATGATTTATTAGACCTAATGATTGTCTAAACAGTGAATTTAGATGCTAAATAGAATCATGATCATTTTGGACTAATACATTTCTATATTTTAATAATAATTTGGAAAACAGCTCCACCAGAGAAGATAATGGGGCAGAGAGAGTTTCCACACTATAGGTAGTGATGATTGTATCATTCAGTCTTATGGTTTCGGGTGAAATATTTCAATTTTTTCATTCATTTCAAACCTCTTATTTTTTCTTACCTGTTTTCTGCAGATGTCACTGTGCTTTCCTCCATATAAAAGACACTGCTTAACATGTCTGGGCCAAACAATATACAATCGGGAAATAAAATAATAATTTAAAAGGATAATAAGCTATTGCTATTTTGGGAAAATTATGATGTTTTCTAAAAAAAATTCAAAACAGACATTAAGGGAAAGGGAGTTGGGGGTCTATAAATAAAAAAGGAAACCACGTAAAAGCTTACGACATTACTAATCTTGATACAAAATTTGATTATAAATTCAGTCTGCTAGGTGTTAAGTCAATTGCTGGCTTCTTTCTCATAAAAAAACTAGAGGTCTCCAGCGTTCTCTTGCCTTCTGTAGATCTTTGAGCAGTTCTGACAGGATGTCCATCTCTGCAGTGGAGATTATGGATTTTCAGAACCTAAAATGCATAATATGGATCCTGAGACGTTTATTTCAGAAGTTGTCCAGAGAACCTACATTAGAGGAGGAAAGTTTCATTTAGTCAGTGTGTTACAAGACTGCATTGCATGGCTTGTGCAATTGAACATACAATGTTGAAATAGTTTGATATATAACATTAGATCTTAAATACTAATTTTCTATCTTCCCTTTTGCAAACATGAATTTTACTTGTATCAGCACGGATCTGCTTTCTATTGTGAATTTAGGCCACCTTACATGTAATTACATAAATTATGTAAAAAAGCTACTAATTAACAGCTCACATCTCTGAGTTTTTAGTTAGTGGCAATGCTTTGGTGCTATTTATATAATTACAATTATTCCAGTGTAAATGCCCAATAGGATTTCTGGTCACTTAATCCTCTACATTACTGCTAAATGTTACATATGTCTCTATACATATATTTCACAGTCCACCATGGATAGTTTGTTCCTATCAAGCTCATTATTGAAAGTTAATACAACAAAAAGCTGTCTTTTCCCCAATGTTTTCCTTTTATTTGAGGAAGGGGGACTTGGATGCTAGAAAACTATTTGGTAACTTTGGACTAGAGATTCTTGAGTTTCTCAGCTTCATGTCACCCTTTTTATTTTTAAGAAACTCTCACACCTTCTTGCCTTACAGTTATGAAATTCCATCCCCCTTTTAGCCAGAAATTCAATAAACACAAGAATATAATAAAAATGATATTGCAAATGGGGACACAACTTTTTTTCTGAAGAAAAAACTTACCTCTTGTAACGTTTCACAAAAACTCAAAGTGTTTTTTCTTCTTCTTTGTACATTTCATGCAGCTTTATCATTCCAGTTTCCCTTGGAATATCTTCAGAAACCTCTGATAGACATACAGTATCCCCCAATTATAGGAACCAGTAATATAGATCCATGTACAATGCATATATAGTGGTACGTTGGTTTAAGAATGCCTTGGTTAAAGAAAAACTCTGTAAGAAAAGAAATTGTAGGAAATGGGATTGCCTCGGTTTAAGAAAATGTTTCAATGGAATGCCCCAGTTTCAGTTGTTGGGTTTTCTTGGTAAGGCATTTAAATTTGATGTGTGATGTTCACATGATAAAAAAAATGAGGATGCCTCTGTTTAAGAAAATTTTACATGGAATGCCCTGGTTTGTCTTTTTTTTTTTAACCTCTGAAATATATTAATTTGTTTTAAATGCATTCCTTTGAGAAACAGCATTACGGTTTAAGAATTTCTCTCAATACAAAATGGCTTGGAGAACAGATTAATAACTTAAACCAAGGTAGCACTGTACCTCTTTTCTAACTCAGAAATCAACACAGTGAGATGGGTGGGGGAAACTTTCCTTGATACATTTATTTTATTTTAAAAGTAGATCTCAGATTTGAGGGGGCGCATTACTTAGAGATGGCTAGGGCGATTGTGCTTGTCACTTTGATTGCTAACCCTTTGACAATATTATCCTTCCCTGATGTGCCTTTGAGTTGTTTGCTCCCTAGGCAACATTTTAATAGCACTACTTCATTAATCATTTCTCCAAATGATAAATAATGAGAATGCTCTCATAATTTTTATATGCATGAAAAAACAAACCACATAAACTTCATTTTTTAAAAAAGAAGTTAAAGACTCACTGACCTGCATCCTGTTCTTTCAAATGAGAACATTCCTTTTAGTACTTTTAAAACCTGTAAATAAAAAGTCCCTGCCACAATTCTCAGGGGTGTGACTGCACATGCATGCTGACATGCATATGTCCATGGTCCTAAGAATCACTTTAGGGACTTACTTGCTTACAAGGATTGGACTGCATATGATGGATTTTCCCACTCGCTAAGTAACAGAATTTCCACCATTAGTAGCTTGGGGTGAACCATTATTGTCCATCCTGTCCTTCATGGCAATTGCACGGTGTTTCTCCATGTTCAAATTATTCTCACTTTTGATTTGTTTCTCCTGGTATTTTCTGTATCAAAGGAAATCTTTCTACAGTGGTGCCTTGTATAAAGGAATTAATTCGTTCCAAATGAAATTATCTTAATCAAATTTTCCTTTATACAAATTTCCCATAGGAATGCATTGAAAACAGAGTAATCCCTAATTGCGACCATTTTTACATTGTACGGATTTGCCCCATAGGCTATTCTGTTAAGCAAATTTCCCCTATCTCTGGAATTTTTTATGTTGTACAGATTTTATGTTATACAAAACATTTGTTTTACGAGGGTCAACTGAATATGTTTCTTGAAAGACCTCTTTTACTAATAGATATGGAGCCTGGTTTACTTTTTATAATGTATGTTAAACTTGCACTCTATGTTTGTAAATATAATTTCACATCCTGTCTCTGGTTCACATGCTTACTTGCCTAGTTCAGTGTAGTGGGAAAAGCGATGGAGTAGAACTTTGGAGGCCAGATCCCCGCTTAGTCATGGAAACTCACTGGGGTGTGGAACTGATAAAACCATTCATTAAGTATTTTACCTACCTTGCAAGTCCTATCAGTCAATGCTGACATAACTAATTAACTAGTTCCTAGTATGAAAACGTCTGACTAAAATTCTTTAGGAAATATATGAAAATTGTAATTACTTCATAAAAATAGGACAAGTCCAACCAATGTAAATTCAGGCATTTGTGAGAAAAACCTTAAATTAATCTAAATGTATATTTTCTTTTAATGACTAACTTGTATTGCAATACAAATTTTGTATTGATTATTGTATTCTCGCTTTAAAGTTAATCCCTGAGTACCATGGAGTACTTAAAATAAACCTAGTACAGTGTTTGACAGAAATAAAAGGAAAATAGAAAACAGGCAGTAAAGAGAATTCTGTTTCTCTAGATATGCTTTAAATGGGTTAAAGGGAAATATACTATTTTTCATTATCCATGTGTACTTTAATACAGTGGTACCTCTATTTACAAGCAGCTCTACTTATGAGCAATTTGACTTAAAAGCAGAAAACCTCAGGCATTTTAACTGCTGCCTTACAAATTTTACGTGTTCTGCTCTACTTAAAAGTGTTTTTTAATTTATTTTTTAATTTTTTTTACATACAGCTGCTCTACTTACGAGTTGTTTGACTTATGAGCATGCATTCAGAATGGATTAAACTTGTAAGCAGAGGTACAACTGTAAACATGTAGGAACATAATGTCTGGACTAATAGAGCAGAGACCTACCAAGATTTTTATTCCCACCGTGTCCAGTCAAATGGAAAGCCTATAGCAGCATGAGTGGAGCAGCCACATGCTTGATCATGATCACTGTCAACTGATACCATTGTATTTTGCACACCAGGGCCGCATGTTTTGTTTAAAGATGATTTTTGTTCCTGGAAATTTTGGGGGGATCATTGGGAAAGAAGCCTGTCTTTCCCCCAATTTTTCCATTTTTCTCCAAAGCTTTCTCCTGTGGCCCCAGAATTAACATTTTGCATACCTAGTTTTATTTATATTATTTTTGAAATTCTCAATTTGTAGACCACCATCTTGTGAATCTGACATTCAAGTATGTTAATACAGAACACTACAATGGACTACTTCCCTGGGTATTCCTTCAGCATAATCAGATATGCAGAAAAATATATTTGAAAACATTTCTTGAAGGACAATATGTCATGCACTTCATTCAAGATTTTAGCTTATATGAAGTTCTTTTAAAATGCACATCTAGAACTTGTATACTCCAATTGTGCTGATATCCATGTTATAATATTACAAGCTTGCTATGTTGTATTAACTGAATGTATGTGTTTCTAATGCAGGTGTGATGAGTGCAGGCTCTGCTATCATTTTGGTTGTTTGGACCCTCCATTGAAAAAGTCTCCCAAACAAACTGGCTATGGGTGGATTTGTCAAGAGTGTGATTCTACTTCCTCAAAAGTAAGTTAATGAAATCTTACAAAACGCAGAGGAAGTGATTATTTTTAGAAAATGAAAATTACTCTAGTCCAGTGTAGAGCCCTTTTAGAGACCGACTGCCAAAACTGCAATTCAGACCCCACTATTTATTTTTTATTTTATTTTTTTTTTGTTGCAAAGAGCCAATACTGCAATTTAACCTGAATACAGGTGGCTGTGAAAGGGCAATGTTGAGTGCCCACGGAAAGGGCTCCGAGTACCACCTTTGGCACCACTGGCATAGGTTCTCCAACCCTGCTCTAGTCTGTTGTATCCTACTAGTTGGAAGCCAAAAAGTCAATTGCTTTATAAAGTAGCACTTAATATTACTGGAATATTTTCTCCATATGTTTTATAAGGCTTGTTATTATTTTCTGATAAGTTTACCTGCAGAACATTTTACATTTTCCTGCCTGAATTGTGAGATAATGTGGAATATACTCTGTGATCAGATCATACTACTGATCTGATCCATTATTTTCATCACAAATCACCTGTAGCCTATTTCAATTTACATTTGGTCTGTTTTATACTATTTTTAGAGGCATATAAAGAGACACTGGAAATTTAATTGAAACATCATGAATATTAGCAATTCAAAGCATGTAAAAATATGAGTAAATAAAAAGATACAACTTCAATGGGAGGGTAACAGCGTTTCATGCACTTCAACATTTATTATGTTGTCCACATGGCCATGGAAATATGTCTACAGACAAATGGTTTATAAACAGAGATGGACACCAGCCCCAAGAGTCAGAAATTACTGGACTTAATTGTCAGAAGCTTTACCTTTACTTTTTATTGCTGACAATATGTAATTTTTAAAAAATCCATATACTGGCTGATAAAGTTTAGATGGGTTGTGTATGCTGTGGTTTACAAATAATGTGTATGCCAAGAGAGTTCATCAGCATGTTACTAAATAAGCTATTTTATAAATGCATATAAATGTGCAGCTGTAGAAAACTCACAAGATAGAATACAGATTTAAGTTGTATCTTTTTCTTAATATATTTAGTGTAAGCCATGTGCTGCAAACTGAGTTATTATTGAAAACATACTTCCTTAGGAAGAAACCTGGCATTGAATGAAATCAAATATTTCCATGAACAGTGGCTTGGATATAGTATTTCAAAACCAATCAAATGAAATGTGTTGTCTTTTTGACAATTAAATTAGATAACAGAATTTATGACTGCCGTTTAAACTAAAACATTTTTCTTATACCATGAATGAAAATTGTATGTTAGTCACTGAGAACTTTTTGGGCCCACTTTACATTGCTTAACTTGCATTTTTTTTCATTATGGTTCAATTTAATGGCATTTGAATGAGCAAACACTATCAGAAAAATTGTCTTATGAGGACTCCTTGTGGCTCTGTTTAGTTACATCAGGGTTTCTCATTTGAAGATAATATTTTAGTCACAATATCTGATTCCATCCTACTGAACAACACCTTGCTTCAGGAGAAATTCGTATTACCAGCATATAGTGATGTTTGTTTTACCAGTGACTTTTTAGAACAATGCCCATGCTGTATGCTTAATATCTTAGCACTGCTTGTATATTTCACAGAGACCTGGCCTCAGTCCAGAGAATGCTAATATCACAGGCACACACCAGTTGTACTGGGGGGAGGGGAGCCATCTGTGGGAGTGGGGAGGGAATTCGGCATCCAGCCATTCGTATCACGGGATGTAGGACAATTCTTTCCCACTAAGTTGTGGGTCACTGCTGTGAAGTAGTTGCCAACTCCTCATCTTTCTAAGAAACAAAAAGCAGCATTATGCAGCCAAACTTCCTTCCTTCCTGCACTTTCTGGTTATGCCCGTAGTATGAACCTGTTTACATTTTATATTCAGTATTTACTAGCCGATAAGGACATAAATATAACTATGGTAATGGCCAGATTTTGTGTGGCAGTCATGGCATCCCGTAAGATGATTTTTGTCATCAGAATTTTAGATCCCCTAATTTTCCAGTGTATGATATAATACCCTTCCACATTTTAATATAATATTTAGCATAGTTGTTTATATTCTCCTATACAGTTATATGTCTATTAATGTCTTCCATGGCTACACGTTATTACTTTTTAATTTATCCAACTATATTTGTATTATTGGTGTTGCCTTTTGAACTAGATTGCCATGTAACATTTTGGTCTATGACCTTAAATAAACAATTATTATTATGAAGTGGTTCCAAAGGAAATTTATTGGGAACAGCATGATAAGGAAACTTGCCCCGATTTATGAACTCTTTATCTTGGAATGTATTTCAGTCTTCATTTGACTTTACCTTCAGCTTCTGTACACTTCTGAATCCTATTCTCAGCATGCCTTAGCAGTTCCATTTAGATGCACAGTGAAAGAACATTGCCTTATTTTTGTTGAAAAACAAGATTAGTCTTTCCAGCAGAGAGATCAGATTTGGAAACTCCCAATTTCAGATGCAAGTAAATTTATCTTATTCCATTTTGAAACACCAACCTAATCTTAATATCAATTAACAAATATTGTATGTAGTGTGTATAAACAGTATTGTTTACAATAGCATTGTACAGTGGTACCTTGTATAATGGAATTAATTCGTTACAAATGAAATTATGTTAAGCAAATTTTCCTTTATACAAATTTCCCATAGCAATGCATTAAAAAGAGTGATCCCATTTTTATGTTGTATGGATTTGCCCCATAGGCGATTCTGTTAAGCAAATTTCCCCATCTCCAGAATTTTTTATGTTGTACAAATTTTATATTATACAAACCGTTTGTTATACAAGGGTCCACTGTACTTAATTTTTGTGTTAATTGAAGTCTGTACTGTTCTGGGTAATTCAAGAAAAAATCACTCACACACACACACACACACACACACACACACACACACACACACACAC
>JAHTLZ010003542.1:58398091-58419815 GCA_023846285.1 Phrynocephalus versicolor | reverse complement strand
ACACACACACACACACACACACACACACACACACACACACACACACAATATCTTTTTCCATATTATTTAAAAGTAACTGTATTCTTTAGCAATATTAGTGGCCTTTTTCTATTCTCTGATCAGATATGCCTTATTAATGGTTCATTGATTCTTCCTTCTGTTTGCTAGCTCTACCAGGTATGGGATTGTTGTGATCAGGTCATTGGGTTTTTTTTAATGAACACAATAAACACAATAAAAATGCATGGCTTCCTGATATAAACCAGCTGCTTTTTGTTCATGATGCACTATGCAGCTCTCCTGCATATCTTGTCAAGTATATTACTCTACCATTGTAACATATTTTCATATTAATGTGGCTGTCAAATTATGACAGTGACTTGGCTTTGGGCTACAAGGGCAGCATCATCTTTGCTAGTAATAGTGTCACTTTTACGGAATGGGTGATATGTATCATAGAGGTTTGACAAGCTTTGTCATCTCAACAACATGAGTGAGGAGGGAGGGAATGACTTCCTTTAATATTATACAAAAGCTGAATGTAGTTATTTCTATGAAATTTCCTCCTTTAAAAATAAAGAGTGTCCTGTTTTTACAAAATTCTTACTATATAGAGAAATCAGCTGATGGAAAGTAGTATTCTCCTTTTCTCCAATAGCTACTATGAAGGGTGATGGATTCTGATAAATGTAAGTCAAAGCATCGTAAATATCTCCACTCAGTGAGAAAAGTGTTGGGCATCACATGAGCATTATCAGCACACAAGTAGAATACCACCTTGTGGGTACATCATTGAACCAGAAGCAGAAAAGTTAGACCACTCATCTCCATCCACTGAATTCCGATAAAATGCTGGCCAATATCTGGGGACTCCCTCCTCTCCCTCAGTCATTAGTGCCACATTTCATCATAGTAGAACATACAGCTACATACATCCACACATGTACAATCACACAAATGCACACTGCCCGTTATTCAATCTCATTTGTGAAACGTTAACTGTAAAGCCAAAAACAAGCTCACATGTAGATGGAATCATAGTATGATTGAGTTGGAAGTGGCCCATAAGACTCTTGAGCCCAACTCCCTGTGCAGTGGAGGAATCCAAATCAAAGTGACCATGACAGATAAATATATGTTTTGCTGAGACGAAAATTAAATCGCAAACACTATGGGGCTTAGTAAAATTCTTTCTGAGACCTTTCAGCTTGCAGCTGTGCAGAGTCAGCAGGAATGGGTAGCAGCAACAGAGTTCAGACTAAAGCAAATTGGGGTGGGTGGAAGATAAATTTTGGATATCAAAAATTCCCCATCATCCCACTGGCCCCCAAGAGCTTCCTTGTGGCAAAAGGGATTCCAAAAGAGCTTCAGGGGAACTGAAAATATCCCCCCCCCCCCAAAAAAGTGGGGGGGGGTGGGGGCACCAATTTCACACGAAATTGATGCATGAACATGATCTCAATCAGTTTTTCATTCTTCTATATGTCAAAAAGCAGATGTAAACGATTTTATTTGCTGATTTGTATTGACAAATGCAATGTACATATTGCATTGATTCGTTCAATAAAGTGTAAGGAGACATTTGATTATTTTGGTAGCATAATGCTTTTAGCTGCGGCTAAAAATGGGTAGATGAAATATTACAACATTCATATTTGATAGATTAAATATTACAATATTATAAAGTGGTAGACTAAATATTACATGGATCAATGTGTTAAAATAGTTTTATTTCAAGTTTTTCATATTTATTCTTGCACTATTTGTTTTAGAAGGGCTTAGTCATATTTGGCTTAATATACTTTATATCATATTTCACAGTATCAAAACCTTTTCAACATATAAAATGCTAGTCTTCTGCCTAACCAAATTTTGCTGCTATGGAGCTACTTGACAAAACATGTATTTCAGAAAATGTTTGAAAAGTAGAATTCTGGAAAACCTGTTAGTATATCCAGTTATCATGCTTTTGTATCCATTATTTTTTTTCTATTAAAAGTAAAAGAAATTTAAATCTTCCCTGAATTGAACTACATAGTTTTCATATCAAAAACTTTCTGTATTCTTCCATATCTTAACAATGAGGTAGGACCCATTTTTCTTTTGGGTGGGGACACGAGAAAATAAAGGAAAGACAATGAAGGAAAAACATGAGGTTCTGTGGAAATGCTGTATTCTCTACTCAGCTGAATGTTATAAAAGTGAAAATATTCCAAGAAAAGAGTTCATATTAATTCAGAGAAAACACTTTGTTTTTTTCTGAAAGTTGCAAGTTTCTTGGCAGTTTGTCCTAATATTTTCCCCGTACAAGTGAAGCCCAATTAACAAAGCTGGGTGTTAGAAATCTTAAGGATAGCTTCCTGCTGTTATTGTCAAGCTAAGCCCAACACAACTTGTTTAGCAAAACCTTTTAGTTGCAGAAGCCAGTTGCATTAGCTCACCCATGCTGCTGCAGAAAATCTAACCTTCTAGACTTAAATGAAAGTAACCCTGGCCTACGGCTGTATTGTTGCATCAGAAGAACAAGCAATGGAGCTTAATACTGGCATAGAATATATTTGTTAAATATTAGTCTACTGTTTCGGGTTTATGAAGTTATTATTTGTTCAACTGAAAGCTGTTTAGTTCAATTGTCAATAGTTTGTCATAATTTTTATTGATTATTTGGTTTGCATTAATAAATGTTTTAGCTTGCGATAAACCTGCCAGATGGACTAATGGGGTGGTATAGAAATTAGATGATGCTGTATATAAAATAAATAAATAAATAAATAAATAAATAAATAAATAAATAAATAAATAAAGATCCCCAGTTGTACTCAAGTTACAAACACACTGAGTTACAAAAAATTTAAATTAGGAATAGAAATCCACAGGTATAGGCAAATTTTAAGTTACGGGTGGGGGAGCCTTTTTCTTTCAAGTTACGAAAGGGAAAAAGAAATTAAAGATTCCTTTTCAAACAAGCTCTTGCTTGTTTGCAATAGCAATACTGCTATTGACCTTTTCAAACTGCCCATTGTGGAAATATTTGGCACCATTTTGGGACTTTGGGGGACTCCTTTGGAGTTATTTCCCAAGTAGTTATAAGAAAGGTTGCTCATCTTATGTTGGAATGGAATTATTTTGTAATTAGAAGTACCATTGTATTCTGGATGATGTATTCTGCACTAGCTGCAGCTTCTGCACCAACCTCATAGGCATCCTCACAGAGTACACTACACTATTCTAATCTCGAGACTATGAGTGCATTGACCAGTGTGGTAGGAGATCCAACATCATGGAAGTCCCACAACTGGGCAATCCAGCGCAGATGAAAATGCGCTGTTCAGACCACTGATGCCACCTGGGTTTCCATGGTGAGCACCCATCCAGTTGGACACCCAAGATGCAGACCTCATCCTTCACGGAGTCAAACCCGCCCCCCCAATGAGAGGGAACTTCCCAAACTGCAGATGCTGGGGGTCCCAGGGGGTTCAGTCTTGCCCCAGTTCTACCTATGCCTGTTTGCCCTCATCCATTCCAGTACAGCATCCAGGCAGTGCTCTAAGGATGCCATAATGGAATGGATGACACAGTCCCTCACCACAGTCTGGTGAGAAAATTGCACAGTCAGTGGATAAGAGGTCCTCTTTTGGATTGAGAACTGGAAACAGAGTAGGTGTCAATGGGCAATTTTCACAATGGAGAGAGGTGAAAAGCGGTGTGCCCCAGGGATCTATCCTGGGTCCATTGCTTTTCAATCTGTTCATAAATGACCTGGAGACAGGGATGAGCAGTGAGATGGCCAAGTTTGGGGATGATGTGAAACTTTTCCAGGTGGTGAAGACCAGAGAAGATTGTGAAGAGTTCCAGAAGGATCTCTTCAAACTGGGAGAATGGGCTGCGAAGTGGCAAATGCAATTCAATGTAGGAAAATGTAAAGTAATGCATATTGGAGCAAAAACCCAAAACTTTATCTGTCAACTCATGGATTCTGAGCTATTCCTGACGGATCAGGAAAGAGATCTTGGTGTGCTGGTGGACAGCTTAATGAAAATGTCTACCTAGAGTGTGACAGCCTTGAAGAAGGCCAATTCTATGCTAGGAATCATCAAAAATGGGATTGAAAATAAAGCAAGCAACATTATAATGCCATTGTACAAAACAATAATAAGGCTTCACCTGGAGTATTGCGTAGAGTTCTGGCCACCGCATCTCAAAAAAGACATAGTGGAACTGGAAAAGGTGCAAAAGAGAGTGACTAAAATGATTACTGGGTTGGGGCACCTCCCTTATGAGGAAAGGCTACAGCATTTGGGGCTCATTAGTCTGGAAAAAAGGTGGCTGAGGGTGTTATGATTGAGAAGTACAAAATTATGCAGGGCATGAGTCAAGTAGATAGAGGGATGCTTTTCTCCCTCTCAAAGAGTACCAGAACTAGGGGACATCCACTAAAATTGAAGGTTGAGAGAGTGAGAACAGACAAAAGAAAATACTTCTTTACCCAGCATGTTGTTAGTCTGTAGAACTCCCTGCCACAGGGCATGGTGATAGCATCTGGCCTGGATGCCTTCAAAAGGGGATTGGACAGATTCCTGGAAGAAAAGTACATCACAGGTCACAAACCATGATGGGGATGTGTAATCTCCAGGCTTAAAAACAGGTTACTTCAAAAGCGAGATGCAGAGGAGTGGTATCAGGAGACAGACATCTAGTCTCATGCGGTCCCAGATGCATTTGGTGGGGCCACTGTGAGATATAGGAAGCTGGACTAGATGGGCCTTTGACCTGATGCAGCATGGCTCTTCTTAATGTTCTTATGTACTTAAGGATGGAACAGCATCCTCAACATATGGCAAAAAGGAGATATAGATCTGGGTGTCACCAGCGTATTGGTGACATGAACCTCCATACCTCCTGACTACCCTCTCCAGTGGCCTCATATTGATATTAAAGAGCATGGGTGAAATTATCAACCCCTGCTGCACCCCACAATTGGAGGTCCATGAGGTGGAGGTTATCTCACCCAGCTGTATTCTCTGGCGATGGTCCTCCAAGAAGTATTAGAATGGAGGAAAGGAACCATTCCTATACACAACCAGGATAGTAAAATCATGCATGGGGACACTAATATGTTCTAGTTTCTGACATCTTCATGCATCTCTGAAGACAACAGAGGGATGAAGCATCCTATTTATTTGGGAGGTTTTATCCCTATAGATGAGGCAGGTCCAAACTTCGGCCCTCCAGATGGTTTGGGCCACAATTCCCACAGTCCTTTGTCATTGGCAGTCTAAGCTTAGAATTCTGGGAGTTGTGGTCCAAAACATGAGGCGGGCCGAAATTTGGACATGCGTGCCATAGATGTTCTGGTGTGCTGGATATAATGGATTAAACCAGGCCTGCACAATGAGTCAGCCACGTGCTACCAGTAGCCCGTGAAGCATTAAAAAGTAGCCCGCCAGCGGATTTCCATAATCAGGCCTATGGAACTTCACGATTGGCCCACCTGCGTTTGGGCCCTCCCACCTCCGTTCCCCATTCCTTCCCTTCTTTCATCTGTAATGTGTCTCCTGCTTGATTATATCTCCCTTCTGATCTCCCTGTCTATTGATCTGCCAACACTTTGCAAATGGTTATATTTTTCCGATCCCTGGGCTTCTTAAACTCTGCATCCTAGTTAAAGGACTAGTCCAGTGGTTCTCAACCTGGGGATCGAATGAACAGGATTTATCTCTCTCTCTTTCTCTGGCCTGTCTGTGCAAGATGAGTTGCAAGCGGCAGCAGCGAAAGAGCTGAAGAAGACTGAGTCCCCGGAGGTAGTGGTGATGCTGTTCTTTCCCCCTCCTGCCCTCCCTCCCCCTCTGCCTGAGTGTCCTTCCAGTGGGAGGGGATGCTGCTGCCACTGCCTTCTGCCACCAGACTCTCTCTCTCTCTCTTCTCTTGTCATTGAACTCCAGCACCTTGTTTTGAGAGTTAACTTGAGAAAGCCACAGATGGGGAAGGACCGGGCCGGGGGGGGTGAGAGAGAGACAGAGAAACAGAGAGAGAAGGGAGAGGATGATGGAGGGAGCGAGGGAGCAAGAAAGAAAAGAAGGAAGGAAGGAAGGAAGGAAGGAAGGAAGGGAGGAAGGGAGGAAGGAAGGAAGGAGGGAGAGGAGGAGGGGAGAAAGGAAGGAAGAAGGGAGAGGAGGAGGGAAGGAAGGAAGGAGAGGAGGAGGGAGGGAGGGAGAAAAAAGAAAGAAAGGAGAGGAGAGGAGAAGAGGGAGGGATGGAGGAGGAAAGAAAAAAGAAAAAGAAAGAAAGAAAAGAAGGAGAGGAGGAGGGGGAGGAAGAGAGGTAGAGAGAGAAATAAAGAAGGGAGAGAAGGAGGGAGGGAGGAGAAAACTTTTTAAAACACTTATTTTTAACCTTAGTTTTCATGTAGTAGATCTTAGGCACTTTGGGCCGGAAAAAGTAGCCTGTTGAAAGTTGGACTGCCCTGGATTATACCATATTCCAGGCCTGCACAACACGTTGGCCGTGAGCTACCTGTCACCCACAGCACTGTCAGAAGTCACCCACCAGGTCCCTGCCAGCCTCCCGATGGTAGGCAAGTGGGCAATCAGGTGGGTGGGTGAGTGAGCCAGTGGCGTATTTGGGGGTGCAGGGGGGGCATCTGCCCTTGGGAACAGCATCTTAGGGCACCAGATTGACGGATACTCTCAGTCTGTTCCCTCCCTCCCTTGCCAACACAACTCTCTCAACTTTCCTGTTCGCTTGCCTCCTTCATTCCGGTGGCAGGAGAAACCCAGGCATCTGGCACACGCCTGCCCTCCTTCCCCAAAAGCCACATGCATGCTGAGGTCAAAACGGGAGCAAAGGAATGGGCAAGCAAATGAGTGAGTGGTTGGATGAGCTGGCGGGTGGGTGGGCGAGTGAACTGACGAGCAGGCAGGTGGGTGAAGAAACCAGGAAGTCACATTTTAAAATGCAAGGCTTTGAAGACAAGCAGCAGCGGCAGATCGCCACCGCTGCTTCCCTTCCAAGCCCCATGGGTCCTTCCGTCCTTCCGCCACTGCCATGCCGCCACCACCACCACCACCCACTGGGCTCAGGCACACCAATGAAGCGCTTGCATGTTCATTTGCACACACATGCTTCTGGAAGTAGACTGCAAGGAAGTGCAGTGCTTCAGAAACTGGAGCACGGGAATGTCTGGCAGGTGGAAATAGTCCGTGGGCTGTTCAAAGTTGGACAGCCCTGCTATATTCCATTAATGCATATTGGAAAAGATAAAGAAGATGATGGTGATGATAGAAAAGAACAAAGTGCACTGTGTTGTACCACATGGCAAGGAAGCTGTGGAGTTGTGTAAATATTCTTCTCATGAGAATTTTTAAAAACTCTGTAACCTCTATGAACAGTATAATTGTCCCCAACCAGTCCACCAAATGAGTTGATGGAGCAGTATCACATTCACTACTGTCACTTTTATTGAAGTGATATTTTTTCTGTAAGGACTAGATGAAGATATTTATGGATTATTTTCTGTATCTGATGTGACAGGGAACCTTGCATGTTGATGGAGCATTGCTATTCCCATTTTTCCTCTGAGATCTATTTCAGAGCCTTACTTTTGAATATTCTTATGCCAACAAGCCATTTGGGAAATGTGAAGCACTCATAATCTGAGATAGAAACATGTCAGGCATTTTATAGCACTAATGTAATAGAAGTGGATGTAAGAACTGGACATTGGTCAGTGTCTCAAATTTTCCCAAGGCAGATGCTGTTGAAAGATGGCTAAGAATATCTGTAACCATGGACAAACATTTCCTTTAAAGCAAATGAGTAATGTTGTGGGATATAAAAACCAGGCTATTTTAGATTATATGTAGTCAACAATATTACTAGTTCTAGTTGAAATTCTCTGTTCCAATCCTCACTTTGGACAAATACTGTAGTGTCAGCAAAGTTGTATCCAGCATAATGGTAGAAGAAAAATTACAGGAAGTGCCAATATTCTGTTACTGATTGTGCAAGCCTAAGAAAACTGGCAAAATACAGTGTGATGTATTTGTATTGTGTTGTGAAACTGTTCCGGTAGCTTTTTGCACAAAGGCTCAAACAAGTGGAATTATATATTGCATTTGATATTTGTTCATGGATTAAAATAATGTGGTAGAAATATTCTACTTGTGGATTCCCTTTGATTGAACTCTTAATGTTTCTAATTTTTCCAGTTAGTGGAATATCTAAGAGGAATCAACATTTTAATTAAGATTTAGAAACCTGTTTGCTCTGCACCTTGAGTAGCAGCCAATGTAGGTACCTTCATTAGTAAAATATTTATTTACTTCACTATTTTTCCTCTTCCTTGCCAAGGAAAACCTGTTGTCATCTTCACATACACCATCCATGTGTTGAGTTATATTCTACAGAAACGCCTAGCTATTGTTTGGTCTTTGACATTTTGGGGGTTTTTTTTGAAAAAAAATACCTTTCCCTTTAATAAAGTCTACTTTATCGTCTTATAGGTTGAGAAAGAAGTATCTCCATTTTTCCTGCCTAAATAGTAAAGTATATTAGGGTAGAGGATTCATTATCTTCCTATTATTCTATCAAGTAGCCCTTTACAGCTTTAGGGGCTTGGTGGGTTTTTTTTTTTAAGCTAATGAAGTGTGTGCATAACCTCTCTCCCACAGTAATCAATGCTTTACTGGATCTTGCCCTCTGCTATTTACTTCTACTAACTGCAAAATACCTTATGTGTTAAATATAGGGTGAAGTGGATGGAATGAAAAACAAGTATCAGGTAACTGTAAAATTAGTATCTGTTGTGCACATATACGTTGACTTTAGCATGAATACTTAAAAGACCTTTTAAAATAATTCTAACTACTTTGCATTACAGAGATGTATATACACTCTGTAGGATCACAGAGTCTTAATGAAATTATATGTGCAATGTAGTGTGGAGCCAAATGACAGTTATACTCAGCTGGGACTAAACAAGTACTAGCTTTTATTATTGGTACAAGCTTTTTGCAATGAACGAAAAGAAACAGCTTATACAAACTCATAGTCCATGTCTGCTTGGGAAAACCCTGAGATTTATGTCTTTATGTTGTAAGATATTGTCAGTCTTCAAAAAATGCCTAGAACTTGTCAGTGAGGTTGTTTTGAGGTTCATGGTTGGCATAGAATACAGATGCAGCAGTTATGACTTAATTCCTGCCTTTTGATAAATCACTCGCAAGAACTGATATCCTATTAACTTATCTGGTCTTACCTCTAAACCAGGCCAAGTCCCAAAGCATATTTGTAACTATGATCTCAGTTTCTTCAATTGGAGTTAATTCGCTGTACTCTAAAGGTGTGTACACTTGTCTTTGTATAGTTCATATTGCACTTTGGGGCTAGCTATCATGGTGCCTTCACCAAATCACCTAAACCAGGCCTGCCCAAAGTCCGGTGGCCCACCAGGCCATTCTGAGTGGCCCACGGCTGACTGGCCCACCCCTCCCTCCCCCTCCTTCACCCCATGTCTTTTTAAAAGAAAGTGGGTGGGGCTTGCAGTTGGGTGGCAGGGTTGGGGAGCAACCGGCCCCTGACACATTCTCAGCCACCAAATCTGGCCCTCCTTACAAAAAGTTTGGGCACCCCTGACCTAAACACTTTAATAGCATCAAACTTTAGCTGGGACTTATGCACCACACCCCAACCTACATTGAGAACTGGGAAGAAGATTCCAACGGGTACATCCCAAAACTTTAGGAACAAATTTATTTTGTAGGAAATAGGTGCCTGCTGCCTATATGCCATTGTTTCCCAGAAAAAAAAGACTGAGATTTTGGCAGTATGAGAACCTTCAGTGGCAGTAGAGACCCAGTAATACAGCAATGATCTCAGTCAGCATACCAACTAAATGTTGCAAATATTGCTCAGGCTTTGAAAATTAGTTAATTCAAATGAAGTGCTATTTGCTCCAATTAATGGAGGTAAAACTAAGTAACATTGCAATTCTACTTAGAGATCTTTGTCCTGTCTCAGTAACAGATCTGTGACTAGAATCTTTAGATGGTTCTATATGGGCACATTCCAGTTAATGTGAATGCATTGATGACCTCACTCAAGCATACATCACAAGTGAACAACCTGTTTTTACAACGTAGCAAAAGATAAGGTCACTCTTTTTGTAATGCAACCATATACATCTTAGTTAATTTTATAGCAATCGGTGTGCACTCACACTGAACAGTGTGAGATAAATAAGGAGTGAAGCTCACACTGCCTTATCCCATTCTTTGCTTTTTTTTTAAGTAGTGGGGAAAGCTGACAGTTAGTAATACTGAAAGTGTAATGATAAGTGACTGACAGTGTGTGTGTGTGAAGCAGTAAATGTATTGAATTACTTTTTAAAGCAATGTTCCAAGTTCTAAAATGTGCATTATTGTGTTTAAAGCCCACTCATAGAATCAATTCCACAGTTGTTGAGGTAACTACAGTAGCCATGTATGCTCTGTCCTCATTTTAGAGTGTGAATTCATCATTATTTTATATAAACAGGCATATTATCACATGATAAGTTCAATTATCAGTAAGCAATGAAATTTTCAATACTTATTGTTTGAAGTCGCATTGCTTAGCATAGTATGTTGTAACAAGCGTGGGCCCATTAAATCACTGGGGACCTAGTGAGTCATCTGCTCCATACATTCCATTGATTCATTGGCCTACTTTAGTTGAGACTAAACTAGGCTAAACAACAAGATATGAGCCATTATATGTTAAATACCCCTTTTGTTGAAATGAAAAATGATGATGATGATGATGATGATGATGATGATGACGACGACGACGACACTAGGACTCAGGAACCACCAATGAGGATATCTAATATTAGAATAGCTTGTATACTAACCAAAATGCCAAATAGTCTCTTTGTATATAAGTGCCATTACGTTGCACATAAATAAAGTTCCTGGCTCTTGTGGTAAGGAATTACATTCCATACAAAAGGAAAAAGAAGAGAAGCTGCATATTTTACAGGGCTATTAGCTGAATAGTTGCCAAGTGCATATTACAGTTTTGTTAAAGTAATATAGTTAGAAAAATATTTATTCATTTATTCATTTATATCCCACTTTTCTCCTTGAAAGGACCAAAGGCAGCTTACATCATAAAACTGTTTAAAAACCCAAAAAACAAGAAATATACTTTTTTTTAAAAAAAGAACCAGTATTATATTAAAATAGTAATGATCAATATTAAACCAAACTTGAAACGGAACACAAGTTCCTTTTTTTGTTTTTCAAGTAGAAACAAACAACATCATAATAACCAATACCATAAAGTGTATCACAAATAAAGCCAATGTAGAGTGTATGATTGTGATTTAGATTCACTTCAACAGACTTTTAGTGTGGTAATATGCTTAAAGGAGTCACTCTACTCAAGATGACAACACCTTTACAGTCTTTCATTTATAAAGCCTAATAGTTACAAAATACATTTAGAATTGCTTCTTTAATCTAATGGAACTCATAAGATTCTTTAATTCCATGCTTTTAAAGTAGTGTACTAATAGTTAAGGTCTCATGCTGATAATATGGGGATTTGCCAGCAGATTGTAGTTCACTATTACTACTTTCTATTAACATCTCTTGATTGCAAAGTTTGATTATTATTTACTTAATTGCAAGAACCCATATAGCCTTTGGTGGAAAAATAGATACTGCTCTTTCACTTGCAGTCCTGCTAATAAACTGCTAATATATAGAAAACATGATGTACTTGATGAAATATATTCTATATATTCTATAAATGTTTCAAAAATTTAGCTTTTCAGAAATGAGATACTTGGGAGAACAGCTGGAGACAACTGTGTAGTTCTAATGCTGCCAGTTTTAGCCATCAAAAGGCATGCCACAGACAATTTTATGCATGCATTTTTTTCCCAAAGAAATCATTTTATATTTGCCCATTTTAACTGCATCAGTGGGGAAATCTGTCTCTCTTTTGTTTTGTTTTCTTTTAAAAGGCATCTGACATATACTTATGATAGTCTGTGTACATTTTTAATAGAGAAGCAGCACAAAAAACGAATTTGAAATTCAGAATTTTAAAAATCTAAAATTTCTGTTTTAGTCAGTATGAATCCTATACCTTCATTATTTTCCCCTTTCAAAAAACACAGAGGCAAAGCATTTCAAAGGACTTCTCTGTGCCCTCTAAGATCTTCCCAGTCATTGTACCAAACAAGAGTGCATGCCACTGCCAGGCAAGGATCCCTCTATGGCCTATAACTCTGCCTTCCTCCACCCAGATTTCCCCCCCCCCCAAAAAAAAAAAAACCCTGACAGCGACCATTTTCAGTCCCTTTGGTTCTAGTTGCTCAAGGGGAATTGTACACATGTGCCTCAGAAATAGGTCTCATGATTGTTTCTTCTAGCAAGCACAAACCTACCCTTTTTCTTTCTCATGTATAGGAGTTACAGATTCTTATTACAAAAATTTGAAACTATCAAATTCAGATAAATTCAGAACTATCTGAATGTGGCATTATTTGTGTGCTCAAATGCATATCCATATTCAACAGCATCAATATGGAAATTTGGCTGGTTGTGTTTTTATTGTACAGTATATTGAAAGATATCTTATCATGCCCTAATAATAGTAATTCACTGGCTCTTGGGGTGAGGGATACCTGAAGGGATACCATAAGTAGTATCAAGAAGAGTCAGAAAATCAAGAGCAATGCATAAATTGATATAGGAGAGAATTATAGCAACATGTCTTGTTCCAATCCAAGCAGGAAGAATGTTGGTGCACAAAGCTATAACACAGGAAGTTGTTTGCATATGGCAAAAAATTAGAAGTAAATATTGCTTCATCAGACCTTTTCATTATAATTTCTACTGTTCTTTTAATGCTGCATGTGTAGGGCCTCAAAGCTGGTTTGGTTTCCTTTCTGGTTATTTTTATGAATGTATTTTTTCTTCTTCATGCCATGCTACTCATCTGAGACATGCCAAGAAGAGTACTATAGATCAGTGGTGGAGAACCTTTGGCATTCCAGATGTTTTAGACCACAACTTCCAGAGTCCTTTGTCATTGGCAATACATGCTTGGAATTTTGGGAGGTGGTCCAAAATATCTGGAGTACTGAAGGTTCACCACCACTGCTATAGAGAGTGGTTCCCAACCTTGGGTAAAGTTGGACTTCAACTACCAGAAAGGCCAGCTGCTGGTGAAAGCTTGTGGGAATTTCAGTCCAAGAACACTTTTGTTACCCAGAGTTGGGAACCACCAGTATAGGAAATAACATTAGATTCTGTCTGTTTACCTTCAGAATTAGAAACCTCAGATTCCATTGTTCCAGGGAGCTCACCCACATGTTTATTTAGAATTATACAGAGGAATGATCTAGTGGTTAAATTCAGTTCTTCAGCCTTAATGGAGTAGGCTGAATTAATGGGACTTAGAAGGCCCTTGCTTTACTTGCACTTAAATAATTCGTATTTGCTATATCTGAATAAGATAAGTTTTTTTAAAAAATATCCAAGTTGGACTCCCTACTTTCCTCCGCATGTCTGAAACACTGGGAGATCTAAAAGTTGAAATCAAAGTATCTGTAACTAAAACTACAGTTACAGATCTTCTGTTTGCATGAAATCTTGCCTCTGCTATGTTACTCATAGGAAATTGTGGGAAAGTTTTCCAGTGACAAGTTATCCTTGCAGTTAACATCATGTTGAGTTTTGTGACTTGTGTTTTGTTGATGCATCCACCATTCGTTTGAGCCTATAGTTTTGTTCAGCTGTATCTCCAGTATTTATTCTTATTTAAATAGTATGCTAGCTGTCTACTGAAGCTTGTTTTTCTGTAAAACTGGGACAGAGTAGAGCTCAGTGATAATCAATGTAATAGGTTAAGTATGTTATTTTATAAACTTTACCTTATTGTACAGAACTTAAGAGACATGTTTGTTTTAGCATTGTCATCATAATGATCTGCTACTTGTTAAGGCAGATTACAAATTCTTTCTGATATCTTGCTCAGCAGTGAAGCTGGGGTTAAAAGTTGCTTGCTCTTCCTTTTTTCCCCCTTCTTTGTCTTTCTCTTTTGCATGAGGTTGGAAAACATCTTGGGGTTTTTTGTCAGTAATGCAGTGTTATGCCCAAAAGCATTCCCATGTTTTTCCAGCCAAGACGTTCTTTCCCTTCCTCCACATGTCTTCCCCTTCATTTTATATTGCATAATCAGGCCTACTCAAACATTCTGTGTTATTGGTGTTTTATGATCTTTTCGTGTATATTCATTTGCTTAAATTTGTTTCCACTCATCATATTTCCAATCCAAGAAATTCTCAGCATCCACAAAAATCCACATCTTAAATTATTTTTTTTGTAAGCTACTTGAGTAAAAGTGTCCAATCTTATGCTGTGCTGTATATTTGAACCCAAAACAGATAGCAGTATATAATGAGCATTAATGCAGTCATTTCAGGTTCTTGATAAATATTACATACTTGATCAAAAGAAAATTGTTTGCAGGCATTGCTGTTGTTCTGAGGGATCTCTGTTCTAAGTTTTATTGTATGAGTATATTGTGCTTGTTCATTCATCCAAATTCTGTGGTACTTGTTTTTGCCCCATTTTAGTTTTAGATCTTTGAATTGCATTCATTAGACCACTTGTTTTTTACTTACTACCACTAACTTGCTTTTCTTACTGTTGATGCTAAGACTCAAGCAATGAACACGTCATCAGTTTATCTATGGAAAATGTGCCGTTTCATAACAATGTTAGGTCATACTAAAATTTCAGCACTCTAATAAAGAATAGAACATTTAACATCTTTGCTGAAGACAGCAGCAGTTTTCAGTATGTTACTATCAGTGTGTGAATGGGAAGATACCCAATAAATAATAAGACTTTTCCTATTCTTCCTCCCAGAAGTTTCTTCTCTCTTAAAATTGCTCCTTCAAATAGTTAATATGTGAATATAATTTTAAGTGCATTGTAATTAATTCTCACAAGAGATTGCACAAATATTTTGTGATTTTGTAGCTGGCTTTAAAAATATCTTCCCTAAATCCTGAAGATGTACATTGCATTGTTAAATTCTGCCAGCAATTAAATTTATCTCTGGCTTTTCACAAAACATATCTTTGGTAAAGGATGAAAGTGATTATGTGGTTCACTGGTTTGAAAACTCCTTTGGGTATGTTTGGAGAGTCTTGCATATTTTGCATCTCCTGCCTTGAAAGCAGTATAGGCAGTGAACAATATCAGAAGCTATATTAGCTGCAGACGCCTTAAAATGTTTAGCTATCAGAAGTTACTAGCTTAGCAGCTACTTCCTTAAATTATAACCAGAGAAGCAGCTTGAAGCAACAAGTGTTTCGGCTGTGAGACATTTCTAAATATCATACGTAAAGAAAAAGAAAAATTTGTTATAATGTCCATATATAAATTGCTTGAGTATAACAATAGTATAAACAAGTTTAGTCTATTTGGCTTTTTCCTAATTTAGACTGGAATTTCCAGCTTTGAAAGCTTTTACATGTGTTTTAGATTGTAGATGTTTGAGATCTAACCAATAATGAGTTGTCTGCAATAATCAAAGTGATATATAATCTATGTTGTGTGCTATAAGGGCCTGAAAAGGATAGTTGAACTGTAGTGACAATCAAGCCAAGCAAAACAAATAAACAAAAATCCCACTAGGTACTAATAGCTATTGCTTAGCTCTATGTAGCCAAAAGGGTGTTTTCCAGACTAGACAGTTTTATCATTCACTTTGGTTTACAGACGTACTGAATTATCTTAAAAACATTGGGGGGTATATAAATATAAATATAAATATAAATAAATAAATGATCCCAGCACAGAACGCTGACTAAACATTGTGAGGACATGGAAGGAAGGAAGGAAGGAAGGAAGGAAGGAAGGAAGGAAGGAAGGAAGGAAGGAAGGAAGGATTCATCTTGTATGCCACCCAAAGCAGTCTCTGGGCTGTTCACAACACTTCAAATCACATTAAAGCAGCAATACAATATCCAATACACCATAAATGCCATAAAAGAAATAAAATATTCTCAGTACCTAAACATCTGCACTTAAATAGACAAACATTTTGACATCTCCAGTCAATAACTAAAAAAACTTGTTTCTCAAGTCTGAAAAGATGAATACGCAGTGCCCATCATTGAAATATGACTCTTTACATCAACAATTAGATGACGCAATCAGTTTCTTTCTAAATAAGCAAACATGTCCAGTGAGTCTGAAATACCAGCTTTTGTTGAACCAAACATAGCCTTAGATTTAGAGAGATATTTAAGTGTGAAAGCTATGGTAGATTTACATTGGTTAATTTTTCCAGTTCTTTATTTCACTCCATTCTCATTTTATTAACATCAAATTGCATATTTTCTGATAGACATTTGTAAACTATGGTTATTGGTCTCAATTTCTCTGAAAATGCAATTAATGCTTCTAAAGAAGCCAGGATTGCCAAGGCAGTCAAGGCCAGTGGTCTGTATATAGATGCCAAAAGATGTTCTAATTGTAGATATAACCAGTGCTACTTTAGAAGCTAGGTCCTATGTAACTTGCAATGTTGAAAACAGTAAAACTGTGGTCTGGGCTTATCAGTTGGTCTAAGGTGTATAACACATGTCTTGCAATTTTCAGATCAAGAATTTATTATTTATTTAAATTTATTTAAAATATTTTATCCTGCCTTTTTCCTTAAAAGGATTGCCCCACAGAGTTAATTTATTATGTGCATATGGATTGTAATGGAAGAAAAACTGTACATTATGGTAGCCTCGCTGCTGAAATTTTAGGAGGGTAACTTTTGTGCTATGTGGGCTGAACCTAAAGCAGTCCAGAAAAAAGGGGGTGGGTCAAGGAAAAAGATTCCTGTAAGTCAAGGGAAGAGGTCAGTCAGAGGAGCTCCCCTCAAAATACAGTAGGCTAGAGCATCACAATGAAAGGCGCTCAGACTCCTCATATGCTAGATGGTTCCTCTTTTTTCATAGGCCCTGCCTGTGCCAGTCTGTCAGTTGGCTGACACATATGTGGCGAGAGGCTGCAGGCCCTTGGCTCCTAGAAGGGAAGTTGGGCCTTCTTGTTTTGAAGATGGCAAGGTCGGTGCCAGGTAGGCCAATGGGGGCAGTAGGAGTGTGGGGGTGGGTTCATAGGGATTCAACAACACAACTCATACATGTGGGTCCAAGTCACAAGTCAGATCATGAGCAAAGCAGATAGAGGGATGCTCTTCTCCCTCTCACAAAGTACCAGAACTAGGGGACATCCACTCAAAATGACAGTTGGGAGAGTGAGAACAGACAAACGAAAATACTTATTTACCGGGCATGTTGTTAGTCTGTGGAACTCCCTGCCACAGGGTGTGGTGATGACTTCAACAGGGGATTGGAAAGATTCCTGGAGGAAAAGTCCATCACAGGATACAAACCATGATGTGGGATGTGTAATCTCCAGGCTTTAAACCAGGGTACTTCAAGGCCCAGATGCAGGGGAGTGGTATCAAGAGACTGACAAAGTATCTAGTCTTGTCTGCTCCCAGAGGCATTTGGCGGGGCCACTGTGACATACAGGAAGCTGGACCAGATGGGCCTTTGGCCTGATCCAGCACGGCTCCTCTTACTGTTCTTACGTTCTAATGTTCTTAAAGATTTAGCCAGTGGTAGGAATTAGTAGAAAGGTAGATGAATTCTAGGGCAGTGGAAAAAAGAATGGTCATATAAAATTAGTAATTACTTGAAGCATCACAATTTCTTTTTGGACTCTGTGTAATCCTGGACAAAGCATGGAATCTTCTCAAGCAGTTGCACACTCTTGTTTCTTTCCTTAATTAGAACCTGTGTGTTAAGTACTATCCTATCTGTTGTAGACAGGAACCTTTTATGGCCCAAAAGCAAGAACCCTGCTTTATTATGTTGGGCAGATCCTCCCCCCCCCCACACACACACACCAGTACATTATGACCATGCTCATAGATCTGTGCCATTGCTAGAGTGCCATTTCTGGAAATTATTTTTGTCTTGTGTACACAATGCAAAGCTGTCCTTGAACAGCACCAGTGGAATGTAAAAAAACACATTTTGCTTTATGATAATCAGTACAAGTGGATGGTGTGGGGAGAGAGGAAAAGAGAGATCAGTGACGATGTTAGTTAGCCGATATAACCCTATGTATAATGTAAGTACGAAGTGAGAACAGCCCATCTTAAAGAAATACTCTAGTGACTTTTACAGAGTAATACTCGGGCACAGTCTTCATGTCTTTAATTTATGAAGACTGAAGAATATCTCAGTTTTTGAAGCAGCACTAGTTTTGACCTTTCAGTTACTGTGAGCTCAGCAAAAGGTTGTTGATTAATTTTGCCCCTTAAACGGTGGTAGCTGGGCTGTTCATTCCTTTTTAATAAGCAGGCCCAATTTTAATGCTGCTGACTTAGATGTAATAAAATCTTCTTTGTATTAGGCTTCCTCTATATTAATAATAAGGTCTGTATTAGCAGTTTACAACTAAATGGCATTGGAAAATTCAACTAGCTTGCATTAAATCAATTTTATAGCAAGATGGCTTTGTCTTGACTCACACCTGATACTTTTCAACCTTATAGGGCAAGCCTGCTTTTAAATGAGCTTGAAACAAAGGGGTTTGAGTAGTGTGTTTTGTAAAACCTTTTCACAAAGAGAGCATTTATTTCCAGTGCTTGTTTTTATTGATATCACAAATTACTGCCACGGCTAGCGTAGCAATAAAACAACCTAATTCTGGGTGAAGAGATAAATTTAAGATTAAATTGTTGCACTTCTTTTCCTTTTGTTAATGAGCCATAGTCAAAATGTGCAATGCTCAGTTGAATGACAAGTATTTGAATTGCCAGCAATGGCCAAAAATGATAAAAATGAAGCCCTGCTTGCAAGTATTTACTGTGTAATAATGTTCACTACATGTGCCGTGCATTATTACATCTGTACATGTGCTGTGCACTTCATCCACCTGATGAACAAGATAATGCATGGTAAAGCAATACTTCGATGAAATATGATAAAGCAGTATTTATTAATGAGAAATCAGAAAATATTAGATGATTGGGCACAACTATTGAAAACTGTTTGATTTGATTGGATGCACCACATGATAATGCCAGTGGTAGTTCTCTGATACAAATTAACTATCTTACTGTCTTGCTTAGTAAATGGATTAGTAAATTAATCCATGAAATTCTTAATACTAGTTGTAGTGTTCCAAAAAGCAAATAATAATAATAATAATAATAATAATAATAATAATAATAATAATAATAATAATAATAATAATAATAATAATAATAATACCTTTGAAAAGCTGTAACTTCGCAGTTTAAATGTAATGGTTTTCTTACAGGTAAAGTATTAATGGTCAGAGTATTCAGTGGTGGCGAACCCTTGGCACTCCAGAAGTTTTGTACCACAACTCCCAGAATTCCAAGCCTGTATTACCAGTGACAAAGGACTGTGGGAGTTGTGGTCCAAAACATCTGGAGTGCCGAAGGTTTGCCACCACTGGTACACATGGTCTATTAAATCAGATCATGCATCCATCTCAGTCTGCATTGTTAATACTGATTGACAAGAACTCTCCTACGATTTACGATGATAGTTTTCGCAATCCAACCATAGGATTGAACCTACTCAGACCTTGCACATATCTATAACCTATCGTCTGACACAGGGAACAGCCAAGGAAATTTGTTTAGAATGAAAAATTGTTTGATGAGTAGTGGACATTAGAATACAAGCATGATTAAGAAATCTTTGAAAGCTTTTTGCTGTTTTACAGTAGAATACCCTGAGATAACGTGTAAGCTTCAGAGAAACCTAAAGGTTACACACTTCTCCTTAGAAAAACTATTTTGGGCAGGATCATAGAAATACAGAAAATGTAAGTACAGGAGATCCATGCATTTGCAGATAACTTATTCCAGAATCAGAAAGTACAGTACTATTATTCTAACCAGTCTGGATATTATTTAGAAGCTTGCTTTCTCTTACACATCCCTTAATATTTGGAAACCAAAACAGTTCCCTACTTTGGACTCAACAATTTTATACTGTTGTAGGTAGGATAGAAAAGGATTTTGGTCCATGTCCTTCAGACATAAGCCACTACTAACTGGCAGCAATGGGAGATATGGAGCAAGAAGAAAGTTCTCCCATTCCCCCTCAGTCTACTTGATAAGAAATGGTTTCATTTCCTTTCTTTCTTTTTTCATGAAAGGACTTTTGTGTCCCCCTTATGGAGTTCTAAGAACGAACTACCATCTGCGGCTTCACTGTTTAAAAGTCTTTGTTAGTAACTTTGGTTCCAAATTCATTACTGCAGTCGAGTAGTTCATAGCCTGGTGCAGGAGATAAACCCTTTGCAAATGAAGACAGCATCCATTTTCCTTCTACCTCAGGCCACAAGGAATTGATTGCTGTAATAAAATGACAGCACCTTGTAATATACTGACGGCTTTTTAATTTGAAAACTAGCTTGAGCCTGATTCAAAGCTTGTTTAAAGCTAATTTATGGCCTGCATAATGTACAGCTGAATCCAGGATAAAGGATGATGTATGAAAACTGATAAAGTTAACAAAATACATTCAAATGTATCATACTGGAGAAAGAATATTCCTGTTCTTTAGTATGTATCTTTCATATGATATTTAAATAAGGTTGTAAACACAGACATAAATTTTGCAGCATTTTATTTCAGACATTCTGTTTGTTTGTAAGACTAGCCTTGATTGTATATGTATAAATAATATACTTTTTGAGGATTCTGTCTTATACATTGTACCTTCCTAAGGTAAATTACATTTACAAATTCCATATTTTAATTTTATCAATTTTATATTTAGTGTGTGGCTTTTCATGGCTCCAGATTTCTGGTTATAGGTCTGCTTCTTCTCGGGTATGACTTTGCTGTTTTAACATGTCTAGAGGTGAAGAAACTATTTTAAATACTCTTACCAGTCTTGAAGGTATCTATTTTGATAGCCTGATGGTTTAATGTTACTTGACAATTCGTATATTTGACTTTTTAGTTTTATGCATGTAGGTGCCGTATTTTTCCATCTATTACACCACCATGTATAAGATGACCCCCAGTTTTCCAACCTAAAATTACAGTTTTGCAACCATGCAGTTTTCACCTCGGCTTACTTCTGTGTATAAGAACACACACCCAATTTTTAGCCTAACAATTTGGGGGGGGGGGAATAGTCTTATACATGGGAAAATACTGTAATTCTGGATTCATATGGGTTGTATTATGTATTAACATGGTGTTGAACACCACTATTTTTCTATAACACACATCTGTTCACTATTTTTTTCAACAATTCTGTACATTATTTTAAATGTTTTTCCCCTAAATTATTGATACATTCCTATGCCCCGGACTTATAAATCTTGCATGTTCTTACATGACACAGCTATATTTTCATAATATAATCCTGTTGCTAGCATATTTGTGCCCTTTTCAGCATTGTGGAAACTTGTTAAATAAATGAACAATATTCCATGTAGCATTCCTCCAAATGAAACAGATGCATATTAATTGTGTAATATCCAAGTAGCATAAAATAAATGTTAACTTTGTTGGAAAAGGAAAGGCGTTCTGCTTCTTTATACTTTTCTTTCTTTCTTTCTTTCTTTCTTTCTTTCTTTCTTTCTTTCTTTCTTTC
>JAHTLZ010003542.1:58381447-58398081 GCA_023846285.1 Phrynocephalus versicolor | reverse complement strand
TTCTTTCTTTCTTTCTTTCTTTCTTTCTTTCTTTCTTTCTTTCTTTCAATAACTGATACATCACAATAAGACGTGCATAAATGGGATGGCATATACAGTAAATTTGTAATGACTTTTCCAGAAAGAAATAGCAACCTCATCAGAGAGCAATGCATTTCTTTTGATTTTCTAAATAGCTCAGTAAATGTAGCTATCCAAAGAAGAAGCCAAGATGTTTACCATGTGTAATTTCTACGGCAAAGGAAAGCTAAACACAAAAGTTAATCTGCTAGAAAATAAAAATGCAAAATGTGGAGAACACTCTTTTGAGTTATTTTAGTATATTATTGCACAAATGCTTCCACTCTTCCTGTATCATTTCTTATTGACACAAGCTAAACATGCGTGGGTTTTTATGCAAATTGCTGTACTCTGGAGGAAATCATGGTGTCATATATCTTCATCTGTCCAAACAGTCATGAATTTATTTTTTATTTTTCTGGAAATCTCTTTCCATGGACAGTAGTGGCAAGTTGCTAAAATCTGGCTCATGTTGTACTGAGTGTTGTACCATGTGTAGCCTGCATAACTAAATTGTAAGTCGCCCAGAGAGTGCTTCAAGCACTATGGGGTGCTTTATAAACAGAACGCTTTACTTTTTTGCTTTTTTGAGAAGGAGCCTGGCTTTACCAGACTGGACTGCAGTTGGATGCGTGAGTAGGTGTACACAGAGCAATAGCAATGACAATTCCTTAGCCAATCAGTGGGCAGCAGCAGTTTAATAATCCCAGTGTACATTCTGTCACACACAACCACCCCTTGCTATTTTACAGTATGTTTTGAGCAAAGGAGAATTTTGTTTTTCATATAAAATTTAAAACCTTATGTTCTTACAGGATACTTGTTTCTTTCAGAATATTCTGTTGCGAGTGAAATATATTGGTATTGCAGACTCTGCATAAACAGTATTCAGGTCACATAATATAAATTAATAAATAAATGCAAGTCTTGTTAATGGTAACTAGTTATATTAGGTATTTGAGCAGTAAATTTCTTAGGCTTTCAACTTCTTTTCAGTTGTGGCTCTTGTATCTATGAATTTGTATATTTGGGTCATCCATCTACAATATGCACACATGCAGTTTTTTTGTGTCTGTCTTCCAAATTGCCTCCTAAAAGTATAATACTTGCCAAAAATGCAAGTTTAAGGTTTTGTTTTTATGGCCAGTTAAGCTTTCACATGGGAATGCTAGGACACTGGAGGAGATTTCATTTAGCAAACTAATACACTGGTACCTTGTATAAAGGAATTAATTCGTTCCAAATGAAATTCTGTTAAGCAAATTTTTCTTTATTCCAATTTCCCATAGGAAACATTGAAAACAGAGTAATCCCTAAGCATGACCATTTTTATGTTGTATGCATTTGCCCCATAGGCGATTCTGTTAAGCAAATTTCCCCTATCTCTGGATTTTTTATGTTGTACAGATTTTATGTTATGCAAACCATTTGTTATACAAGGGTCCACTGTATATGACTTTTCAACAAATGTTTATTCTCTTCTTGCCCAGAGTACCTTGCTCAACCACGTTGTTAGGTACAAAGGTAAAATGTCTATTAAACTATCATTTCTGTTGGACAAAAAATATTAATGTTCTTAATCCCTCTGATTAGAATATAGTATGTCCATCTATTATGTATAAAGCAAAAATTAACAGGGTTTAAATACTTCAGTTTCAACAATGCAAAAAAAAAAAAACCAAATTTTGGAAATTAAAGATTCCTTGTGTCAGTCAATACGTTCTGCCAGATCATAGTGCATTGTTGAAATATTCTCATGGAGTACCACTTCAGCACAGTACTGAGGGGTATATTTGTCTCTGTTGCCCCCAGGACTCGGAGCCGTCAATTGAGGTTGTCTTAGAGGCCTCAACTAATGTTGTACCCTCTACCTCAAGAAGTAGCTCTGAACAGCTGATACCACTGGCACAGAAACTTCCAAAAGAGGTAGGACATTGTGCATCTGTTACTGCATCTGTCACTGAATTAGTGATTAAGCTCTCGGATTTTATTAAATTTGCTGTTCTTAGTATTGATTTATTTTAGTTCATGAAAGAATAATTATAAAATTACTGGTTATCCCAACCGAAAAGTTATTTTTGTCTGCAATAAATTAATATAGCTTAGCTTGACAAGTCTGCCACATTCCAGGCTGTCCACAATAGACATTGCATATTTGAGAAAACTGGTTGGAGCTTGATTCTCAGTCTTTCTCTGAGACAACTAATTTTTAGGATAATTAATGTTTTAATTCATGTTTAATTTTTCTTCATCAGCAGTCAAACTGTAAGAAATCCTGAAGGGGGAGTTATGCTATGGCAAACTATGTAGCAAGTATTTGGAAGCAGAGTCACGGAAACTGGACCTATTTTCTCATGAGAGCAAAATGTTTCACTACTCATCCAAGTAGCTTTGTTGTAGCAAGTAAAGCAATGTCGAGTTTCACTCATCTAGCATCTAAAGTTAGTTAACTCGCCTACATTATAAAACTTCTGTCTCAGCATTGTTCTTGCTCTCACATACCCACTCTGCCCATACTGAGTGTTGAGATAACTTTTGTTCATTTTCTAAATAACAAATTATCAAGATGAGAAATTAGAAGTAGGAATGCTTGAAGAAATTGTGTTGATGCCTATCTTTGAAACTATTAAAACCCATAACTGAGATTTTAAAAAAATCTCTGCAACTATAAACTATTGAAAGTGATTACAAGAGTTTAAACTTAGCTAGTATTATAGGCTGTGATGGGTTAATTGAGTACATCTTTGTTGGGATGTCAGAGTTCAAATTGCTGTTTTTCATGGGTCTGCAAGTGTTTATGCATGCCAGCATTTTCAAATACTGTACACCAAATAAATTTCATATCTGGCAAGCAGAGTTAACCATTCGACTTCATCCTTGACTTCTTTCACCTTCTGCTAGAGTCAGGGACCTTTCTGCATAAAATGAAAACACTCAATTGCAGACCGATGAAGCTGTTTGGATGAACAGCGAAACGTTTCTATCTCTCAAAAAAGAAGTCCAGTAGCCATGACTCAACTCCCAGATAAACGCACCTGGATGACTGAGAATCTTCACAGACGTACGCAATTGCAGTGAATGCTCTCTTTTCATAGGGGTTTTATATGAGTTCATTCTTCATAACTTGGAAATGTTACTCTTATGGAAACCATCGCATCTCCGTGTCTGATGTCAAGTTTTGTGTGTGTGTTTGTATGCTTGTGAAATCATACTAATAGAACTGCTAATTGCCACTATGGATGCAACATGCCTTCTCTTTTTTGTCCCTGCCATGCGGGGCTCTTTTCTGGGTGCTCACACATGTGAGGGGTGGGGGTGGGAAGGCCCCACACAGAGAAGGGGTGGTGTGTACATGCTCTTTAGAGGGAACCCTGTTATCATGGTACCTTACCATTAGATAATCCCTAACACTCTACATTCTATTTATAAGGAGGACAGATATTTATGCAAATATTAGTCTTAATGCCTAGTATTGAGTTTCTTTGTTTAGGTTTCACAAAAACAATAGTTTCAATGTATGATTGGTGGCCTTCTGTATGGTGGTTGCAAACTGTGTTCTGGTGTAGACTGTACAGTTCAATAACTTTAACATAGTGGCTTAGCTTAGTAATTTAGTTTGCAACAGAGTTGAAAGAACTTCCTAGCTAAGGAGGAGACTTCCAGGTAAACCCAAATATACTTTGTTTATTTCTAAGACCGCTTCTGAAATCTGCATCCCTTTGTGATTATTGGGCAGTGAGAATGGGACTGAAAATGAGTTACCATATGTCAGCCATGTTCTATGGCATCTCAAAATTCCCTTATCTGCCTGCAAGTAATGAGATGACATCTTTTATTCTCCTTCCCACTCACCCCTGGAAAATTAGTTGTATACATCTTTTTTTTAAAAAAAAAAAATCAGTTTTCCTTTTGCCTCATTTGTAACATTGTTGTGTTCTTTTTAACTGATTAAAAACTGCTAGACATTGTTTTATGCCCTACATTTAATAACAAAAACTGTGAGAAAGCAAGAAAAACAATACCGCTTTTCAGGCTGGTTTGTCATTCTATATGCTTAAACTGAAGCAGCTGAATTACAAGACTGCTAGTTTAAATATGAATTAATTCAGTTAAAATATTTTCACAAATCTAAGGCATTTCTCTTTATTTTTCACAGCTCATGCCTTTCTTTAGAATACATTTACTCCAGTTTTTTCTGTTACAGTACTCGGGAAGGTATTTAATACATGACTTGGTGTCATTTGCATTATACAAGAAGATTAACTTTAAAAGTGGTGCTATTAATCTGTGGAACTCTACATATTGACCTATGAAAGAGCATAATTGTTAGCTTAATTAAGTTAATTAATTGTCACACTCTGACGAACCTAGTATTGAGAAGAAATTAAAGGCAAATAGAAATTGGTTAGAAATCATATTTTATGGAATTTTATATGCATTCTGTTTAGATGACATCAGCATCTATTAAGTACAGGCTACTAGAAATGTTAAAATTTTGTTTTATTTATCCTAATGGATAATCTGTCAAACTCCCCAGAACAAGATAAAAATGTGTTGGAGTTGCAACACGTATCTTGTCATTGTTCATGTTACGCTTGGAAGTGGGAGAACTCAGATAAGAATTCAAGTTTTCTTTGGCGTCCTGCACTTTTCAAGTTCTGTTGTGTGGATGAGCTCCACATTGACATATGTACGTTCTGCCTAAGCGGTCCAAGTACATGCCTATCAAAGGTTTGTCGTTGTTCATTATAAATTAAATTTGCATTCCCCTCCCACCCCCAAGCACACTCCCTTCTGCTGCCTGTGAGTCTATGACTATTGTTGCAATCCCATCAAACCTTCTGGAGCACAGCAGAGGCTACTAAAATTATGCACAGGTAGAAGAAAAATCAATGTAAAGAAAGTTTTATTTTTCATAATATTAGCAGTCAGGATTGTTTGATGAAGCTGATTCTTTGGAGATTCAGGACAGAGAAGACATGGTTTTTGCATAGTTATTTAATTGATGTTTGCATCTTATTTGCAAAGAAAGCACTGATGACACATAACTTGGATGGCTTTAAAATGGCTTCAACAATGTATGGAAGTTAAGTTTATCAGTGGCTGTCAGTCATGACAGATTATATTGACCCTCCAAATTGAGATGTAATATGTCTCTGACAGAAGTTGGAAAGGTTAGCTTTTTGGATAGAAATCCAAGAATCTCCCATCAATTCTGGTATCTCTAGGTATTGGTTTCTAGAGAGAAGTGAGAACAGAGACACGCTCTGATTGTGGACTTCCTGGGAGTCAGAGTCTGGTGGCTCTGAAAAGCAGGATGCTAGACAAGGGGGTGGATTCTGCTGGGCTCTTACTGTGGTCATGTCTTGCTGTCATTAAAAGTTATAAGCAAATAAGTTGGACCCAAAGGGTCTTGATTCCACTTAGCATACTACACAGCTTAAGTGTATAGCCAGTTTGGATAAGCAAATTAGTACATAATGTCACATTAAAAGCAATGCTTGTGAGAAGCCCCTGTCGTTCAACTTCAGTTTTCTATTTGTGATATGTAAATAGCAAAGTCTCAGTATCCAATATCATGGGATTCAAGCTTCCCCCATCTCCATCCTTCTGCTGCAGCCCTACAGTCAGAAACCTCCTCCAGAGGTCTAATCCCCTAAACCACGGGTGCCCAAACTTTTTGTAAGGAGGGCCAGATTTGGTGGCTGAGAATGTGTCAGGGGCCGGTTGCTCCCTGACCCTGCCACCCCACTGCAAGCCCCACCCACTGACTCATAAGCCCCACCCACTGACCCCTTGCACACGCCAAGCTTCACAAGGTTGCCGGTGGTGGCGGCCTGCCCGTGGGCCACCCCCGCACGCACACCCAGCCTCACATGGTGCCAGTTGCAGCAGCCCGCGCGATGGCTGGCCCGCCGGCCCACCCAGCCCCACAAGCTCTCCGGTGGTGCTGGTGGTGGTTGCCCACCCCCTCGCCCACCCACCCAGCCCCATAAGCTTCTGCTCACTGGCTGGCTCGCCGGCCCAGCCCCTCAAGCTTTCCAGAGGTGTCAGTGTTGGCAGAAGATTTGTTTTAAAAAAACATGGGGCAAAGGAGGGGGAGGGAGGGGTGGGCCGGCCAGCCGTGGGCCACTCAGAATGGCCTGACGGGCCGGATTTGCCCCCCGGGCCAGACTTTGGGCAGGCCTGCCCTAAACACATTTTTAGGATGCACGGGGTGCAGGAGGGATGGGGATGCATCATTTCAGGCAGAAGCAATGACATTCAGCAGAATTTCACAATCAGATCTGGATCCCTGACTACACGTGAAAGTAGAGGCAGAAATCTTGTTGCTTCGTGTATTAAGACATGTTAGTGTAGGCAAACTGAATCAGTTGGGCCTTGGTGAATTTGTAAGTGCCATTGATTCAAACAGTCCTCCTTAAATATCACAGTAAGCGATCCAAGGCTGGGGTGATGTGGTCATATCTTCCCACACCAATCTGGCCTCTGCATTTTGTACCCACTGCAATCTCTGAATAAGGGTCATGGAAAGCCCCATGTAGAGAGAGTTGCAGTAATATATCCTCAAAATCACCAGTGCCTGCACAACTGGCTTCAAGGAGGCCTCGTCTAGATACGGGCGAATCTGAGTGAACACCCACAGATGAAAGAAGGCCGACTTGGAAACGGCTGCCACCAAGACCATGACCAGACTCCTCACTTTATCCACAAGCTGGAGGGAAGACCCTCCAAAGTGGGCAGAGGAGGCCACAAAGAACAGAACCTATCTTCTCCGGATTGAGCCTAAGTGTGTTTGTCCTGGTCCATTTCATGACTGCATCCAGGCAGCAGTCAAGGGTCTGAACTGCCTCCACTGCAGAGTTGGAAAAGGAGAGATGGAGCTGTGTGTCATCAGCATACTGGTGACAGCAAGCCCCAAATCCCCTAATGACCTCAACCAGCGGCCTCATATAGATGTTAATTAGCATGGGGGAGATCACCAACCCGTGGGGCACCCCACAAGGGAGCATCCAAGGGGCCGACAACTCTTCCCCCAGCTTAAAATGCTGGGCTAAAAGCTGAGCCTCCAATACCCACCTCGGAGAGCCTACCCAGCAGAATATTCTGGGACACAAGAGTATTCCTAGCAGTATTTTTAATGCTTTATAATATGTCTGTGAAGATTCTCAGTCACCCACGTGAGGTTATCTGGAAGTTGAGTCATGGCAACTGGACTTTTTTCTTGAGCGATCAAAAAGTTTCGCTACTCATTCAAGCAGCTTCGTCAGTCTGCTTGGATGAAAAGTGAAACATTTCGATCTCTCAAGAAAAGAAGTCCGGTTGCCATGACTCAACTTGCATAGTATACTCTGTAATGTGTTCTGCCCTTTGTCGCTTGCTCAGCATGTGCATTATGTAACTATGTGCCTTGGTTTTTTTTTTTTTTAGTTTCATTGTGCTGTGATAGTTATCATTTATTTCACTATTATAAAATTATTGTTGTTTTTGTTTTTTCAATAACCTTTAGTAACCTGCAATTAAAAACGAGTAACTGTTTCACCTACTTTGTGATTCTGACAAAGGAATAGGTAACAATTACTCATCATCTTGTAATGAATCATTTTTATCAGTGTCTTACGTCTCTTTTATATATATAGAATAAATATTTATGTTTTCTCATTTTTCTGAAGTAGAAGATACAGACAAAATAGGTTTGAAGTGTCAGCTATAATTCATTGCTCACAAAGAGCAGTCTTATTCTGATACTGCACTGAAAGACAGAAAAAACCTATCTAAATCATTTCAGTGGCGAGCTTATAACCAAGATAGCATCAGCATTTTCCTCCTTGAAAATATATCTGCCATAAATTAAATGAAATCTTCTGTATTAAAATGTCTCTGACAGGTTTAACCCCACCACTGCCACATATGTGTTTGCTAACAATGAATCTGTATATAGCTTTAAAAGAAAGGGCAAATGAAAGTTGAGAGGGATTTATAGTTGAATTTCCAGTTGCTGTGTTAAATTAACACATCAAATCCAGCTAGAATTTACATTAATGGCAGGGGGGGAGTGAAACCTGAATGCAGAAAGAATGCATTCCTTTCCTTAGCCATGATGAAAGGATACAGTCTTTCATCATGGTGAAGAAGAGGGATACATACTTCTCTCATAGGCAAGGAAAGGAAAGGTTGAAGTCCTTCTAAGCAGTACACTATAGAACAGGCATGTCCAAACTTCGGCCCTCCTGATGTATTGGACCACCACTCCAAGAATTCTAAGCTTAGATTGCCAATGACAAAGGACTGTTGGAGTGGTGATCCAAATCATCTGGAGGACTGAAGTTTGGACATGCCTGCCATAGAACTATGAAATTGCAAAGGGCCTATAAGGCCCAACTCCCTGCTCCATGCAGAATACAAATTAGAAGATACAGTATCTGCAGTTGGTTGCCTAAGCTTACAGCTTATATGTTCCAGCTTCTTAATGACTCAAAACTTTTTTTTCCTGCATTGAGGTTTCACATTGAGTTACCTTGATGCAAAAGTCTGACTCAAAATTGTCATACTGGACCCCTGATTTCTAATTCTTCATATCTAAAGTGCATTTTGAAAGTAGGGTTTAATGCGGAATTTGAATCATTTTATTGAGAGGCATTACAACTTTATTGGTAGAAAAATATTTAAGTATTCCACAAATGATCTATAAATGAATGCTTTTATTTGTCTTTTTATTTAAAAAAATTAAATATGTACCTTGGCGTCTTCAACTTCCCCTCTGACTTTACCCTTGCTCCTTTGGAAATGTAATTTTTGGTATACTTAAAAGAGTCCTCTACCTCACCAAAATTTTCCAGAAGATGCTTCTTAAATGTTAATGTTAATAATATTCATGTGCCATCAACTCTATTCAGATTTATGCCACCCCTTCTCAGAGTTTTCCAGGTAGAGAATAGTCACAGATGGTTTACCATTCCCTTTTTCTGAGAACTCCACACACCAAGTACTCTACATCAGGCATGTCCAAACTCGGCGCTCCAGATGTTTTGGACCACAACTCCCATAGTCCTTTGCCACTGGAAATACAGGCTTGGAATTCTGGGAGTTGTAGTCCAAAACATCAGGAGGGATGAAGCTTTGACATGCCTGCTCTACATGGACACTTGCCCATGGCCGCACAGGCTGGTTGTACTCACAGGAAGTGCAGTGGGAGACTGAACTCCCAAACTTTGGCTCCCCAGTAGTATATAATAAACCACTGAGCTAACTAGAGCTGTGATGCAAATGTGATGACACCCATTCCACTGTAGCTTAGCAAATGAAGTTCTATTTCTTCAGTGTCAAGAATAACATAGCAGATCATGTGGCACTTTATGTTTTCAATTTGCATTAGCATTTTCATAATGATAAGAATACAATTAATGGGCTGCAGAAAAATTAATTAGTATGATAAGGCAATGAAATGTATTTAATAGAACATAATCAGTAGCTTACATTTCTCAGCACACAGCTTTTAGTTCTCTTTGGGACAAAAAGAAATGTTAGTGTTGTGTTATTGTTTGCATAACTGTGAATAAATACTTTTTAGGGGACTATACAATCAAGGAGTATTCTTCACTGAAAATGAAATTGAAATAGCTATTCAGATATTTTGCCATAATCTTAACCACATGTGGTTTCATTTGGACAAAATAAGGATGAGTCTTTCTGATTTTAGGAAATATTTTACCAGTTAAGCAAATAAAAATCTGATTATGAATCCCAACATCTGATTGTTAAACTAATACCAACAATAAGACCTGTAAACAAGTAAATAAAAACTAATTTAAGTTGGCTGGTAATCTTATAACGTGCACTGCGTACTATTGAGATAATGCCCTTTGGGGGAAAGATTATAAAGCCTATTCAGATTCCTATTTTCTAATGTGGGATAGAATGCTCAATCAGCTGGCATTTTGTTTGGGTAGCTGCTTCATTGATGGAGGCTCTTAGGAACATTGCATCACTGCAGGTAAAGCTTACAATTCAGATAATATGTCAGCTTTATATATGGAATTTATTTCTGGCACAGAGCCACTCTCGAAACAATTTTTCTTTTAAGCCTTTAGAGATATATGAAACTTAAAAAGCTGTATAATTTCACAAATAATATTAATTTATCTGGCCTTAAGATTCTTGTATCAGTTTTGTTCCATGGACAGATACTCAGTGGAATAATAATGCTACCTACTGGTGATTAAAGCTTACAATCATACCATAGTGCAAACAGGGTTGAACAGACTGCATAGAAAAGAGTTTGGACTCGTTGAATTGGGTAAGCTTCAAACCTTTAGACATAACCAATTAATCCCTTTAGTAGTACCTGCAGTTATAAGGGCATGGTGGCTCAGTGGGCTAGAGAGTTGAAACTGTCAGCTGCAAAGTCAGCATCTCAGCGGTTCAAATCCCAGGTGTCACACAGTGGATTGAGCTCCCGCTGTTGACTCCAGCTCCTTGTAACCTAGCAGCTTCGGAAGCATGTAAATACAAATAGATAAATAGGTACCACCATAAAAAGCAGGAACGTAAACAGTGTTCCATGTGCCTTAATGCGTTCAGCCATGCCAGCCACATGACCACGGACTTGCACAACACTGGCTCTTTGGCTTGAAAACAGGGATGACCACCGCCCCTAGAGTTGGACATGACTAGCACACATGTGCGGGTGGAACTTTTGCTTTTAAGTTTTACCTGCAGTTATATGATGGTCAGTTAAAGCCTTTTAAGATGTACAAGAAGAATTTTTGAAACTAAGCATGTGAGCCCTGTTGCTGCATATGTTGTTGCTTTTAGCAAGTTAACTTCCCTATTACTGTTGTATCCAGCAGCCTGTGTGTGAGCAGTTCAGTCACAGTCTTCAGTGGAATCTAAACTTTTCTTAATGGCAAACAAATCAGAAAAGCATACTGCATTGTCCTCACATTATTTCTTTTCCCATAAGTCTTCTCATGATGTGCCTAAAGTCCCAGTTTAGTCATATTAGCTTCTAGTGATTGCTCAGGCTTTATTTTATCTAGAACCCAGTCTTTTTCTAGTGACCCACAGTCACCAAAAAGCTGTCTTCTAATATCGTCAGGTTTCTTCATTGTTTGCCTTTCATATCTATACATAATAACAGGACTTAACAGGAAGAAATATAGTATCAATGACTTAAGGAAACACATAAATCAGAATAACTGTCATTGTTATGGAAAATAAGTAAACATCTTAGGTTTAAAATAATAGTATACATCTTTGTACAGATGGAAATTCTCAATTGTTATTGTAAGCAAGGAGTAGTTGCAAAATTCTTGTGGTGTGAATGGCAAAGAGTTTCACGTGGCTTTCATGATTACTGAAAACAATATTTGGTGCAAAAATGCCCAATTTGTAAATGCTACAAACTAAAAAGAGCCCAAGAATGAAATCAATGTAGATTTGATTTAAATTCAGATTGATTTATATTGTGACTTAAATCTGAAAATCAGATTTATTTGAAAATTTAAGTTTAAAATATCATTTTTATATAAATAGTAAATTAAATTAATTTTAATCATTCATTTTTATCCAAACTGACTGAAGTTGGCCACTGTGTTGTTTGTTTGTTTGTTTGTTTGTTTGTTTGTTTGTTTGTTTGTTTGTTTGTTTGTTTGTTTGTTTGTTTGTTTGTTTGTTTGTTTGTAAACCACCCATCTGGCAATCTGAACCAATCTGGTTTGTTTGCACCAAGGCAAATAATTGAAGCACTAGATGGGTTGTTAACATAAGTAGGTAGACCTTCATTGTATGCTGTGTGTTTGTCTGCTTTGTTTCCAAAGAAGAATAGTAGACACACATTACACAAATTACAAAAACAAAGAGCTCATTGTCTAGATCTCTGCTAGAAATGAAGAATTTCACAGAGCTCTAGAAGTCCTCAAGAAGGTGTTTGGTGGTATTAAGGTAACTAAAATAGATGTGAATGGAAAATTATCTTTCTTTCCTTACTTTTTAAATTATAGAAGCATATGAATCCAGTTGGAGGGAAGCACATCATTTAGTTAGTGTTTATATCTAAATACTTCAGACTGCATGTTCAGCCACCAAACTATGCAATTCTGATAAGTAGCCTGCTTATTGTAAAATAAGTCAATAGCCATGTTCATTGTCATGGCTGCAGGCCAGAGAACACTGTGTGTAGCCAGGTCTCACTGGCTACTATTGAAAGCCAAAAGCTGCATGCACAAGCCATTGAATTGCTAACAGTTGGAAAGCACTAGCTGTACTTGGCAATGCTCACTCATTGGATCACAGCCAATGTCTGGACTAGATCAGTGTCTTCTCTTTGGCTTTGACATTTCAGCAGGAGGCATGTCTTCTAAGTTAAATCCAAGATAGTGCTTGGGTGGATTTTTCCGAAAGTTAACAATTTGTAGGTATAAAGCATCTTACATTTTTCAAAGTTAACCATTTTGTTCCTGCAACTCTGTAAATATAACGTAGGGCTAGGCATACACACATTGCATTCAGTTACACAATTGGTCCCACCCCCCTTATAGTTCACAAGCAGATTGACAAAGATTAAAAATTCCATTCAGTATAGCTCAGTGAATTAGCTTGAGGTTGGAAGTTCATTTCCCCAATGTGTATCCCAGAAGAGCCAGCTTGTGTGGCCTTGAGCAACCTGTACAGTCCCAGAATGCCTCCTGAAGAAGCAAATGGTAAAACACTTCCAGAAACCCGGAAGTGATCAGCAGGAAGCCCATCAGAGGCCTATTCGGGATAGCACCAGGCCTCGAGTAAGTGTACAAGGCCCCAGAAAGGCGCCCCAGTCCTGACCCAACTCAGAATCTGCATATCGTGGATTTTCAATTATCGTGGGTTGGGTCAGGTCCCTAACCCCCGCAATAGGCGGGGGATTACTGTACTCCCATTGTCACTTAGAGTGTGATGGGGAAGTATCCCTTCATGCCTTATCTTTAAGCAAAATTGGTCTTTCAACAACCCACCAAATAGGAGCTGCCTTGTAGTGAGAGAGGGAATATTGGTCAACCTAGCTTCTTATCATGGACAATAACTGGTAAGGTTTCTCCAGGCTTCAAGCAATTATGTTCCCATCTGTACCTGGAAATGCCAGCCGTATAATGGATTTTGCTGTTCTGTCTCCTCACCCCACCCCCAATGTATTTCAAATTAGTTTCTATTCAATAGTTTTTTATTTTAGTTGGCTTAATTATATTTTAGCATGGTAAACTTTTGAACATTTTCTTCTGTACATTTTTATCTTATTGTGGAAAGGGCAAGGGCCACAGCTAAGGGAAGGAAAACCCCAATAGAAACCCCAATGTTAACATATTTAAAATCTTTTGCTAGACTCATCGTCTTCCCAAGATGTCTCACAATGCTCAATAATACAATATAATAAGATCATATAAAATGTTACAATAATAGAGTCTGAAAAGATTACACAGGAAAAAAAAAACTTCTAACAGGGCACACATCAGTGGGACCAGTAAAACAATCTAATAGGAGTGACATAAGGTGAATAAAATCAACTTTATTCAGTTTATTAATCTGTCTTAATATATAATATATTGTTTTATAAAACAATAGGCAATAAGCTAGGTAACTGATAAGCTTGAAATGACCTTTTCAAACAACAGCTCTTTGGGGACAACAGCCACCTATAAAAGCCAAACAAAGATTATTTCTGAATGTTGAATAAAAACACAACTCAGATGTCTATTATATTTGGGAAATGTGTTTTGTCAGTGGATTGACCTTGTTCTTGCTCTGATATGTGAGTATGAAAACCGGCCCAACATTCAGCAGGGGAGTGGTATCTGGAGACAGATATCTAGTTTCGTGCACTCCCGGACGCATTTGGTGGGGGCCACTGTGAAATACAGGAAGCTGGACTAGATGGGCCTTTGGCCTGATCCAGCATGAATGAATGTTCTTATGTTCTTATATTCTTATGAACCTGTTAGGAGTTATGACACAGATAACAGGTCAGTTGGGATTCCCTCAGTGTTTTTGCTTGGAGACCAAGAAGGTGAGAACTGCTAAGGGTTGTTTTTGTTGTCGTTTTTGTTGATGTTTTTGTGGTATATAGTACAAGCGGTGTATATCTTGCATGACATTTACTCAGTGATTACAACACAAAATGTATTGAATTGTATTATATATGAATATCATTATACTGTATATTGTATAGCAAAGCTTAATGTTGACATTTTTGACTGCATTAGAGCCAGAATTTTAAACAACCAAGAGTAATTTTAAAATTGAATGACAACCATTATCAGAGAAATCAGAAGGTTAAGGTAATGCATATTTACTTGACTAGGAGAAATTGTGTTTAACATAGGTGCTCTCTCTGTTTTTTCCTTTAGCGATTACAGCTTTCTCAAAGTCAACTGACATAATCCAAACAAAGATTATATCATAATATAAACATGATATTTCTGATATTGTTGAGATCACTTTCAGAAACAGAATGCTCACAAGAGCTTGGTTCTTTGATAGATCGTTATTCATTTGGTTGACATGTACTCACTGTTATTCTTCATGACATATTCTTCATGACACTAGAACAGTGTTGGCGAACCCATGGCACGGGTGCCAAAGGTGGCACTCAGAGCCCTTTCTGTGGGCACCCAACATCACACCCTTCACAGCCACCTGTATTCAGGTTAAATGGCTCTGTTGGCACTTTGTGAAAAATTAGTGGGTTTTGAATTGCAGTTTGAGCACTCGGGTTCTAAAAGGTTCGCCATCACTGCACTAGAACATTTTCACTACAGTGTTCTATTGATGATTTCTGTTGTAGCTCAAGCTATAGAAAGCAAGGGAAAATAAATATTTCATTTCTGCATTAGGGACATTGTAAAGGAAGTATATTGACTCTGAATCCCAAATTTTATTTAATTCTAACTTTAAACACAAAATCAGAACAAATTGAAATAGCTGGATAATGTGAACATGTTTTTTAAAAAATGATTTCATGGAGATGCTACAATGGGAATTTGCTGAGAAAAAAAAATTACTAGGTTCTTCTAGATTGTGTCTGCTCATGTCCCCACGTTTCTCCCTTTATGAACTGATCTGGAAATTAAGGTCATCAGGTGAAGCTTTTCTCTTGATCCCACTGCCTTCACAGGTGTACTAGGTGAGAACAAAGGATAGAGCCTTCACTATTGCTGCTTCTAGACTCTGAATCTCCCTCTTGGAAAGCTAGACTGGCCCCAACTTTGCTGTCCTTCCACTAGCAGACAAAGACATTTAATTGTTGTAAGCCACCCACTATGGAGAAAAGTAGGAAGTTCATGAGAAGTAGGCAAAACCAGTTGAAATATTTATAGACTCCATACTGTATTAGCAAGGAAACTGTAACCCTGCTGTTTCCTAATGTGGAAAATCTCTTGTCAGAAGGTAATATTTGCATTGAGGAGGGAGTCCTCCATTGGCACCATATGTAGCTTGGACATGAGGTTGCACATATTCACTTGTAAGTCATTTGAGTCCTTCTGCAAGTTTGAACATATAGAGGATGCTGTGGGGTTTTGGCTTTTGCTCTACTTATTATCTGATTGCAGGATTGTATGATGTAGGAGAGCATTAAAAGATATGCGGTGTGGCAGTGTGAAGCAGTACAGCCAATTCTGCCTTCTCATGACCTACCAAGGTATTTGGTTTCCGAAGATACCTTGGACAGCCAGTCACTAATGTGGCTGTATTACAACATATGAATAAAAACCTAGAAATCCTCAGTACCATAAAGAAGAAAATTGCAATATTTTTAACACATAATGCGGAATGAGAAATACCATCTGCTGCAGGTTGTCCTTCAAGGAAAAATAGATGGAAAGCGTGGCCCAGGGCATAGAGAGGAACATTCTGGCTTAAGAACTTTAAGCCAATGGTCCGCAGTGAGCACAGCTTCTCTATTTAGAATAGCTTTAGATAGAAACCAGTTCAAGCTACTGATCACCAACATTCTACAAGGACATGGCACTTGAAGAAGAAGATGCCCCCCCCCCAAGCCCCAGCCATTTTGGTGGCTGGGCTTCTTTAAGACAGGAGCTTCTCTTTCTTTCTATCCCAGGCTTCCAGTGCTGTGTTCTGGCTCTCTGGGCCTCTTTGTTGTTAGGCACCAGAAAAACATACTGACTTATTTATCTTAGGTTGCTGAAACAGTTATACAAAGCATTATGCATTCTTCTTTATTTTCCAAAACTTCGATAGTAACAATACATCTTATTCCGGCACTTCAATACATTTCGATAGTAACAATACATCTTATTCAGGCACTTCTTCCAATGTCAGCTCAGTTTTGTCAATGTACACTTCTACTGTATGTATAGACCCCAGGACATCTACAGGTCTCTATTTTTTTCAATGAGTCATTTATGTGTGGCATGCATATATATGTTCTGGGATTTGTCTAGTGTTACAGTTATAAAGTGTTGCTCTAACTGATACTAAAGGTCTACATATTAACATTCTTCTGTTAAATTCTAGTTTTAAAAGAGAATGCACATTCTTTCTCTCTCTCTCTCTCTCTCTCTCTCTCTCTCTCTCTCTCTCTCTCT
>JAHTLZ010003542.1:58365065-58381437 GCA_023846285.1 Phrynocephalus versicolor | reverse complement strand
CTCTCTCTCTCTCTCTCTCTCTCTCTCTCTCTCTCTCTCTCTCTCTCCCCTGTTTTTTCTCTCCCTCTCTTTTCTTTACCCTGCATTTAGTTTTCTAAACTAACATGTACAGATTTCTTGGACTTTTAGTCCAAGAATATCTGGGGACTCAAGGTGGAAAACCAGTCCTGTACAACCTCTGGATTCAAGAGCCAAATGAATACAGCTCAGTATAAGAAGCCTTCACTTTGATTTTTATCAATCCAGTATCTTTTGTCATGCTGTAAAATTAAATCTCTTAGTCTGATCCTACTTCTTCCTATATTCATTCTCCCTCCCCAGAAATTGGCCTATCAGTGCTCATCTTGGTTTAGGATGCAATCCTGTATATTGCGGGTGGGAATGAACTCCATCAAATGCATTTTGACATACCTCTAAGTAAACATGCACAGAATTTATAGCAGATGATTAGTACAAGATCAGTTGCCCCTGTTCACCTGTGTTGTTGGTGGTCATACTGTGGGGAGGTGATAAGTCTCTGCGATAGAATGGAACTTCCCCACAACTTTACAGTATTTCTTTAGTTTTGTTGACATATTTTGACTCTGCAGTGTGTGACATATTTCTTGCAATGTAGGCTTCTTAGATCAAGGTATTCCAAAATATTTTACAGAACAATGTGTATGTTGATCCTTTGACCACACATTTGGCCTTAAGTTTGGTCATGTATTGTTACACATTTCACAGCATCTCCTATTCCAAAGGGGTCAATATGTTTCAAGACAAAACTGAAAATCCATTCTCTTTATAGTAGTAGCTAAGTATAGAACAAGATGCAGCACAAAGAACAGCAATGATAAACATTTTTTAAAGAAACGGATCACTGAACATAAGCTTCAGTTTGTGAGGAAAGAATTTTAATTCTCAAGATGCTTCTTTGTTCTCTTCATCCCTTGAACTATTTAAGGCACATGAATTTGAGTGGGCTTTTTGTGGTGTTAACCTGGTACTGGGTTGGAGGGTTTCATTGTTTTTCGGTGTTCAAGCTTGATCATGTTGGGGTATTTTTATCTTTTGTCTGTAATTTTACATGTGCGGGCTAGATCCCTAGATATAATTTTAAATGGCTTTGTGTGTTTGCTTTTGTATACATTGGAACATGTCTCAGTTTTTGTGTATGCTTGTGTATGCCACTTGATGTAGTCTTCTCTATTACAGTCAGTTGTTGTGCTGTCAAGGTTCGTGAATTTCTCTCAGTTGCTCTATATTTATTGTACAGCTTCAACTTTTATCTCATTAGATATGATTTTTTTTTCCTGGTACAACCCCCTCTCATTTTTTACAGTAAGCTTAATGAAGCATATCCTGTAAGTTCATTTTAGTATTTATCATTGCCCACCAAAGTGGGAATTCAGCGTAGAGTCGTAAATTAATTGCTCTTTATACTAAATGAAATAAGAATTCCAAATGTGCAGCATCAGGAAATTTAATTGTGTTCCTCAATTGCTTATCCAATTCATTGGAAAAGTGAATCAAGAAAGACAGAAGAAAGTAGCCAGAGGTTGCTAAATGGAGCACAAAACACAGATCTTGAACTTTACTTAATGATCTGAGTGCTTATTGCTGTGAAACAAATGCACCATTTCAAGAATTATGGTGGAATTGTAAAACATTAAAATTCTAATTAATTTTGGTTATAAGCATGCTTTGTGCATATTTTATCTAAATCCTTTTTTTCACCTAGTATCGCCCACATTTTCATTGAGATGAATTTGCTCTTGCTATCCTATGGTGGCCAGTTTTATTGTTAGAAACGGCTTTCAGTGTAGTCCTGCAGAGGGTTGTTTTTTTAAGCATTGGAGGTGTTCATAATTGACGGAGAAAAATCAGGTGACAATTAAAGGGGATGGTGCTACTGGAGGCACACAAGCATTCCAGTCTAGTTGCAGGAAGACATTCATAAACTTGAGGATTTTGGTTCACTTAACAATCAAGCACAAGGCTCCTGGCTCAGTACCAGCACCCTCCACCCTTTGATAGCAGCTGCTGTGATCTAGTTGGATTGGATACATTCACTTCAATGTGTGCTTAAAATAGTAATACTGTATATTTCCCATAATCCACTTGATGCAGTTCATTGCAGGTGAAGTTCAAATGGCCATCCATTTGACAGCCAAACTCACCAATATAAGAAGGGTCAAAGGAAACTTTTACAGGGGCTCCCTCAAAGCTGCCGTAAGTTATTTCAGTATCACGGAACTAGTTCCTGTGGAGAAAGGTCTTGGTTTCACTTTGCCTTCTGAAATAATAGACAGTGTCTGTTGTCAATTCCTAACTTCAAGAACAGGAAGGGGGACAGTTTTGTAGTATTTTTAGACAGAGATAGTGACAGAGGTCTTTCTTCACCACATGTGCTCCAAATGGGGGAAGGGAAGATAGAAGGAAGGAATAATCCTCCATAGGGAAGGCTCTAACAAGCATGACACAGAGGTAGAGGTCCTTGATGATGATGATAAATACGAAGGAGCTGGAACCAAGAAATTGCCAGACAATCAAAACGGTATCCTGCTTGTTCCTAGCAGAATTACAATGTTTCCCCATGTCATCAAGTTTTCTTGTATGGGGTTAACGTGGTAAGTGCAAACATGGTGGCTGGAAAGCTGGAGACAGATCAGATCCTCAATTCAATATGCTGTAGAAGAAAAATCTCGTGCCCTTTAAGGGCCAGGGATTTGGAGAGGATGGGCAGTGGCTCTTGTGCAGGAAACTTCATGCAGCTATTCAAACTGAGGTCATTATGCAGCATAAACTGTATGCCCCCTTGCAGCCACTTTGCCAGCAATTTTTTAGATCTCTAGACAAAGACTTGTGTCACTGTTGAGATTCTGTGGGATATTCTTGTTCTTTATTCAGTTGTTCACCATAGTTTACTAAGCTGAAATATTATTATACTATTAAGCCTCTGTGTGTGTGTGTGTGTGTGTGTGTGTGCACGCGCGCCCAAGGATGGTTGTTTTATGGGCTTTGAGTAGACATATCACACACCTAAGACACTGCACGGATATTACTGTAACTCTTATATACATGCAGTACAGCATTTAAGATGTTTATCCTTAATACATGTTTTACGGGGATGTAAGATTGCTTAGATGATGACAATGTGTTGTTTCACCTGAATTTGGCCTTTTTTAATCTGTAAATAACTCTGATCTGGTGTGCCTTAATCCCGCTTCTTGTCTCAGGGCACAACCATTATGAAGCTAGAAGGAGTTTCTTGGAGCCTTTAAGTTTTGTTGTCCCCATAATCACAAATACTATTATATAGTAGCTTCAGAAGTGTATCATTGTGGGTGTTTTCTGAAACACCTGTTTTTAAATAGTTTTGTTTCTTTCTGTAAGGAAAAAAAATTGACTGTGTTTATAAAGGCAGAACTTCCACTTGGTTCCAGGCACCACCTGGCTAGCTGTAAGAACAACTGTGATGGCTGACGGCCAAAAGGGCCACTCTGTGGAGAGGCTCCCTCCTAAGCTGAGGAGGAGGAGGGAACAGATGGAGACATTGAAAGCTGGCATAGAATCCTAGCAGTATAGCGAGCAGTAAATTAAATTTGTCATTGAGGAGTCTGCAACAGTGCACATATCCCTTTTACCAACATTGGAAGCAAGGAAATGGAAAATATAGAATCTGTCAAGGCCCCATTTTTTAAAATCCTTCAATTTTCCATATCAGTACAAATTAAAGGAGCTTGTTTTGAGGTAAACATCCAGGTGTTTATAGGCCCTAAAACGTTCTTTGTTGCTTTGAAAATATGAATGTCATGCGGTGTTGCATTGCCATCTGGAGGACTTGATCCGTATTGCATAATTTCAATCCTCCCTTCAGACTTCCTTTCCTAGTCGAGGCTGGGCCCTTTTCCTTCAACTAAATGAAGGTGTGTGGCAGCAATCTCCTAATTGAAGTCAGTCCTTAGTAATATTAAAAGGTCGTTCCACTCATAGTCTCCACTTTACAAAGCCTCGGGACTAAGAAGAGCTGTCGATAGAGAATTGGTTGTGTTTTGACAGTGAGAAATAATGGAGATGCACACTGGAAGGAAAGATTGTCAAGTTTCCCAGTGGCCCCAGAGGGTGCAGTTTCTTGATGGCTGGTTTCAGAATATTTCATGAAGTAAATGTCAAGCTTGTCAAGCTTGTCACTATGAAAATGATCCATGTAGTGAGGGTCTTCTTGGGAAACAAGCAGCTGCCTTATTGCTAAATAGATGCAGTGACAGGAACCTGCCATCTATCACAAGAAATTTATATTTGCTTGTAATATCTAGTGCTAAAGAATTGTTCCAGACATGCCGCATATGCCTGATCTATGCTTTATAAGGTTTGTCAGGAGCACATTTTGAAGAAGACAACGTGAAATAGGAAAAGACCCTTGTGCACTTGAGTTCAGTGTGCTTTCCTCACATATTTTTTTCTGGATCTTGAGCCCTTTTTTCCTTCAAACATAGTCATGTTACAATGAACAGGTAAGAAGCTGGCAAACACGGCAGGGAGGAAAAAACAATAGCACAGGAAGCAAAAACCTTGTCATCTAAGTAAAAGTTTCTATCAAGAAGATAATGTTGCATTGGTTGCACGACTACTGAAAAGCATTACAAAACCCAGTAGTAGCAAATTACTGCTATGTACCGTTGGCTTTTGAAATTTGCCGTCCTCTTTCTAGGAGGAAAAACTGGGGATTCAATTTCTCTTGGAAATGGTGATATTCTTAAAGGTTAAGTTCGAAATGTTACTTTTCCATGGTGTCATTGCAGATGCTACTTATGTGCATTTCAGATTATTTGGAATCCAGATATCATAGTTCTCCTTTACATAAGAACATAAGAAGAGCCATGCTGGATCAGGCCAAAGGCCCATCTAGTCCAGCTTCCTATATCTCACAGTGGCCCCACCAGATGCGTTTGGGAGCGCATGAGACTAGATATATGTCTCCTGATAGCACTCCCCTGCATCTGGCCCTTGAAGTACCCTGGTTTTAAGCCTTTCTGGGAGTCCTCCCTGCCAGAGCCAGAGCCTTGCGTACAACTAAATTACCAAGAGAGAATGTCCAGCTAGCAGACTTCAAGCCTCGAATGGGCCCAACTTAATGCTTGAAAAAAGCAACCATTGGATGAGCCACCTAAGTGGAGTCAAGTGCCTGTATTTTTTACCATAATGGCATGCTTATGTATGCTCTCTGCATACCAGTTCGTAGGGACCTATTCCTCAGTTGTGCATGTAGATCTTTCCCTGCTTACTTTTTTGCCCCAGACAGAGCGTAACAGTAACTTAACTGAAAACAGGCATAGCTATCTCTTTGCTCATACATTTTTACCTTTGTTATTTGAAAGAAATATAGATTGCGCTGACCTTTTCCTTTTACAGCATATCTAGATAAGCAATTACACCTAATATTTCTGATTGTGTGCATTCTGTGATACATCTCTTATGCTGATTTCCACAGAAGACCAAATTATGGATATGATTTATTATACAAATCTTTATGCTTCTGTTCCTACTAGCATTATGAATTGATTGATGATGTATCATCTATGTATAGAATTCTTTCTACGTTCCTGTAGACTTAATAATTACCTACTACTCCTTTCTTCAGTATCCGATATTCTTTTGTACATTCAATTTTTCTTCTTGGCATGGGGCAAGAAACTTAAAGGATATTCAGAAGAAAAGATTTAACTGTACAAGGTGCAGAAATATTTATCTGCTTCACTCTGAAAGAAACCCTAATAGGGATCATATCAGTTGTGATGAACAGAGGCTTCTGATTTTTTCCCCTAGAAGTCTGTAAGTATTATAGAGCTTTTAGGGAAGGTATTCAAGTGTCAAGACTTTCTGACCTGACATACCTTCTGTGTGTTTGAGGCTATTTGTTGTTGGAACTCCAAATTCTAGATGATACAGTTATTAAAACCCACTGCTTTATCTATAATGACCTCCTTGTTTCCATTCTAAAACTGGAGGTGCCCTCCCCTTGCAAGTTGTAATATTGTAAGTCCTCTTATTTCTTTCTACGATCATCGGATGAAGTGGAACTGTGGAATTTCTTTCTGTGGAAATAGTTTCAAAATCTGACTATTTCACCCATACAGAAATTCTTCAGGTTGGCAAGCCTGTGCCCACTCATATTCTGTGGTGCTTTGTACACACCTTTGGATGATCGCACCATTATTTTGACAGGAGTGCTTGGGTCTTTCTATCTAATCATCAAGAACACTGTACTAGTCCACAATTCTCAAAAAGTTGATATACTATTGGGGTTACCTAGGTATTCATAATTAATTTTCTTCTTGCATCAAGTTCTGTTTTGAGTACAGTGGTACCTTGTATAACGTAATTAATTGGTTCCCAATTAAATTACGTTATACAAATTTTTCGTTATGCAAATTATCATTTCCCATAGGAATGCATTGGAAGTGGATTTAATCCATTCCAATGCATTCCTAAAGGCCCCGTCAGCCACCTCCCGTTCCCGCCTCTCTCTCTCTCTCTCTCTCCCTCCCTCCCTCTCTCTCTCTCTCTCACTCACTCACTCACTCACACACACACACACACACACACACACACACACACACACACACACACACATACACACACACACACACACGGGCGGCGGCGGCGGCGGCGCTCCCAAAGGCCCCGCCGGCCCGTTCTCTCTCTCTCTCTCTCTCTCTCTCACACACACACACACACACACACACCTACCTCCGGAGGAGGAGGCGCGGGCGACCCGCTCAGCTTGCACCCGGGACTCCCACCAGACCACCCGGCCCTGCGCAGCGTCCACGACATCCCCGAAGGCCAGAGCGAAGCCAAAGAGCCCTCGGAAAGCCGGCCTCCGGCTTGCGGGAGCACCTGCTCCACCACCACCCGCCCCCGCCCCAGCGCCTCAGCCTCGGTCTGCTCCTCGCCCGCGCCGCCGCCCAGGGTCCCCCGGGGAGGCGGGGATGGGGGCGCCTCGGGCACCCGAAAGGAGGGGGAGGAGTCCGGCGCGCCCCTCTCCCACCAGAAGAGCTCCTCTCTGCCGGGCACCGCCTGCCTGGAGCAGCTGAACCCTCATGGGGTGCCCGGCGCCTCCACCACCCCACCCAAGGAGCAGCAGGGTGGCAGCCGGCGGGTGGGCGGGGGCGGCCGGAAGTCGGCCCACCCCCGGGCCGAGACGCCCGGCCAGAGCAAAGCCAAAGAACCCTCAGAAAGCCGGGCTCCGGCTTGCGGGAGCACCTGCTCCACCACCACCCGCACCCGCCCCAGCGCCCCGGCCCCGCCTCGGCCTCGACCTTGCCCTCGGTCTGCTCCTCGCCCGCGCCGCCGCCCAGGGTCCCCCGGGGAGGCGGGGATGGGGGCGCCTCGGGCGCCCGAAAGGAGGGGGAGGAGTCCGGCGCGCCCCTCTCCCACCAGAAGAGCTCCTCTCTGCCGGGCACCGCCTGCCTGGAGCAGCTGCTGCAGGAGTCGCCCAGCCAGGTCAGGCCATCCATGCCTGGGGAGGAGGGGAGGGGAGGGGGAAGGAGAACACGGGGCGCCCCTTCCCCCACCAGACGCACACGCACACGCCCACTCAGCCCCGTTGGCAAACAGGGAAGGGGGAAGGAGGGGGGGCAAAAAAAAATTCCGTTGTACGGATTTTTCGTTGTGCAAGTATTACGTTGTACAAGGTATGACTGTAGTACCTTCACTCTATCAAGGTACTTGCTCCTGAATAAAAGCTTAAGTTCCTTGTGGTACATAGAGATGTAAAATTTCCCAAAATTTTGAAGATTGGAAAAAAAACAGGGTTTTCCCACCCACCCCTGGAAAAAAACAGAAATTTTAGGGAAAGTTGGAAACAATGCTACATTAGTTCTCTCCCCCCACCTCCTTTTATAGCTTGAAAGTCATTCTGTTACTTTAGGAACATAAAATATGACTATGGACAATCTGACTTGGCATAAAATTACCATGACTAGCATATTAAAAATATAGTGTATCCAAACAATTATTACAAGCACAATTTACTTTTTAAATAATATTTATTTGTAATTGTAGATAACAAATGGAGTAACAATCTCCTGAACTGTTTATTAGTTTATGTGGAACAAAAAACTCTACAAAACAATGTTTGAAAATCCAGAATTAAAAATTATTCATATTTCCTCTCAGTATTAAATAAAAATAAAATAAAAACCTCATTCTCATAAAAAGAATTGAAAAGGGGGAAATGAATAGAAGTGAGAAGGACTAAGTTTCAATATTTTTTAGAAATGATTTGCAAAATATCTTGAAATACAGTATTTTATTCATTATGTTAAAATAAAACATTCCATAATCATTTTTATTTTTATTTTTTCAATTTTTTCAATTTTTCAGGAAAAAAAACAAAAAGGCTTCGGGGAAAAAAATGGGTTTTTTTTTCGGAATTGTTTCATTTTTTTCTGGGCCTTCACATCTCAAGTGGTATATTGTGATATTTTCATTAATGTTTTGATATTTGTAGTTTTTAACATTAGTAAAGAATTTGTTTCTTTTCATATGGATAGTAGCACATTGATCAACACTGAGGTTCATTTCTTTATCTGTACCGTAAGACTCAACAATGTTTAACTATTCAGTTTATGAGGAGAATTTGTAAAAAGAAATGTAATGGTCAAAACCCTGCTGCTAAGCATAGTAGTGTACATTAATCACATAGAATCAGTCAAATGTATGGAGAATTTAACTCACTAAAACCCCATTGAATCAGTAGGCCTATTTTAGTATGATTTACTACAGTAGGCAACTGGATTCTGGCCTGTATTTAAACAATTTAATGTCACCCATATACATTATGTGAAACATCTTTAGCCTTTAGTGCTATTATTAAGAACTCTAAACAGGATTAAAAGGCAGGCAAAACCTCAAAGTACAATCCTGAAAAATGCATCTTCTAAGAGCACCACAGATCCCAAGCTCTTCAATTGGAAATACAAATCCTTTAATTAATTAGTTTTATCATTCCTCAGTGCTTTTGTTTATTGCAGCTCTACTGTTTTATGACTTGGTCATAAAATCCTGTTTAGCCAATGCTAAGATTAATACTGTAACAGCCAAAGCAGAAGCCCTGGTTTGTCAAGTAAGCAATATTTCCAGCTTTTCTTTTCTTTCCAGGAGGTGTGGACTACAAAAAACAAAAAAACAAAAAAACCCTGTAGATTCTAGGAATTACAGCTCCTTGTCTTCCAATGCAACTTGTAGGATTCCCTGTAAGAGGTTGTCATCAGCATCAAGATATTTCTGCCAGAGCCTATATTTTAACAAGGATATGAGGAAGTATACTACAGTAATCCCCCACCTATCGCGGGGGTTAGGAACCCACCCGACCCGCAATGCTTGAAAATCCGCGATATGTGGAAGCGGGTTGGGTGGGGCCTGGGGGCGGCCTGGGGTGATGTGATCGCCCCCCCCCACCCTTGCGCGACTCCAAGGCTTCTCGGATGTTGGTAAAGTTACAGCTAAAGAACAATGCAAACCTCAATTCAGTAACACACATTAATGATTCATATATGTTGTAAAGAAAATAAACCACAGTTACTTTGAACAGTTAATACATGTGCCAATTCCTGTTTATTCATAAGAATAAGAACTTAAGGTATTAATAAATGGTGGCAGCAAAGATACTCAAGGTTACAACATATTTTGAAGTGTGCTGGGAGTGTGAAAGTCCTGGTTCATCATATTTCCTACCAGATTTCCTGTGTACACTCCCCAAATAAATAGCAATAGTAATGCAATGCAAGCTCTATTTTACACCCAATATAGCCATAGGAGTGAACCAGTACAAAATACGAAGTCCAAATCACTTTTAAGCTCTTTTAGGATGTGAAGCTGTATTGAATGTAGATGGCAATTAGTAAAGCAAATACATTAAACATGTTTAAACTTCAGTCTGTTCGTCATCATTCCTTGATAATTAGCCTAAATAGCCCATTTAGCTAAGAGTTCAAACATTGCTAATGACTGAAGAAGTGGTGCTAGTTAAATATTTTATACACAAAAGAGCAAATACTTTCTAAAGTAGAATGGCAAATATTATCCTGAACTTAAACTAGGAAGTTGTGGTCCTATGCAAATGTATCACATTTCATCTCAAATGTTGAGGTGGAAATTGATTGGGATTGTAAATCAATAATATACGGAGTCTTGATAGCCTTTATGATTCTCCATGGAAAATATCAGTTGCTTAACTTTTTACAGCTGCCTTGCAAACATGCAGTTTTATTCTGATGTTGTAGATAGTGAAGTAACTCTGTATAATAGTTACATTTATTTTTTATTCCTGGTTGCCTTATCATGGCCAGTCAGTAGCCGTATCAGGTTGTAGCTGTGGAATCTGTTTTTGTAACCTTGAAAGAATTTCAAGCATCAGATTCAAACTGTATGTACAGTTAATACAGCAAAGGTATCTTTACTGTAAGATTATTTATGAGAGGCTGTCTGAATTTTGTACTCTAGTTCCCATAATTAATTCTTTGGAGGTCACCATTTTGCATTGGACAGAAGGTACTATATGTTCCTATGGCTATTGGCATTGTGATGTCACTTCATTTATTCAGGGTGTTCCAAAGAAGCTCGTCATGAATTATGAGCCTGGCTCCTAGAGCTGAAGCTGTAGAATATTGTAAGCATGCCGTTGCCTGACATGCTCATGTTTCCTATTTTAGACCTGACTGATCTTCAGATAACATATGGCGATACAAGTAATTGGAAAATTGGCAGACCTGTCACGAAACCTTGCTAGATGGGACAAAAATATGATGCGGCAGCACATAAAGTGTCTCTGAAGTTAAATTTATTGTCTTTTATCAAATAGTGAAGAGAACGTATCAGGGCTCCAAAAAAGAAAGAAACAGTTCTTTCCCGAGTGGCAGATGCTATTCAAAACTAAATTTTAAGTAGAATGGCAGGGTTTTTTTGTTTGTTTGTTTGTATGTATGTATGTTTGCATTTTAAAAATGGTGTTCAGGGAAATGTGGTAATGTTGTTTCTTTTATTTGATTTTTTTGCCAGCTATCCCCTTATGAGGTTTCTGAAAACAAATAGTAAAGTGTAAGCAAAAAAATGGTAACATCTCAATTACTCAGGAGACTAGCATGTACATTTTAAATATTATGTTCGGCCTGTATATGGTTGGTAGTCATTGAGCATAACCTCCACCAGCATAATGCCCGACAAGATATCCTGCTCATCTAACCTTTACATGAGCTGGAAATCACCCCAGTGCACCCAGTGTGGACTTTCTCAAGGAGTTAATGGATGCCTCACTGCACATGCTCTGAAAAAGCCAACTGCTCATAACATGGGCAGTTGCGGGCGTGGAATTTTGGTTTGAGTCATTATAACCCATTTCTTGCCTTATGGATATGCTGGATCCATGGTAAACTGGCTTCCATTCAGGTTTTTTGATCTCCTTTCTTTGGTCATCTTAGACTTAGAGCACATTCTTTATAGGGTGAGAGATGGGGATCCCAATTTGTACCTACCATAAGCTTTGATTGAGAATTTGGGAGAACTGAACAGAGCTATTTGTTTATCCTTACTCTACTCAGAAATATTTTCACAGCTTTGAATATTTTCGTACCTTTATTCTTTCTTTATGAAAATGTTTCTTATATTGCTTGTCCTGTTAAAGCTTTTCTAGGGCCACTGATGCACTACTGTAAATGCAGTATATATCAATAGAGTCAACTTCCAGTTCTGCAGTTCTAAGATAATGACAGTTATCTACCAGGACTTCACAAGCTTGTAATATTTCCCAGTTAAATTCGAGGTGCTGGTTGTAATGTCATTCACCTAAGGAAATACCATCTCTCTTACAATTCTGCTCTAATTTTTAAGATGCTATGATGAGGGCCAGTTAGAGATTCCAAGTGGAGGGGAGATTGACCCCCATTTAGGAATAACACCTTTGGATGGTACTAGCTACTCTTTTTATGCAGCTTGCAACATTCATTCTTTTGTAACACAGTACAGATATTCTTCTATTAGCAATGGCATGATTTTGCAATGTTGCTTGTTTTTAAATAATTATTTCATGTTGCTAATTTAACTTGTACTCTACATTGCTTTGAGAATGATAAATTTGTACAGTAGCCCTACAGATCAAAAGTAATAAAGAAGTCAGGCAGTTGCTCAAGAACGCTTTGCATACATTGCATAGAAAAGCTTTATATATATATAAAGGAAATGCGCATATATCTTAAAACCCATAAAACATTTCTCTTTTGTTTGTTTTACAGGAGGATGAAAATGAATCAGAAGGCAAAAATCTGCCTAAAGAGCAAATCATGGAACAGAAAAATTCAAAACAATAGAAATTACTTTCTTCTGATAGATTTCCAAGTAGTACTGCAGTTATTAATGTGTCTCATTTAAAAAAAAACTATATAAAACATGGCCAATAAAAATCATTGGAAATTAAAATGTTCATTGCATTGGAGAATTGTTTAATTGACTTTTGATTACATTTATCATTATATAAAAACATGAATTTCCAGCACCCAGAAACAAGAATGACACCTGTTTATCATGGGGAAAGTCTACAGTTATGGACAGAAGGGCAATGTCGTCCTCATTACTGCTAATTTTGCCATGCAAAGTGTTGACATTCTTCATTACATTATTTAATGTGGATCCCGGAAGGCTGACAACCACTCTGAATGTCCTTTATTTCTCTGCATTGACGCATGGTTGGTTGTTAATACTTATGAATTTGAATAAATATGTGACTACATAGTATACATTTATATGAAATAAAATTATTTTAATTGTGTTGGGGGTGGGAAGAGCTTTACCTACAAATCTACACCCTTGTTGGGACATTCCAAATGGTATTTTCACAGCATGAGTCAGATCCTCCAAAGTGGAGGAAACTTGATACTTTTATAGTATCTTCATTTTTTAAGTGTGCTACTTAAGATTTCTTTGGTTAGAAAATATGATATCACCTAGACACAGTGTATGTAAGGAAAAGAAGATCTGGAAAGCATTGTGAATCTCTTCTGCAGCTTTTTATCAAGGATATGACTCACTGTAAAAAATGTAACTGATTAATTATCTGACTTTAAACTACTTTAGACTATTGATTAAATTTTCATACTCATAAAACTTCCCCTTCTCTTTAAGTCATGTTTCATATTGATGGCATCCACGCCCATCTTCACTTTTTTTCCATGCTTCTGTCATCCCAGTTCTCCCCAGCAGTTGGTGGGTGGTTGGTTATTTATTTATTTATTTATTTATTTATTTACCGCCAGTCTGGCAGCAAAGGCCACTTTTATTGGTTTATAGCAGTGGTTCTCAACCTGTGGGTCCCCAGATGTTCCTGGACTGCAACTCCCAGAAACCCCTTCCAGCACAGCAAGTGGTGGAGGCTTCTGGGAGTTGCAGTCCAGGAACATCTGGCAACCCACAGGCTGAGAACCACTGGTTTATAGCAATAAAGAAAAAAAACCAATAAAGCACAGGTAAACAAAATAAGACATAATTCAAATTAAATAATACATTATAAATAAAGATCAGAAAGATTTTTAAAAATCATTCTCATTTAGAAAAGTAAGGTGGCAGAACTGGCATTTTAACCTGAGCACTTGCTGTGTTAAATTTAGGGGTACCTTTATGTATCAAGATACTGTCTTCTTACAAAACCCTGTTGTTCTAATCTACATGATCATGTAGCATGCTATCTGGCGCAGTATTACATTTCAGACTTGCTAGCCAATCCCGTGCTTGGGAGGAGGTCAAAATGTAAGAATACACTGGGCTCATTAGGCTGACAAAATTGCAGATGCCACCTAAACACATCCCACTCCAGCCAACACAAGCCAACAGAATGTGAGACCCAGTAGTAGATTCCCCCCACTTTTCAAGCTATACTTGGCATGTGTATGTGTTGCATCGTTAAAGTCGTGACCAACTCTTTCTGACCCCATATCCATGGAGTTTTCATGGCAGGAATACTGAAGTAGTTTGCCATTTCCTACTCCAGGCACCTACAGCATCTGGTATTCCCTGGTGGTCACCCATCCAAGTACTAACCAGGGTCGACCCTGCTTGGCATACATACTTTGCAAATGTATTTCGTTATCCTCTTGGTTAAATAGTGTACAGTGTCAGGTATGCACATCATTCTGCCCCAGATGTTCATTTACAGTATGTATAATTTCCTGCAATTTTGTTCAGTGTTTTGCATGGTGAATGTTATTAGTTCACTATAGGTTCTATTTGTTCTCTAAAACCTGAAAAGGTCCTCAGAATAGCATTATTTTGGGATTCCAGGTGCTAGATACTAGGTATAATAATTGCAGTGCATTTGTTATATTTATTTTGAAGATGAAAGAGCCAGATTACACCAGTAACTTTCACAATTGAATGTGTATTATTTCACAAATGGTTTTGAATGCTAAGAAAGAAGGAATGATCTACATTTTAATAGCGTTTTCTTTCTTTATTCTGGTTTGCTACCAAAGCTGTATCCTATTCCTACTGCTTTAGCTTGCTTTTGCATCAGCCTGAAGGGAACTAACTCTCTGTGACACTAGCCTGAGTAGGTTCCATGCTATGAAAAGTGAAGTTGATTAGAAGCTGATTCAATTTCACATGACCTCAAGAAAACAATTTGTACACCCCAATGAGGGAGCAGGTTCTCTTACCTATCCAAATATACCTGGTGTGACATCATCGTAGGTAATATTCTCCGATGGTGAGTTCAGTGTGCATTCCCTATTAATGCTGTATGAGAAAAGAAACACAATGTTCAAGGCAGCAGCATGAAAATGCATGCAACTATGCTGTAATTCTGATTTGTTTTAGAGCGATTAATTTCCTTGTAACAAAGCCAAGTATGAACAACCCTTTAAAACCGTTGAACCATAAAAGCCATTTCCTTGAGGGTTTAAAATTTGGGAACAGACTCATGAAATTTATAGCTTTGATGAGATATTCCTTGCCTGCAGTCAAAATGAGAGCCAGATCATTGGTTTCTCAGCATGACACCTATGTATTCTTGTGTGGAGTAGATATCATTAGGCTCATAACAACACAGCTATCTCCACATAATGTTTGAAAAGGTTCATGTCTGGTGCTTAGTTTAAAACTCCTATTTACACCTCCAGAATACTAAACAGCTGGCTTTCTTAAAAATAAAAAAAGATAGCATCTAGTATCATAACATTCAAAGCAGTTCCGTTGAGCAATAGACTTAAAGCTTAAACCAGATTTTGCCTTGCTTGGCTTTTTATAAGATGTCACCAAAAAAGCCATATATACTCAAATATAAACCAAGTTTTTCAGCCCTTATATTTGGCTGAAAAAAAAACACCCTCGGCTTTTATTCAAGTCAATACGGCTTGGGGAAGACAGCAGATAGCTAGTTCTGCCCGTTCCGCTGCCTCCCAAGTACTGTCAACTTGGGGAGGGCAGTGGAGGGCAAGCCAGCCGAGCAAAGGAATGGGCAGGACTAGCCCTCCACCGCCTTCCCCAAGCCAGGTACCGTATCCTCGTTCCCCTCTCGTGCTCCTCCGGGTGAGCCAGCCCGCCGGCAGAACAGAGGGAGAGCCCGAGGACGGGACAGAGGTGCAGAGGAATGTGACAAACACAGCTTTCCCCATCACCACCACCCAGAGAAAAGCAGCCTCACCACCGCCTCCTCCTCCCTGCAAAAGGCCACACCTCCCCTAGAGATGGTGAGAGGGACAGGAGCAGTGGTGGCAAGCAGCATCAGCAGCCTGGAGGCAGCCCCGCAGCTCATCATTTGCGCAAGAGAGGCACGCGCGCAGCATGGGAATAATAAGGGGAGCGCCGCTGCCACCACCTTGACTTGAGCTTCCCTTGCATCAGAGCCGTGGAGGAAAAAGTTTCCTGACATGACAGCCCAGCCTGGCTTCTTCTCCATCTCATTCCCAAACCCCGTGGAGCTCCCATGTCTCATCGGCTCGCCAAGCGTCTGGGGGCCCTAAGACACATTGGGCACCAGGGGGGATGTCTGGCCACACTGGCCAAAAGGGAGGATGTCTCCCTCTAATGCTGCCAGGGGGAGGGGGAGGCTAGCACACAAGGCCTCCACAGAGAAGGAGATAGGTGGTGCCTATTGTCCTCACGCTCTGGAGTAGATTTTGGCAAGTGTCCAGGGGCTACCTCCATGGCGCAGCAGGTTAGGCAGCAAAAGACAGCCTGGCATGACCAAGTGCCTTTTGTATTATCAGGTGGCCCACAGCTCCTGCTCCTTCCTTTCTTAAGTAGGTGGTAAGTGAAGGAAACTTAGGCTCTGTGATTGGTGTGAGGGCACGCTCTCTCTCTCTCTCTCTCTCTCTCTCTCTCTCTCTCTCTCTCTCTC
>JAHTLZ010003542.1:58342380-58362901 GCA_023846285.1 Phrynocephalus versicolor | reverse complement strand
ATAGATAGATAGATAGATAGATAGATAGATAGATAGATAGATAGATATGGGGGGCTGTAGAACCAATCATTTGAGTTTCCATTATTTCATTCCAATATATTATGGGGAAATTTGCTTTGATATACAAGTGGATTACAAGCATGTTTCCAGAACGAATTATGCTTGTCAATCAAGGTTTCACTGTAATTTGAAATATTTTTAAAAAGAAATAAATACCTGAAGCCTATACATGCCTCTGTCTCACACACAGATACAGCCACCTTTCAATACACATTCAGTTATTCTCAAAAAATATTTACCCAGGAACTACCATAAGTTAGTTGCTAGTTATTGGTTCTTCTTTGTGGTTCACATACAGGGGTATGTCAATGCCTGCCCAGACACTTGTGGTAATGTTCTAAAGCTTTTATATTTCCCTTAGACTATATACTGCTCCACGTGGGGTCAGTTCTCACTTCTCTCTAACTGCTGACTAGGCAGTGTCTTGGGAACATTCAGGCTGAGTATTTCCCTTCAAAAAGATATGTCCTCTTTTTAGAAATTTCTATTACTTACCTTTTTACTTACCTTTAGAGATGGGCACAAAACAGCAAAATGGTGTTTTGCTTCATTTATTGTTTCTTTTTTGTTTCATTTATTACAAAATGAATTTTTAAAACAAAAATCATTTTGTGTTTCATTTTGGGGATTTTTAGGTTGTTGTTTTTTTTTACACTTGGAGCTGGGCAGGCCAGTCACCATTTTTTGGGTTTTTTGTTTGTTTGTTTTTTACTCCCACCAACCAGCCAGCATGCGGGGAGGCCAGGCAGCTTGTTGTTGTTGTTGTTGTCGTTGTTTTCTCCCACTGTCCAGCTGGCACATGGGGTGGCCAGTTGGGGTTTTTTCTCCCGCTGACCAGCTGGTGCACGGGGAAGCTGGTCGGCAGGTTTTTTTTATTTTTTTATTTTCCTGCCGACCAGCTGGTGCATGGCCCACACACCAGCTGATCAATGCTCATTTATTTTGACAAGCACCAAGATCAGCGCTTGTCAAAATAAATTTTAAAAAAAACAGAACGGAACAAAAAAAAATCCATTTCATTTCATCTCATTTTTAACAGCACTTTGTTTTTCATTTCATTAGTAAAAAAAATTGTTTCATGCCCATCTCTACTTACCTTCTAGTTTTTGTTCTTCGTCTTTGCTCTGCCCCCTCAAATATGGTTTTGTTCCTGGTGGCTTCTAAGGTACCATTCATGCATTATGTATCTTAAAGCAGGACAATGCCACTCCCCAGTGACCACAAGAAGTATCTCTACAGCAAGGGCAAAAGTAATCAAACCCAGAAATATATAGTGTGGCAGAATTTTACAACAGTGACACCAAGAAAAAAATAGGCAGTCAAGGCTAAAGTTCTTATTCTGCTTTTCATTACTGGGATTCTTAAGATGGATACAATTTAAAATATAGAATACCATGCAAACTACCAAGTAAATCCGCCAACTGCTAAAATAAGCACACACCCTTGCAATAATCCTTGAACCTCAGTAAAATAAGGAGGACACACTGGATTTCTTTGTATGTAATGTTAAACCATGTTTGATTTCCCTTGATCTTGACTTCTCTTACAGCCAACAAAAACAGCATCACTAGCAATGGCTTGTTTGTGACTGACAAATCATAATTTCATAATCCTAGTCTATCTTCACAATGGAATCTGAGCTTCCCTATGTTTCATCATGGGATTCATACTCAGTATCCTGGCTTAGTCCTGGTTTCTTTTGCATAGTTCTACTGTCTATTTTGAAAAGTAGCATGAACAAACAATGATTAATAATGAAAGCATTTTGTACATGAGATTTCTTTTTCCTGGGGTTTAATAGCTGCTCTCTCCTTAGCTGGCTGGAGGGCTCAGTGACTGCAGATGGTGGGAATCCAATCCCCCGCTGTGCCTCTTATTTTATTTCTTTATTATTTATTTATTGTTGTATTTATATCCCGCTTATCTTCTACATGTAGAACTCTAAGCGGCTAACAAGGCAGTCAGTGCCAACCAACAAACAATCAAATGCAACAAAATGTAATAAAACAAGATCAACATACAGCAATAGGACAAACATGACATATAAAATCCTCCTGCATCCCAGCCTGCCAGAGAAGCAAATCATGACCAAATATCAATAGTCGCAAAATTTAATAAGATCAATAGGATCAATAGCGATGGCGGGGAAAAAAAATTAAACTAAAACTGGCCAAAGGCCTCCCGGAATAAAAAAGTTTTCAAAGCTTTCCGAAAGGCCTGCAGGGACTCTGCAGAGCGCACTTCGCTGGGGATGGAATTCCACAAGGAAGGGGCTGCCACTGAGAAGGCCCGGTTCCGAGTAATCGTCTTCCGGGCCTCTCGTGGGGTGAGTACAGCCAGCCTGGATGGCCTTGGGCAAACTGCACAGTCCCAGGATGCCCCCCAGAAAAGGGGGGCTGGTAAACTACCTCCGAGTATTCTTTTCCTGGAAAACCATCATCATTATGTCCTTCCTTGCTGATAAGTCCTTCCTTCTCACTAGCCTGGTGCGTAACTGGGAAGAGTGATAAGGGCGGCCTTAAGCTACATCTTGTGAAAAGCTCAACCAAGAATTAGCAGATGTAATTTCCCCCTTTGAGTTGAAAGGCCCTGTTCACCTGCCTTCATTGCCAATGCACCCTTCGGCACAAACCACCTTTGAATCTTTATTTCAAAGGAACACTGAATATCACTGTGATCCTACCACCCGGTAAGCAATCGTGGAGGGCAAATGGAGTCCTTTCACATTTTATCCCAACGACAATTACATTTATCCTTTTTTAGGGTTTTGTCAGATGATTCCTGATTGTATACTTCTGTAGGGGGTAGGGTCCATTTTGAAAATTGATTAATTTAAATGCGTATTAAGAAGAAACAGAATCATATGTGAGGGTGCACTTTGTTTTTTCTTTTCTAATTCCTTTTTCTTTTTACAGTTTATAAATTGCTCAAATTAGTTCATGCCTCCATGCTCATTCCTTTTGACGAAGGGCTTGAACCAAACATAGATTCACAGTGACATTGTTTTAAGGGTATGAACTAAATGTGATAAAATGCCCAGTCTTGCCCGTTAAATGTGCAGAGATACAAATGTAGTCTTTGCATCTCCAAGGACTGCTTCTAGTAATTACTTCCTCTTTTATTTTATTTTTATAATGCCATGTCTGCATTTAACATTAATCACAAGCAGTGGTAAGCAGGATTCACTGCACAAATTGCTGACAGAGAAACTGTGCCATGAGGATAATTTGTCTTTCTACCTTCATCTGCAGAGCAGCCATTTAGAAAAATGTGGAAGGGGGAGTGCGCAGAAGTCCATGGGAGAAAGGAATCTCTTTCTGGAATCAAATCAAATTAAAATGGCAGTACAGAGAATTGAATAATTGAAAAAAGAGAAAAGGTGAATATTTGGGGATTTGAATGTGAGAATGAATATGGAGGAGTAAAAGTGAAGACAAAACAAAATCCTCATCAATTTAAACTGTACAGTATCATCAGTAGTGATGATCAAACAAAATCACTTTCACTATTACACTGAAATCAGAAACTTAAAACCGAGAATGTGCAAGTTCTTTTTAAATATGTAAAGAACTTTATTTTCTGACTTTTCATCAAGTCTGCAGTTTTGCACACCTTTTATATAGGTGTTCATTTACATAGACCTAAGTCACACTAAGCAAAATATTACTCATTCTTCCTGGAATAAAACAGATTGTGTGATACTTCATGTGCTAAGCCAACCCAGTGAAATGTTGCAGAGTTTTGAATTTCTGGTTAAAAAAAAAAAGTCCTGTAGAAGTACAGAGAAGGGGAGTGGTGTCTCAGCAGGCTAGAGTACTGAAACTTGTCTGCAAAGTCGGCAGCTTGGTGGTTCAAATCCCAGGTGCCATGCAGTGGAGTGTGCTCCCGCTGTTAACCCCAGTTCCTGCCAACCTAACAATTCAAAGGTATGTAAATACAAGTAGATAAAGAGCTACCACCATAAAAAGCAAGAAGGTAAACAGTGTGTAGTATGCAGAAATGTGTGCAGCCATGCTGGCCACATGGCCACGGACTTGCACAACACTGGCTTTTTAGCTTGGAAATGGAGATGGCTAGAGTCTGACATGACTAGCACGCCTGTGCAGAGAAAAACTTTACCCGTTTATAAAAAATAAGTACAGAGACTCACAGAAGAGAATAGCTACAGGTTCCCTAGACTTGATCCCTTTTCTCATTGACTGGCACTTAATAATTGCTCACTTTGAGATGTTTGTAGGAGAGAATAAAAAGCATTTCTTTATTTACAGTTACTTGAAATTACAGGCTTGTGTGTGCTGCTTTCTTACAGCACATACTGTACACTGGCAACCAACTGAACAGAGCAACAACAAACAAATAAATGATGCCATCCCTGGAAAGAGAGGGAAAATGAAAGCCTCAGCAGAGAGGTAGAGCACTCTTTGAAATCAAATGCTGGAAGGAACAATTGGTTACAGCTGGATAGACAGACAATCACCACAGCCCAGAAAAGTCCTTCCCAGTCTCACAAACGACAGACAGCATGCAAAGTTTGAAACAAAACTCCTAACATGTACTGTAGTGTAGAAGTTAGCATGTGAGGCTGTGACTCAGGATAGTCAGGTTCAAATCCCCATGACTATGAAGTTCACTGGGTCACTTTGAGCAAGTTATAGTTTCTCAGCTTAATTTATAGGCAAAAATAAAAGAAAAACGAAACAAAAGACACAAAACATGTGGCACCTTAAAGACTAACTTTCATATTTTAATGTAACGTTTCATGGTCACGTCCACTTCTTCAGACATATGGCAGCAGAAATGTCTGAAGAAGTGGATGTGTCCACGATATGTTACATTAAAATATGAAAGTTAGTTTTTAAGGTACCACATGTTTTTTGTTTTGTTTTGTTTTTCTTTGGTTTTTTTGCCTGCAATTCTTGAAAGGACTAACACGGCTACCCTCTCTAAGAAGCCTAATTTACCTCTTCCAGAGTTATTATAAGAATGAAGTAGCCACGTACACCACCTTAGACTCACTAGAAGAAAGCTAGCAAATAAATGCAATGAATAAATATGTATAGCATCCACTGCACAGATACAAATCTGAGACAAAACTCTGATGTCTGTATTTTGCAAGTCTTGGGCTTAACTGAATTATGTTCCCACCCCAAATAATACTATTTCATCCCCATCCAAGTAGCTTTGCCAGTCAGGAAAGTTAGTGTGAGGCCTCCAATGTATAGTTCACCTTGGTTTTGCATCCCCCCTGGTCTGAGTAGGCTTATTAGATGGACAGTGGCCTGAATAGGTTTGTTAGGTTGAACAAGCCTATTTACACCAGGGTGGCGTGAAACCAAGATGAACTATAAATTGGAAGTCTCACACCAACTTTCCTTAGACCGATGAAGCTACTTGGATGAGTAGTGATGTGTTTTGATTCCACAAGAAAAGAAGTCCAGATTCCATGACTCAACTTCCGGATAACCTCACCTAGATGACTGAGAATCTTCATATACATACTCCTACCTCTCTTCTCCCTCTCACAAAATACCAGAGTGGGACATCCACTCAAATTGAGGGTTGGGGGAGTGAGAACAGACAAAAAAATATTTTTTTTACCAAGTGTGTTATTAGTCAGTGGAACTCCCTGCCAAAGAATGTGGTGGTGGCATCTGGCCTGGATGTCTCCAAAGGGGGATTGGACAGATTCCTGGAGGAAAAGTCCATCACAGGTTACAAACCATGATGGAGATGTGTAATCTCCAGACTTAAAACCAGGGTACTTCAAGGGCCAGATGCAGGGGAGTGGTATCAGGAGAAAGATATTTAGATATTTAGATATTTAGTCTAGTGCACTCACAGACACATTTGGTGGGGCCACTGTGAGATACAGGAAGCTGGACTAGATGGGCCTTTGACCTGATCCAGCATGGCTCTTCTTCTGTTCTTAATAGATGTTAATCCACCTGAAACATATAGGTCAACAACTGAGCAGGTAGTTTTCTAACTGACAAAACCAACCTTGCAGAGAAGAATGGGAGTTTCATTGTAGAGTATTTATTTGCCACAACCTCTCAAAATATTTTTCTTTTCCTCACAGGACTGCTGAATTATTTGACCAGAGGCAAGGAGAATATACAAAGCTGCTGTATACTTTATACCACTAGGGTCCATCTAGCCCAGAATTATCAACTCAGACTGGCAGAGATTGTCCAGGGTATCAGAAGGATCTCCAGTGCTAGGGGGAAAATATGAACCATCCAACATCAAACACTCTGCCACTTTTAAGTTTGTTTTATATCAGTCATGTGATCTATTTTGATACATGTAAACCAAACATAATACAAATAATCAGGTCTTTTGGGGTCAGGCACCACTACTATGCCGATGATACCCAGCTCTGCCTCTCGTCACCTCCAGACTCTAAGGGAGCTACTATCTCAACTTTACATTTATTATTTATTTATTTATTATTTATTTGTTAATCTTATACCCCGCCCATCTTCCCAGAAGGGAACTCTGGGCGGCTCACAATAAAAACAGCTAAAACAAGCAAGCACAAGAAAAGAGAAGAGAGCAAGATGGCGGGCATAGCCCAAGCAGAGAAGCGTGGGTAAAGGGGGGAAAAACTAAATAGAAAGGTCGCCAAATGCCTCCCTGAAGAGATGAGTCTTCAGGGCCTTTTTAAAGGCGGGCAGGGACTCTGCCAGGCGCAGCTCACTGGGTAGATGTTTCCAAAGGGTGGGGCCCACCACAGAGAAGGCACGGTCACGCGTATGCAATTTCCACGCCTCTCTGGGTGTTTCCACCCTCAGTGAGCGCGCCTGTGCCAGTCTCGTGGGTCTGGTCCCAGTTGATCTCTGAGAGATACGCTCCGCCAGATACTCTGGTCCCAGGCCATGGAGGGCTTTGAAAATCAAAACCAGGACCTTGAACCTGATCCGGAAGACAACGGGGAGCCAGTGCAAGTGAGCCAGAACTGGGGTGATGTGCTCGAATCTACAAGCACCCACCACCAGCCTGACCACTGCATTCTGCACCCGTTGTAACCTCTGGACCAGGGTCAAGGGTAGAGGGCATTGCAGTAGTCGATCCTCGAGATCACTAGGGCCTGCACAACTGTCCTCAGGGAGGACTCATCGAGGTACTGGCAGATCTGGGCGATCCTGCAGAGATGGATAAAAGCGGCCCTGGAAGCAGCCATCACCTGGGCTTCCAGGGAGAGGGCTGAGTCCAGGACCACACCCAGATTCCTGGCCCTGTCCGTAGGCTGGAGGGAAACACCCCCCAGCTTAGGGAGGGGGCCATTGTACCCAGACGAGGGCACTCCGAAGAACAGAACCTCCGTCTTCTCCGGATTCAGCTTGAGCCAGTTATCTCTGGTCCATTCCAGAACTGCCTCCAGGCACAGATCAAGGGAGCGAACTGCCTCCACTGCAGAAGATGAAAAGGAGAGATAGAGCTGTGTGTCATCAGCGCACTGATGACAGCGAACTCCAAATCTCCTGATGACCTCCGCCAGCAGCCTCATATAAACGTTGAACAGCATGGGTGAGATTGCCGACCCCTGGGGCACCCCACAAGGAGCCGACAAGTCATCACCCAGCTGAACCCGCTGAGTCCAGCCACCAAGGAAGGAACGGAGCCAGGACAAAGCCTGACCCCCAATTCCTGCCTTGGCCAGTCGGACAAGTAATGAACTGGATGAGGATGAACAAACTGCAGTAATGAACTGGATGAGGATGAACAAAATGAACCTAAACCCAGAAAAGACAGAGGTGCTTCTGGTCAGTCGAAAGGGAGAACAAGGGACAGGGATACAGCCTGTACTGGATGGGGTTACCCTCCATTTGAAAAATCAGGTACGCAGCTTGGCGGTGCTCTTGGACTCAACCTTGAGCTTGGATGCTTAATTGCACAATCAAGGCTAGTACGCAAGTTATGCCCCTTTCTTGAGAAACCAGCTTTGGCCACAGTGACATATGCCCTAGTGACGTCCCAGCTAGACTATTGTAATGCGCTGTATGTGGGGCTACCGATGAAAAGCCTCAGGAAACTTCAACAGGTTCAACAGGGTGGGGTACAGAGATCAAATTACACCCCTATCAAAACAGCTCCACTGGCTGCCAAATCAACTATCCAGCACAATTCAAGGTGCTGACTGTATGACCTGAGTCCTAGCTACCTCAAAGATCGAATCTAACAGTATGAACTGACTTGGGTGTTAAGGTCATCAGGAGAGGCCTTTCTTTCCACCCCACCACCCTCACAAGGAACATCTTGTGAGAACCCATGAAAGGGCCTCATTGGCTGTGGCGCCCAAATTCTGGAATTCTCTCCCGCTAGAGGCCAGGACTGCCTCATCTCTGTTGTCATTCCAGAGACAGGCAAAGTCCTTTCTCTTCAGGCAAGCTTTCCCTGAATGATGGACTACCATTATGTGTCTTTTATATGAATCTATAGGTTCACATAGACTTTGTATTTATTACTACTTATAACCTTGTAGCTTTAATGTAATGTAAGATGTCCCTCAATTCTTTGTTCTCAATACTTGAACATGTCTTAATTATATTGGACTGTATATTATCCCTCATTACTGTAAGCCACCTTGGGTCCTTTTCCAAACAGAAAGGCAGGGTAAAAATACTCTAACATAATAAATAAATAAATAATACATTTTTTTAAAAAAAATGCCGAATTATCAACCATATTCCAATAAGTAGGCCCTTCTTCATATTATAGCAAGGATGTTTATGTGGGTACTGAAATCCAAAACATTGGGTGCTCCAAAATTTACTGATACAAGGCTCTCAAGAGTTATCACTGGAACAATAGGCAAATTCTAACAATACGTATGTCAAGTTCTAAAGGAATATTTATCTCACAGAAGGTCCTGATATGCCTTTACAAGAAGGAAACCAGATATACTGTATTTTTTAAAAAGCCACTTTGGGCTCATATGACCTGACAAGTATTGATGGACATAATATGCCGTGTGTTTCCCCATATCTGGCGTCCCAAAACAGATTACTTTGACAGTTATCTTTCTGTGAAGAAGTGTAATAGACAGATACTCAAGATCAAGATTTCACTCTGATAGAAATATTGGTTGCAGCATCACTGCAATGTCTGAGGTGCAGACAATGGTACCTCTACTTAAGAGTGGCTCTACTTAAGAGCAATTTGACTTAAGAATGGAAAACCATTGGCGTTTTTAACTGCCGCCTTACAAATTTTAGATGCGGTCTGCTCTACTTACAAATGTTTTATTGATTGATTGATTTGATTTGATTTGATTTTTTAATTTTTTTAGACACGGTAGCTCTACTTAAGAGTTGTTATACTGAAGAGCATGCATTCGGAATGGATTAAATTCGTAAGCAGAGGTGCCACTGTACTTGTTTGGTGATGGTGAGCTGCTAGCCCTGCCTGTTTGCCTGAAGAAATTCTCATTCCAATGAGTGCTGTTTTGCTTGGCTGCAAGCTTGTCAGTAAATTACAGCTGTACCAGAACAGCTCAGCAAGTCCTGAATATCAGCAATTAGAAATGTCACTGCACTTCATGCTTATTAGTTCTAAAAATTAAATGGTTAACTTAGTGTGCTTAAAAAGGCTGACATTGAAGAGTTGCCTGGATACCTTAATTAGCACTTGGGTTACCCTGCATTGCTGCCCACCTAAGATGGCCTTGTAAGGCAGACATGATTGAGCTTTGCTTTCCAAATCTCTAGGTTTTAACATTTATTTTCTCATCAGGAACACAAAGCCATCAGAAAGACAAATTAATTTAACCTGTGGTGACATAGTATTCCCTTATAACTTGCATCCAAGTTACATTTATTTAGTTGCTTATTTATTTATTTAAGCAGCAACACTTTATCTACGGTATAGGAAAACAAAACTGACCTTTATCTGCCTCCATTAAAACCACTTCTTCTTTTAGTAAAGCTTTGCACTCAAATGCTTTATTCATTTACTGACACATTTAGATTCAAATATGTTGGAATGGATGTTCAGCTAGTTCTCAAACGGTATGTATCAATTAATTAACACTGTAAATTAAACAACTTGTATACTAAACTCTTAGAGGGTAAGAAACCTATACAGTCTATAATATTTTTATTTATTTTAAGACATATTCAAGTTAAGAACAGGGAATTAAAAGAGGCATCTTAGAACATTAAAAGGTAACAGTAGAGCTACAAAAAGCACACAAAAAGAAAAAAAAGCCATTATGCGGGGTGGAAAGTAACATGGAAAACACTGGTGTTCTTTTGAAATCAGTTAATGCAATCAATTATGGTCATCCATATAAAGTTAAATAGTAGGAAGTAGAGATGGGCACAAAACAGAAAAATGGCATTTCGGTTTTTCGTTTGTCGTTGAGAGGTCTGTTTCGGTTCGTTTCCGTTTGTCGGGGATTTTTTGAAAAATTTCATTACCGTTTTTCGTTTTTTCATTTGTCGTTTCTACCCGTTTTTTGCTCGATTTTTAAAGCATTTCCGTGCGCAGGCATCCCCCAACGCCCCAGACCAGAGGGAAAACACTAAAAAAAATGGATGCTGGCAGAGACACAGTATAGACTAGGTATGCAGGGAGGCTGCAAAGGCAGCGGCAGGCGTTGTCCCGGGTGCAAGGCAGACACAGAGTGACTGCACTGCAGGGCAAGGGAGGGTACTCACCGAGAGGTACGCAGCACGCACGCACACAGGGAGGCTGCACGACTGAAGCTAGAGTCGCAGCAGAGACAGCAATCCCACTCTAACTCCCACCAGAGGCTGCAAGGAGGACGGGGGCTGCCAGAGCTTTTTATGCCCTCTGTGGCTGCCAGACCTGCTCGCCCAGTCTGCAACCTGGCATGCTATTGGTTGAACATGATCCCATCACATGGCTTGCCTCCATTTTGTGGCTGGTGGCAACATCCATTTTAAAGGGAAAAGAAAAATACATCGCAGTGGGAGAAGACAAAAACAAATGTTTTAAGGACCCCAACACCCTTGGTAGGTATTATCAGACAATATATATAATTATCGCTGCATTTTTATGTATGTCCAGGGCGTTTTTTAACATTTAAAACAGCTCATTTCATAGCGCGTTGCCATTAACGGAAACGAAACGTAATGACCACAATTTTCATGGTTCTGTTCGTTTCGTTTCGTTGCATTTTCAGCACAATTTTTCGTTTGTCGTTTCATTACATAACGGAATGGTAACGGAAACGAAAATTTTGCCGCTCCGTGCCCATGTCTAGTAGGAAGTCCCTCATTCAGGGAAAGCTTGTGGTCTGGATTTGTTACCAGGAAGTGAACCTATGATCTGCTGACATGGTGGGATTAATTACCATACATTTGGTTAGAAACAATGAGTTATCTTTTTTTCACCTTATATCCTTATTGGTAGTCCTTGAAGAAGAAGAAATAGCACTGCCTCGTTAAAACATGTGATTGGTGAAAATTGGGTAAAAGCGCTCTAGTTTAATATTGTATCAATTCAAACTGAAGTATGGATAAATTTTGTTCTGTGGGGTAATGGTGATATTGTCTCTGCACGTATTTCTTTGAGCACATAGGAAAGGATAGGATTAAAATGCTGGGATACCTTGTCTACTTGTTCCCTGGAATTATCTTGAATTTGGAATTCACCTGTAGTCTGCCTCACTAAGTAGACCCACCTCTGTGGGAGGTTTTTAAACAGAAGTTGGATGACTTGTGAATTCCCTATATCAGCGAGGTTTTCAACTTGACCATTGGCACCTCCATGTCTTTTGGGTTCAAATTAAGAGTGAACAGATGTCATTCTTGAAAACAGAGTAAGCAAACAATTTAAAATGGAAAGATGCCTCATCTCTGCTTTCCTTTCAAATCTTCCTGTTTCTTTCTGTGTTTCTTTCTATTTGGTCTGTCTTGTCCTTTTTTGAGCATAATGGCAGAGTGGTTGCGCTGTACTGCAGCCCAAAAAACCAGCCTCATGATCTGAGGTTCAATTTCATTTAATTGGCTTAAGGTTCACTCAGCCTTCTATTCTTCTGAGGTCAGTAAAATGAGTACTCAGCTTGCTGGGTGTGGGAGGGTGGGCAATGTGTAGCCTGCATAATTCATTTGTAAACTGCCCAGAGTGCTTTAACAACAATGGGGAGGTATATAAGCAGCACACTTTTAAATAGGTGTTGCCAAGTTCAGACTTAACAAGAAACCGTTTCTTCTGTCAAGCATAGTGAGCTTTGAGCTCATGCATTTCATACATCCCAATGCACTCTCCTCTTTCCCAACCAGAAGTAGAGGGGAAAGGGGTCTGCTTATAGTTTTAAACTATAGCTTCCTGTTCCATGTGCATTGGGAATGGTTTCTTTAAACCCTAGTTAGTGGGAACAACCAAGATTGGGACAAAAGTTTCCAATTCTGATTGCTGTGGTGTGGATCTTGGTTTAAACCCGATTGTTGGAATGAAAATAGATTAACGGTAGGCTTGAGAATAATGGGGAGCTCTGGTGTATCTAAAATTGAAATTGAAAGATTCTGATGTTACAGCCAAAAGAGAAGGGAGTGTACAAACTTGAGATGTCTAACTCTCATTCAAGTACCGTACAGTGGTGCCTCTACTTATGAGTGACTCTACTCATGAGCAATTTGACTTAGGAGCAGAAAACCGTTGGCATTTTAACTGCTGCCTTACAAATTTTAGATGCTGTCTGCTCTACTTACAATGTTTATTTTTTCAATTTTTTTTTTTAAGATATGGCTGCTCTACTTAGAAGTTGTTTGACTTAGGACGATTAAACTCGTAAGTAGAGGTACCACTGTACAGAGAAATATGCTTAGTTATCTGGTGTACAGAATGTAGCAGTATGTGGCAAAGACAAAAAAGTATGCTAAAATAAGCTGTACCACTTTGGACTGCAAGTGGATTGGAGAACCTTTGGGTGTTTCCCCTCATCTATTACTTTTTTAACCTGCCTTTCCCTTGTAGAAATGGCATACATGGGAAAAGGCTGCAACTCATCTCTGACCAATACCTGTTGCACTAGGATCAAAATAGATGATACATTTAGAACATTTTTAGAAGAGGTTTTCTGTCAAGTGTTGAAAGGCATCTGCATGGCACAGTCCAGAACTTCCTCACCCACCACATCTCTTGCACTTAGCATCTTTTGTTTGGAAGAACAGCAAAATTCACATATCAGATTGCTGTGGTGTAAATCTTGGTTTAAACCCTATTGTTGGAAGGAAAATAGATTAATGGTAGGCAATACACTTCTTCTTTAACATTCTAGTCGATTGTGCGTTGTCTGTTTACCAGATATGGAGTTTTTACATCACAAGAAACTGTTCAATAATGTAAGGCTTCAGTTATAGATTTAAGCTACCCTACATTCTTGGGACCCTGCCATCTGATTCTTACCTTATGCTGTGATATGTGTAAGTCAAGCCAAAATAAGTCACATCCCCAATTATCTCCTCTAGAATAAGATATACGGAAGCAACAACACCACAAGCCTTATTTGTTTCTTAATGATCTTGTGTGTCTGCTTATATACATGTATATTCTTCTGAGGGAGAGACAGGAGCGTATCCAGACATTATTTATGATGACTATAGGTGTAGCTGTCCCTTTCAAGCTTCAATGTCAGAGGCACACGACACCATCAAAAAAAAAAAAAACCCATTGTTTTCCCAGGAAGCAGTAAAAGAGGCAATAATTCATCAGCAGAAAGGGTTTCTGTAACAACCTTCACTTCTAACCTCTTGAACTTCCATCCAAAGGCAGCTCCTTTGTTGTAGCTTCTAGTGTTACTGGTGCTGTTGTTTTCTCCTGTTGTTGTTGTTGTTGTTGTTGTTGCTGCTGCTGCTGCTGCTGCTGCTGCTTGCTCAAATCAGAAAGAAGTGTACTGCAATGTTTCTGATGGGACAGGGAGCTGACACATCCCTGCCACCTCTGGATGGCTAGCTTATCTCTGGAGTGTATTGATTACCTCATGAGGAAGTGGCTCTACCGTCTTAGCTCAGTGTTTGGAGCAAGGTGATTTATATCAGGATAGGTAATGGAAGTGATTGTGGGATGGGGTGGTGAAAGGGGGCGGGGGAGGAAAGAAGCCACAAAAAAGATAAGTTACAGCAGGCGCTAGATAACCGGAGAAGCTCTTTGATTAAAGAAAATGAAAGCTGAAACAGGGGGACTGAGGAATTAGAAAGACTAAGGGTTCATCAAAGAATGACCTACTGTGGCAAGGCAAGGACCAGGCCCATTCGGATGACAGATTATTATATGACTATCTTGTTTTCACTCTCTTAAGTTATTCTGCATCCCTGGCTTGTGAGCAAGCAGATTTATTGCAATGTGGGAAGTGTCTCACCAAGGCAGAGCAGTTCTAAAGAAATTGTGGGAGTGACACATCTTCCCCCTCCCCTTCCTTTAAGTAGCAAAGCTGTTTTTCTAAACTTTTCTAAACTCAGTGAAGGAGAGCAGCTGCATCTCTGGACACGTGAAACTTTTTAAAATTTAAATGGAAACATTCATTTTTGTGCTTCGAGGTACAAATACAAAGTGATGTCAAATACAAATACAAATACAAAGTGATGTCAACCCGTACTACCCATTCCTCTAAGATAGCGGTTCTCAATCTTCCTAATGCCGTGACCCTTTAATATAGTTCCTCGTGTCGTGGTGACCCTCAAGCATAAAATGACAGTGGACCCTTGTATAACAAACAGTTTGTATAACATAAAATTTGTACAACATAAAAAATTCTGGAGATAGGGGAAATTTGCTTAACATAATCGCCTATGGGGTGAATCCGTACAACATAAAAATGGGATTACTCTGTTTTCAATGCATTCCTATGGGAAATTTGTATAAAGGAAAATTTGCTTAACATAATTTCATTTGGAACAAATTAATTCCCTTATACTAGGTACCACTGTATTTTTGTTGCTACTTCATAACTGTAATTTTGCTACTGTTATGAATTGTAATATAAATATCCTATATGCAGGATTATATTCAGAAATTATAAATCTTGTTATTGTTTTAACACTTACCCCTATATTTCAACTACTGGAGAGAGAAGTAATTAATAAAAAAGAGCACTTGTTTTTGCCAACTCCATTTTAAGTCATCAGCATTTAATACTTCCTATGTAAAATCTGACTTCATAAACATATGCTATGTTTACCTCAAGTGTAAAAACTCAGTCTTAAAGCAGCATTAATTGCTGAACCTACAAACTAAAAATAAGGAAATGGAACCTTTTCATACAAAAACATATCAGACATATATCAGACACTATAAAAATGCTGGATACTTAGCATGGCCTAGCTTGGAAGTGTTTAATACAGAAAATAATGTTTGTTTTTCAAGTCGTGCTTTAGTGGTTTTGTCATCTGACCACCAGAGCAAAAAAATAATAATAAATAAATAAAAAATAAAAAATTCCCCAGAGATTTTGTTGTCCCTGTATGCCTTCAAGTCACCTCTTACCTATGGCAACTCTAAGATTACATAATCTCGAAAATGTCCTGTGTGCACCACAGCCTTAGGGAGCTTTATAAAGCCTTTGGAGCAGATTCTCTGGGTGGACAGTGAGAGGGGCTGCAATGGGATCCATCTCTTCCAGATTATGATGAGGAGAAGCATTATCATTGTGCAAAGATACATGCAATAAAGCAGGGAGAAAAACTTTATTTATTTATTTATTTATTTATTTATTTATTTTTGCATTTATATCCCGCTTATCTTCAAACGAACTCTAAGCGGCTTACAAGGGCTATGTTAGCCATACAAGTACAAGGATAAACAAATAAAATTACAACAATAAATTTAAGAACAGTAAAACCTAGTGGCACCTCATCAACTAAAGCGTATGATGGCGGAAAAGAGAAAAAAAAACTAAGAATAAGAATCTCCAAAGGCCTCTTGGAAAAGGTAGGTTTTTAAAGCCTTCCGGAAGGCTTGTTCTCTAATTTGCAAATTCTTCCTTTATAAATACTTCCCCTCCCCTCCCTCCCTCCCCCTCTCCTCCCCTCCTCCCCTCCCTTCCATTTATTTCCTTTGGTGCTTTCTTTTATACTCTCATTTTCTTTCAGAAAACTTTAGACTTTAGTTAAGATAAGCTTCAGGGGAACAGTAACAGTAATTAGCACATACAAGAGCATGTTCCTGGGGGAATTTTGAAGTAAGAGCTTTTCCTACTGAGATAAATAGTGGCAATGTGGAAATCAAAATGTTTTGGTAGCACTTGATAGAGCCACAAAGACCCTCTAGTGAATTTTATCACATGGCAAGGAATGCTTATTTGGTGTGCCGCATAATAAAGAAATGTCTAATGTCAAAACAATTGCCTCAGAAACCTTAAGATAAGCTCCTTTGAGAAGTATAAAATCTTGCTACAAAAGAAAGGCCTGCTGTTTCTCTGACTGACTAAACAAATTGAAATAGGCAAGTTTTAAAAATATAATCTCTCTTTCTCTCTGATAAGTTAATTTCTTAAGTGGGGTCCTAAATGTGTCCTGTGAGCAACTGTGGAAAACAAGAAACGTGAGATAACATTCTGTGTATTTATTGTTCCAGCTCATTGCCTTTTAACTATTACACAGTTCCATTCCCTTTTCAGTCATTCTGGGAACAGTTTAAGTACAGCTTGCCCTCCTCTCACATGGTGGTGACCCTATTATTCTATTACACAAATGTAGGGTGGGGTAATAAAAGAGACACCCACAATCATTAATGCACAGCGATACATTCTTCCTTTAATCTTCCAGCATCTCTTTGCCTTCGTATGTGTAATTAGTACACAGAGATAGACTTCATTTTGGTTACATTTGATTTATGCACTGTGGTGTAATTATAAATAAATTCAATCAACGAATATTGAATAAATCAGTTTCTTACCAGAGAAAATTGAAACCGGTGGCCTTTTGTACAACAGAATCAGTCTTTCAGGTTTTTTTATGGCAATCCTTTGATAGCTGTAAACTTTCACTTTGTAAACATTTCTTGACAATATGGAAATGCTCTTTATTCTCTGGAAAGCATGAGTTGCTGTCCTCTCTTGCATGCATATAGTTAGCAAACATAAATAATGGCACAATAAGCCTTTTGGAGTCTGCTGTTGTACTAAAATGAATTACTTGTGGTATCATTATTACTATTTTTGAGAAAACTTACACTGTGGGCACCTCACATAGTTTGCTGAGGCGATGCCAAAACTGTAAAGGAAGGCAAAACTGAACAACAAACAAATTGTGAAGTATGTTATATTTCCATCATGCCAGCCTATTAAAAAGCAGAGGAGAGGTCAAATGTACCTACGCATTTTTTCGTAGTAATTAGACATGGGCACAACTTAGCGGAATTCCCGTTTCTGTTTCCGTTCCTCGTTTCCGTTATGTAACGGAAAAGGAAATGACAATTACTCCGCCAGAACTCGAACTCGAACCGACGAACGAATAATTTGTCGTTGTCGAGTTTTAAAAAGTTAAACAAAAAACCCGATTCCCGGCCAAAAAAGCAGGCGAAAATATGCCTGCCTCTGAGAGTGCACCTACCAGAGGGGTGGTTCCTGGGGGGTCCCCGGCCTCCCCCCTCTCCTCCTGTCCTTCCTGGGCTGCTCTGGTGGCAGGCAATGGCATCCTCGTCGTCCCGCCAAAGTCGCCGGCTCGCCGCCATTCAAGCATCACAGAAAAAAGTTTTTAAAAGTTTAAAAAAACCCGAATCCCAGCCAAAAAAGCAGGCGAAAATATGCCTGCCTCTGAGAGTGCACCTACCAGAGGGGTGGTTTCTGGGGGGAGGTCCCCGGCCTCCCCCCCTCTCCTGTCCTGGGCTGCTCTGGTGGGGGGCAATCTTGTCGTCTCGCCAACTCGCCATGCCATGCGGAATCCAAAATGGGGCGACCGCAATTTATTTTGAAATCGTGGTCCAAAAACACACCAAAGCACCCAGAAACATGCGAAAATTGCTGCTACCTGCTACTATTTTAAAACTGCCAGAATTTTTACAGTAGCACTAGCAGCAGTGGGTTTTTCTTGCAACAAAATGTCCTCCTCTCCATTGATTTTATTTTATTTTATTTATATTTTTTACACCTGCGCAATGATGGGCTGGCCATGGGAGTGGACCATGCAAATTTTGGAGCCTTTCCACCAATCGCATGGCCACTTGGCCACTGAGACTTCTGGGATGTGCCAAAAAGCCCACTAACCCTGCCCTAACCCTAACCCTAACCCTAACCCTAACCCTTACCCATACGCCACAGTACACTGTCCTTCTTAGTGGGTCAGAGAGGCACCCAGAGGTGCACCCCAATACTCACCCTAACCTCACCCATAACTAGTCTAACCCTAGCCCTTGCGCTAACCCTAACCCTAAGCCAGATCTGTGTATTTGCATTGCACTACACGCAAGTACACTTCCCTTCTTAGTGAGACACAGGGTGCAGAGAGCCCGCCATTCTGACTGACTGCTGCAGTCCACTGCTGCAAGCAAGTCTGCAACTTGGTATGCATATCCATATGGCTATGCATACCCTTTTGTAGCGGGCGAGGAGAGGAGGCACCCATGACGTGCCTCCAGGAGCCTGCTTTCCTTTCCTTCCTAGCGGGTGAGGAGAGGAGACACCCACCCACCCCAGAGAGGTGCCTCCAGGAGCCCACTTTCCCTTCATAGCAGGCCAGAGGAGGCACCCACCCCAGAGAGGTGCCTCCAGGAGCCCGCTACCCCCCCTAAACCAGTACTAACAACAGACAAAAAACAAAAAACGAAATGACAAATTTTTGAAAAATTTCATGAAAAATGGAAACGAGCCGAAACGGACCCGTCCTGAAAAATGACAACTCGAAAAAAAAATTCCTGGTCGTGCCCATCTCTAGTAGTAATAGCTGTAGTGGTTATTATGGATAGTCAATGTGGAATTCTTAGAAAAACCAATGATGAAACTGAAATTTATCAGGAACTAACATTTTCTGATAAAGAAACTACTAATACATATGCACACAGTGATCACAGAGTATTAAAAGAGATTTATTTGGATCCATTGAAGGGCATTTTCCTACATTCCCTCCACATATTGCAGATAGGTAGAAAGTAGATTGGGATGTACTGTAAAATGTTAAGAGTGGGCTTTCAAATCCCTGCTGTGAAGTTCTCTGGTGAGGTTATCTGGAAGTTGAGTCATGGCAACTGGACTTCTGCCATGACTCAACTTTGAGATAAAATCACCTGGATGACTGAGAATCTTCGTAGACATCTGGTGAGGTTACTTTACAGGCTTGTTGTGAGATTACAAATGAGTCACTTTGCCTTAGCAGAGGTTTGCCTTAAAAGACTCTTGTTTATTTGTGCACATAAGCATGTGTGCTTGTGCATCTTGTGTGTCTCTGTAATCTGGAGGTGATCTACGAGACAATTATGACAGCGGCTAATTAACTGGGAAAGACTGATCTTGCAGATCAGAATTTGGATGAGAAATCAATGAGAGATCAATTGAAAAGGCCCTGAATTGGTGTTATCTAAGATTAAATATAAATGGATTTCTTCTTCTGATTTTATCTGAGGTGATCTGAGTGGGCAATTAATTGATTTCCTTCTGTAAAGGTTTGTTTCTAAAATTGTTTCTACATGTCTATATTGACATATAAATTGGGCATAAGAAATTGTGATTAAAATTGTTGTTCTCTCTTTCAGTAGTTTGTCTCCTCTTCAATGACATAAACATCACTTCTACATTTAATATTTCATTTGATTTCACCATGGGACTGATGTTATGAAGGGCTTAAATAATGAAGGAAAATTTGATGCTTTAATAAAATCCAAAGCATCTGAGTCCTACCAATTTTCTTCAAAATTGCCAAATCATTATTCAGTTTTTCCCCTGAATCTTTTGCTGAAAGGGAGCTCCCACATCGAAAAGGGTTGCCACAGTTGCTTTCTGGGACAAATAATTTCCAGCAACTTCTTGATGACTGTGATCCAACCACCTGCTCTTAGAGCAGTGGTTCTCACCCTGGGGGGTTGTGACTCCTTTGAGGATCAAATGACCCTTTCCCAGGGGTTGCCGCGAGCAACCACAACCAGCCTGACACAAACACACAGAAGGGAGGGAAAAACAGAGGGGGCGAGGGAGCCACTCACTCAGAGCCACGCTGCAACCCCGACCATTCTGCCCACACAAGACCACTGCTGTGGAGGCCGGCATAATGTGCCACCTCCCTCTGCCAGACACAAATGCACCATTTGAGAGGTGGAGGGAGAGTGGAAGGAGGGGAGGCAGGAGATCGCAGATTTTCAAGCATCGCGGGTTGGGTGGGTCCGTAATCCCCGCGATTGGCGGGGGGGTTACTGTATTGAGATTTTAGGTGCTAGTTCAAAGGGAAAGGGGTGGATTCTGGGGAATGTTTAGCTAATTCTTGTCAGTGGATCTCTGTACTTCTAGTATGCAACTAGATGATAGATAGATAGATAGATAGATAGATAGATAGATAGATAGATAGAT
>JAHTLZ010003542.1:58290804-58313494 GCA_023846285.1 Phrynocephalus versicolor | reverse complement strand
TTTATTTATTTATTTATTTATTTATTTATTTATTTATTTATTTATTTGTGAGCTTGTATCCCGCCCATCTTCCCAGCGGGAACTCTGGGCAGCTAACAGCAATAAAAAACATATAAAAACAATGGTTAAAACTACAGGCAATAGGGCAGCGGAGGACAAGATGGCGACGAGCCCAAGGGAAGAAAAAACCCTAAGTCACAAGGTCGCCAAAGGCCTCTCTAAATAAGAGGGTCTTCAAGGCCTTCTTGAAGGCGGGCAGGGACGGAAGCAGGCGCAGCTCACTGGGGAGGTGGTTCCCGAGTGAAGGCCCCACCACAGAGAAGGCACGGTCTCGCGTGCGCGTTTTCCGCGCCTCTCTGGGTGTGGCAACCCGCAGTGAGTGCGCCTGAGATGATCTCGTGGGTCTGGATCCGGATGCCTTTTGGGAGATGCGCTCCGCCAGGTACTCTGGTCCCAAGCCGTGGAGGGCTTTGAAAATCAAAACCAGGACCTTGAACCTGATCCGGAGGACAATGGGGAGCCAATGCAGGCGGGCCAGGACTGGGGTGATGTGCTCGTATCTACGGGCACCCACCACCAGCCTAGCCGCCACAGTTTGCACCCGCTGTAACCTCCGGACCAGGGTCAAGGGCAACCCCACGTAGAGCGCATTGCAATAGTCGATCCTCGAGATCACCAGGGCCTGCACAACTGTCCTCAGGGAGGACTCATCAAGGTACTCATCAATGTATACCTGTGTTCAATGACCTTTTGACTTGATGACTTGAAAAATCCATCATATGAATGCCACCATGACAATATTAAAGCTAATTAATAATGAATTGCCACCTCTGCAGTGAATTAAACCTGTCTAAGTAATCAATGAAAGTGAAGCGAGGATCCAGCTGATGAGAAGAGGACCATCTGTTCTTATTGCTCCCGCTCAATGGGATAATGTGAGGAAAAGTAGTTTTCAGAGAGAGAGAAAGAGACTGTGGAGATGAGGTGTCATGCAATATGGCATGTGCCATCCCTGCTTTGTTTTCCTGTCACACTGCTAGCATCCTCTCTCTATGTGAAAGCTACAACCTCCTTCTGAAAGTTCTGTTCCAGGATCCCCCCCCCCCGCCTCCTTTGCTCCAGAACTTGCAGAAATGTGTGGAGGCAGTTCAGATGTACAGACTGGAGAACTTCAGAAATTTAAAAAGGAAGATAAAATAAATGTGCTGCTTATGCATTTCCCCTAAAGTCAGGGTGGAGAACATTGGCCTTCGAGATAGCATGGACTTAATATCTCAGAAAGATCAGTAAGCATGGCTAATGATAAGGAATTATAGATGTGTGATTTCCAACAACTGCATGGCCAAAGTTGCTCCATTTGGCTTTGAAGTCTACATCACCATCTTGTCTCCATAAAGACAGGCAGATTGTATGAGAAGGACAAGATGTTGCACTAGGATCCAGAAGATCAGATGTGATCAGCACCCCACAATCCCCTCAAAGTCACACTTAGACCCTAATCCAGCACTGAATGAATGGCACAAAATCATACTTCCATTGGCATAGGAAATAAATAACTTGGGTACCTTGCAGAAATTTGGGGCCAATTCTCCCATAATCCCTAAACTTAGGGTGGGCTTTCTGGGGTTTATAGGACTTAAGAGCTCAGGGCCGATGGACAGAACAAGGTTGACACTACTAGCTTTGCAAACATATACCTAGTCTATGCAGTCTCTCTCTCACACAAATAAGATTGCTTGTCTGTGCACTGTTCAACATGGTGCACATCTGGGGAGCTCCCATGAAATGTAGTAGTTCTGTTATACCAATTTTATACTGTTTTTCCATTCAAAGGCTAGAACAACCCTGAACAATGCTTTAAAAGGTCACAAAGGTGGAAGTACAAATATACGTATCATATATATATTTCCTAGGATTTTCTGTACACAAAGCGTTCAAAGTGGTTTACAGTAGTTCATATACTGCAGGCCTGGTATATCGCAGGACCACAGTATATGAAAGGCAAAGCCCCCTGGGGCAAGCTGCTTGGGCCTGTTTGAGGCTTCCTACACTTACCCCAGGCCCGGCACTGCTCCAAACGGGCCCTAGAAGTGATTTCTGGTGAACCAGAAATCACTTCTGAAAAAATGGAAGTGACTTCCAGATTGCTGGAAATCACTTCTGGGGCCGCCAACAGGCTTCCTGGGGCTGCCTGATGCCCTAGAAGGGGCTTCTGGTGAACCGGAAGTGACTTCTGGAAAACCAGAAGTGACTTTTGGATCACTGGAAACCACTTCTGGGGCCTCAGACCGGCCCAGGTAGCCTGTCAGAGGCCCATTCAGGGCAGCACCAGGCCTCAGTAACTGCAGGAGACCGCAGAGAGCCCTCCCCAAGACTTGACCCAACCCAGCATCTGCATATTGCAGATTTTCAATTATCACGGTTTGGGTTGGATCCCTAACCCCCGTGATAGGTAGAGAATTACTGTACCAATCCTTTCTGGTGGTGCTACAGACTAGTCCACCCAAGGCTGTGTGGGCTAACTCTTGGCTTCTGAACTTCAGCATCGAATGGACCCCCCAACCCTCTCTAGTTGTCCAACCTGCTGCAAATGCCTTATTTGGGCCTTATTCATCCATTGCATGCCTGGTGAGTTTCTATCCCTAGTTCCGTCTGTAGCTTTTCCCATGTAGAGTGCTACCTCTGCAAAAAGAAGATGACTTGTTTGTATATACCCCTCCATGTGTCACAGTCCAGGGACTCCAGGCAGCCTTCATGGGCAGTCAAAGGCACCAGGGCCCAGTTCACCACATAGAGGACAAGGTCCCCAAGTCACTTACACAGGCTGGAGGACAGGGTCAGGAACTTGGTAGGCAAGAACACCCCAAAAAGTACAACAAGGCAAGAAAGACAAGACAAGGTAGGGAGGAACCAGGCAGGCACAACGAGGAAAGTTGAGGCAAGGAATCAGGTAGAACAGGATGTACAGCACAACAGAAGACCTTTGTTGCTGAGAGAAGCTCTGGAAATGAGAGCTACTCCTTAAATAGGCAGTCCACCAGGCTTCTCAGGTGAACCTCAAGAAAAATCTGGCAGCTGCTACACAGGCAGGGCTTGAGTCTGAAATATTAGGATCTCTCTGTCCTTGATCCTGCAGCTGCTGTGTGTCAGATCATGGCAGTCAGGGCTCGAGTCTGCAAGCACTGTGACTGCTACAGGCCGGATCATGACACCATGCAGGCAAAAACCCAGATGATCCAGTACTCTGTGTCACTTGCATGGAAAGGCTGCATCTCAACCAAAGTCTCTCCTTTGTAGAGATTTTTATTTTCACAGACAGAAAGCAGGGGTGGTGAACCCTTGGCATCCCAGATGTTTTAGGCTAAAACCACCAGAATCCCCAGCCAATGTTGTGAATGATAAGGTTTACTGCTAGAGATGGGCACCAAATGAAAAATGAAACGTCGTTTTGTCGTTTCGCTATGTAATGAATCGATTCATTACGAAACAAAACAGAATAACGCATTTTGTGATTAAATGAAATGAACTGCCTTTTTTAACTCTAAAAATTAAACAATTCATCCTACAGGCACCAAATTTGGTGGGTAGCTTCCTTCGATTCTTTCCTTTAAGCTCTCCAAATTTAGAGAGGTTTGGGATTCAGGGGGCAGGTTATTCAACTCCAAATTGGGTCTCCCCAGGAAAAAAATGTAATTGGAACTGGAAGTGATGTACTTGAAACAAACCAGAAACCAAACCTCTCCTTAAATAATAAAAATCAATTTTTCCAATTACAAATGGATTCCTGGGGGGACCCACTTAGGAGTTGAACAACTCAGCCCCTGAATCCCAAAGCTCTCAATATTGGGGGGGGGGGGTTACAGGGAAGAGCTTGAGGGAGCTCTTCTGTAATTTCCATGCTGTTAAGATGCCTGGGATCACTACTTTTGAGTACATAACTTTCCAATTACAAATGATTTTTTTCCCTGAGGGGGAATCATTTTGGATGTGAATAACTCAGTCCCTGAACCCCAAGCTTCTCTAAATTTGGAGTGCTCAAAGGGAAGAATCATAGAATCATAGAGTTGGAAGGGACTTCAAGGGCCATCTAGTCCAACCCCCTGCCATGCAGGGACCCCCCCCCATCACAGTAGTCCCAACATATGGCCATCCAGCCTCTGCTTAAAAACCTCCAAAGAAGGAGACTCCGCCACCCTCCGTGGCAGCATACTCCACTGCTGAACACCTTTAGCTCATGTTCTTCCTAATGTTTAAATTGAATCTCTTTTCCTGTAGTTTGAAACCATTGCCCCAAGTGCTAGAATCTGAAGCCATGGGAAAAAATCCAGTCCCCAATTCCAGATAATCAATAAATGATCACTTTTGGGATTAATGAAAGGACTTGTGCTGAAAAGACCTGAAAATGAAAGACACACTGTTCCAAAGGAACCTGAAACAAAACAAAAATGAAAGTGTTCACCCTACACTAACTGTTTATATTGTACCACTACAATATATGTTATAACAAACACTAACACACCAGTTTTATGTTAATATTTATTGTCTGCATTGCCTCAGTTATGTACAAGTATCACATATGAAAACATAAATGAGTTTATATTTTCACATGCAATTTGCCTTAACTGAATAAAGCCCAGTGACAATATACACAAATTTGCAGTAGTGAAACGTAAACATTTGTGTGCATTAAAAAAAAGAAATATACATAATTTAAAAAATAAAAATGCATTACACCATATACAAATTAACAAAAAGGTAAACATTCTCCCACACAGCCGCCTTCATCATCTAGAAAAAGAATAAAATAAAATTCAAGTAAACTGAGGCTGCAATCCTATAGAGACTTACCTGAAAGTAAGCCCAATTAAACTCAGTGGGGTTCACTTCTGAGTAGACATATAGGATTGCCCTGTAAGTTAGGCAATGCAAGTTTTCAAAACTTTGGGTGAGCACAACTTTACAAAAGGTAAAAAGACAGATCTGTTTCCTTCCAGGGATCTTGTTTGTATAGAGATGTTTACCAGGATTAGTCAGCATTAATCATTCGTGGTGTATTGAATATGAAAATGATGCCTACATTTCCTGCAATGGGATGGTAAATTCAAAAGCCATTGACTGTAAAAAGAATAATTAGGCTGGTGCAGAACCAGAAAATCTTGCAAGGAAGTAATTCCAGGATTCAAAACAGACACCAATCTTTTAAAATCCACCATTTAAAAAGGAACATTACAAATGGCCACAAAAAAAAAAGTCTACTCTGCTATTTTTGGAATGGATTAAAGATAGTTGATCACTGAAAACATTATTTCCCACAAACTAGCAATCTACCCTAGTGGCTTGCTTTAGGCACTGGATTTGTAGATACAGTCTCATTTTAAAAGCAACTTGTACAGGTATTACGCCTTCAATGCTACTGTCTGATCTATATTAAACATAATCCAGACCACAGTTCTAGCCTTCCTACGGCTTTGATAATCTTTTAAAATAATGCCTTCTTTACAATGAAAGAAAACCATTTAGGCCCTAAACCCTTGTGCATTTAATTTTGTATATGCTCCTTAATGTAAATTCAGGACAGATACATCTGATTCTGTAGTCTTTAGCTGAAACTAAGCCCTGCAGTGCACAACAGGACTTCTTTGCAAGTACACATGGATGTGATTGCATTGTTAATTGTTCAACCAAACATTCCAGCAGCAGATAGAGGGTGAACCCTTGGCCTGCCAGATATCTAGGACTACAAATCCCATAATTACTTTTGGGTTGATATTGGCAGCTAGAGCGCCTGGAAACCAAAGTCCAGAATATCTGAAGGCACAAAGGCTCCCCACCTGTGTATCAGCTAGTCAGTTTGTACAGTTTTGGATGAGCAAATTGGTTGTGTTTATTTTTAAGCTTGTGTATCACCCATCTTTCCAAAGAAGCATTGCTTAGAGTTGCTCAGAGTTAGGAATGTGGAAAACTCCTTCTCCATTTCTTTGCATTTATCTTACTTCCATCCCATCCTATATGTGAATTAATTTGTGAAACTTTGTTTTGCCTCCTTGCCCTCAAATGTGTAATTCATTGTTTCCCAACCATGAGTAAACCAGGTGCTCTTGGATGCAACTCCCAGAAACTCTGGCCAGTACAGCTAGTGATGAAGGCTTCTGGGAATTGCAGTCCAAGAACACCTACATTATCCAAAGTTGGGAAACACAGGTGGAACACTGTTTATGCACATGAGATCTTAATGTGCACAGTTAATATGTTTTCCACACTAAGCATGTCTATGTATATTATTTTCCAACTGCATCCCTTTCTAGTTGCTCCCATTTTAAAATCCATACATGGTTTCTTGCATTTTTTACTTCTCCAAAATGTTGCATAGGCTTCACAACCCCACAGATTTTTCAGGTGACTCTTGATTAGTCTGGGTATGCGGTAAGAAAAGGCTAATTTTGCCAAGACTGTCAAATCTAATAAAACTCTTCCTGCTTACAACAATTATTACTTTCTGGCCTTTGTATGGCTCATTTTAGGCTCATTTCACAGACAATGGCTACTCCTTATTTATACAAAGGTAGCATTAGGCTGGACAACTTCTGAAACTATGTACATGTAAGTATTGTACAAGTTTTACTAGGAACCTGTGGTAGAACCTCCAGTGAGAGAGTAAATGCAGTTTTAGCCAGTGTTAAGAAAGGGCAGAATGGTTCCTTTATGGATGGTTGATAGGGCTTAGGAAGAGCTTGGAGTGCCCTTTTAGCATCAGCTCCAGAGGTCACAAATACCTGCAGAAGATCTGAAGTACATACCTATTGCTGGAAATGTTTCTACCGAAGGTAGTCCTCAAATGGGGAACTTGGGAGATGAGGCAGGGTGGCTTGAGATGTGTTGCCTCCAAGGCGCCATCATTTGCCAATGGATCTTTAGGGTGCCCCCACCCCCGCATGTGGAACCAGAACTGGCAGAGTGTAATTCCCCTCATTGGAACTTATTAAGTGGAGGGAAATGTGTAAAATGTACTCAGGGCATAGGCCATTAAACAGAAGATACAGTGTTTCCTACACTCCTGCTCTGACCAGCATGAGCTAGAAGGTCTTTTGTTGCACCACTTTGTAGTCCTCCATGGCCCCACTTGGGATTAAGGTAATGGGGGAAGCATATCTTCTACATGTAAATAACTGCACTGAACCAAAACAATTGAGAGTGTTATGATGTGTCTCTATAGAATGGCCCAGGGATCTTGAGTCCATTAGGAGTGGCATATCTGATAGGCCTGAGAAACCAGAATCAAAAAAATGTGATTAGGTAGCAGATGCCTAATTAAAGTCGTTCCATTATATTGCTTATTCTTATGTTTATAACGAGAGCTGGATAGACACAAATGTGACCTTGAAAACAGAATTCATCTTGCAAATACTACACTTATAATGCATAATAAAACCATTCAGCTGGAAACAGTTAATAGGAATTAAGCAGCTGTAAAAAAAAATCTGTGTACAGTCTACAGAATTCTGTATATACTCGTGGGTGGTAGGATCCCATTCAGAGATCAATATATATCTTGAAAATACCAGTTTCAAATTTGCCACTGACCAGGGAAGCTGGAAAATGTTGTACAGTATAGTTGTTTTGATTGTTTGTTTTGGATTTGTTTTTTTAAAAATATCTTCTGCATTAACTGAAGACTCTTGCTGGTCAAGAGTCCACCAGGATATTCCAAATGGAAAGGAGGGGGGAGGAGCTAACAATTCTTAAACAATTAAATACCCTCCATGGGTGGAGGTAAAAATAAACTGCTTATGCACATTTTGCATGAAAAAAATCGGAATATTGTTTAAACAAACATTCCCCCCAAAGGTCAGATAGCAACAACTTTTTTTCTTTTCTTTTTTTACAAAGTTAGCAATATAAAAATCTAGCCATAAACAACCTTCAAAGTAATTAGAAATCAATGTGAAAATCTGTTATTTGTATAAGTTGGACGGAATCAGAAAGTTGACACATTACTGCCATGGTTTTTCAACTACAAAAAAGTTACTGTTACAAGGAACGGGGTCGACAGTACTTGTATTAGCTGGTCTGATCCAGTCACAGTCCAGAAACTGATCTCTACTCTCGTCAGGATTCAGCCAACGGGCAAATGTCTCTCTTTAATGCTGTTTGCAAAGATGCAGCATTCTTACCATTATCCTTACTGAAAAGAGGCAGTTTCTATGGCAATACTAGTTTAATAAGTGCATATCATGCTGCACTAATATAGTGCAAAAAATTGCCTTACATGTAGGAAAAAAGTTGCAGGCAACAGTTTTGAGAGTTAGAGAAAGTAAAAACATTATACACAGAGATATTAAATTTCTGGACAACCTCTATAAAATACTGAACCTGAAAATGCTTCTCTCCGTAATTAATTTAAGTGTGTGTATGGCGTTTTCATACCCGGGACTGGGAAACAGGGCAGAGTCCTTTACAATCTTCAACCCCTTTGGAAGGCAGATTGGGGAGGAGGGGAAGAGCTTCCATTGCCCAAAATATGGGTTGTTTTAATCTGTTAAAGGTCACAAGTTGCTAAGCACTAAAATGCTCTTTAGCCATTAAATCGTTTGACAGATTATTACATACAGTGCAACTGAGTATATAAACTGTATATAAAGCATTGGTATGATCTCTTCATGCTTACTGAGTAACACTAGTTTAATGCAGCCGATCGCTCTGGCATCAATACTTCCAGATGTCAACATCAGTCATCTACAATGGGCTGGAGACACAAGTGGCTGTAGAGTGCGTGTGTTTCAAAGAAGGCCACATCAAGAGTCCCAGCTGCTGTGCTTACAATAGAATTTTGCCCCCTGGAATAAAAGCATGTGTCTTGGAATATCCATGGCTGTTGTAAAGTCTCCCTGCTCCAGTTCTTTTTTTTTTGTCTTGCCGTGTAATTTTCGCTCTGCAATATACGCAACGTATATGCTGTTTTCAAACGCGATGGTTTCAGAAGTGTCAAGTCAAAGGGAAGTCATAGTTTACATGTCCGCATCTCCATCATAAGCCAGCGTTAAAGATTTGAGACGGTTGTTCTGTCTTCTCTGAGGCTTCTTTGGCTTCTTGCTGCAATGAATTTTTTTAAAAAATCACTTTGCTGCAATTAATTTTTGATGTTAAAAATTCAGGCACTAAAATGATGTCAATAGTACGTAATTGGCTTGGTTCTGTACTTCAGCCTATAATCATGCATGGGATAATCCATAAATGATGGAGGGGTGTGGTGGCTCAATGGACTAAGGCTCTGAAAACTGTTGGCTGCAAAGTCGGCAGCTCAGCAGTTCAAATCCCAGGTGCCACACAGCGGAGCAAACTCCTGCTGATAACCTCAGCTCCTGCCAACCTAGCAGTTCAAAAGCATGTAAATGCAAGTAGATAAACAGGTACTGCTGTAAAAAGAGGGAAGGTAAAACAGTGTTTCCTTGCAGCCATGCCAGCCATGTGGCCATGGACTTACACAACACTGGCTCTTTCAGCTTGAATACGGAGATGAGCACCACCCCTAGAGTCGGACATGACTAGCACACATGTACGGGGGGGGGAGGATCTTTACCTTTACCTTTAATCCATAAATGAAAACATCCACTATATAGTTCTTGCATTACTAAGCCTCTTTCCCCCGAAGTTTTAACATTGAACACACTGATTCATTCAAGTGTGATAGAAAACTCACAGAAGCCTGAAGTAATTTCAGTAGTTCTGAGTGGGTGTTTTTTGTTTTGTTTTGAGCAAAGATTTGATGGCAAAAAGCACAAAAAATAAATCTAGATGATGGCCTAGAGAAACCATTAAACAACTTAAACATTAAGACCCATATAATTATTATTCACTACAATCCTAATATACATAAGACTAGCACAGTTTCTGAAGTGGACAATGGAATAGCAGTAACTGAAGGGTTTCATCTGAAAAAGATGAACAAAGCATTTTTGCTGAATAAAAGCACAATTAACACAACCGCAATGGAACATGATACAATTTAAAAACAACAAGCTCATCAAAAGGCACAAATAACCTAGAACGGTGTGGCAAACTGTAGACAACAACAGATGCCAGGTCAGCCTATCATTTAACATGCAGTACTAAGGAGGGAAAAAGTAAATTGATTTTAGGAAAAAAATATAAAATATTTAGGTGCAGGTCTGTACCTTTTGACGCATTTTACATTCATGGTTTTAGCAGTAGTACTATAAAAGGTAATAAATGGCTGAGAAACTCACCAGGCTAGATAGATCATAGAAATAATAAAGATGAGCAAAACAAATGCACCAGCAGCTACACCATAAACCCAGGTCTTCAGCTTCCCATCTAAAAGGAATCAATGTTAGTCATGAGTTGACAAGTTAGTATTGAGCTCAGTTAGAATGTGGTATCATCAGCTCATCATAAGTAAATGGAAAGAATCTCATAAAAGGCAAGCACAAGTACTGTTAGTTGTATTGCCAAATAATGCAACTTGAATGTTTCTTGAAATTGCTCAGCTGTTTAGCATGATGCTGTCTCTGCTCGCAATATGTCAGTAAAAAATCATCCAGAGAATGAAGAACAAAACCTGTTCTACTTCATCTCTTCAAATTTCAGTCAAGAATGGGTCTCACTGAGGCTAAATGTATTAACTATGCATTGTATATGTCCAAAACCCAGACAGCTTATTTTGTAAACATATTATTTTTAAGAAATCTAGATTTCCATTCATACTGTTGATTAAAGTATATACACAGCTTTCAGCGGGAGTGAATGCACTACATCTGGCGGTCATCGAGACCATTTGCAACACAATTCTATACAGGCATGCTCAGAAATGCTGCCTGCTATGGTCACAGTGGCCCTGGTGCCAGATGGTCTAGTATATAAATCAATCAATCAAACAAACAAACAAACAAATCAGGACTCTCTTGCATTTAAAGATTAACTGACATTCTCCACTATCAGTGTAACAAAATACACCAAGTTATGCAATGCTTTAATCTCATCTCTCATTGTCCCATATATTGCAGTGCTGTTATGAAATGTTTTAACATTTCACATTAGAGTGCCATAGGAGGATCTTGAGACACAGATATTTCATGAATTGCCAACTTTGCTGTCTCTTATAAACAAAAGAGATGAGGTTTGTCCTCCCCAGGCATCACCTCCATCTTTACCTCCTGTGAACATTACCAGAAAGTCCACCGTGTACAGTAATCTCACTAACTACTTTTTGGGTGAAACGTCACCTGGTCCAAAGGGCTGCAGGAACCAAGTTCTTCCTCGTCCTGTTTGGGTACTGGATGGCTGTGTGGGGTTCACAGCGCGACTTGTTTTTACGTCCCCCTTTTTGTCCTCCACTGTGGGTATGGCTACCACTGGGATGAGAGTGCATTGCTCAAGCGTGCCATTAGAGGACATTACTTCTGTGTACCCTTCTTCACAAATGCATGTTCTGGTCTGCAGAGGAAGAAGTATTTTACATGCTGTCGCAAAACTGTGCAGATGATATACAACACACAAATGGAACAGTAACTACTACTACTACAAAAAAAAAACAGTTTTGCAACATATGAGATGCTGAATGAGCTATAACCTTGTGAGAAAAGCAGAGGCAGACCATATGGAGCATAGACTTTCTATTTCTCCTAGCAAGACACCTAGCTAGTGTACATATAGCAGCCAAGACCAAAGTGGTAGGTGCAATTCCACGGCTGGGGGAGTGGGGGGGAGGTAGAGGGACAGAACCTGGAAAAGTTTTTTGGGGGGGAGGGGCAACAACTCCCATAATCCCATAATGCAGTGACCATGTTGCCTGGGAAACACTGGGCATGGTGCTCCACAAGGTAACATTCTTAGCCTCTGGAGGTGGTTGTGGGGTTGGGCTATACTGTCCAAGTTTGCCTATGTAAATCCCTGTTTCCTGAGCTGGCCACAGTGGCGAGTGGCCATTCATTTGGAGCAGAAGCCAGTGACAGGAGATTCATTACTGAGAGAGGCTTTGTGCCCTCAAGGAAAGCTAAAGCTAGACTTATGACTGCCTACGCTGAAGGGCAAGATGGCGCTGTCTCCCTTTTAATATAAATTGCTGTTGAATATTACTTCAACACTGAGTTGTCCATAATACCTGAGTCCAGCAGGCTTCATTAAAGGAAATAGATACACCACATGGTCCACAGTTCTGTCTGCTGGGATTTCCCCACTGGTTCTTGTACAATGAGTTTGCTACCATGGATAGATTATTCACACTTTCTGACAACCACGCTAGCCCTTGTTAATTCAGACCTGAGGTCAGAGATGCCAGGGGATGATGCATTTACCCATGATAGGTCTCCCCACAGGAAGCCATTACATTCATTCCTTCTACTTGGTCTTCAGTGATATTCCTTTGACATTCCTTCAATAAAGTGGTGCTATTTGTAATTTCATCTGTCTTTCAAGCTTCTGCAATGGAGACTAAAAACGTCTACCAAGAGTTTCTCACTAAATTAAATATGTTGTAAGGAGTAATGGAGCTCCAGCATACGTCTGATCAATTATCCACATGGTTGGTCAGTCTTTCGGCTAAGTACTACGGTTCCATACTATAATGCTAATGTTGTCGCTGTCCCTAACCCTAACCCTAACCCTAACCCTAACCCTAACCCTATGTGTTGTTAAGTTGCCTCCAATTTATGGGGAAATTAATTGGGTTTTTGAAATACATGATACATTTGAGGAGTGCTTTACTAATGCCACTCCTCAGCGTGATTTCCATGGTTAAGCAGGGATTTGAACCCAAATCTCCTGATGCCCACTGCTTGTTTTTTTAATAATTTTTTATTAATTTAATTAAAGACAAACAGACAAATAACAATACTAGTGCATCCCCCCCCCGGGACCATCCAGTTTTTCCATGAGTTCTTATTACTCCAACGTCTGTTGTTCTAATATTCTTCTTAAAGTCCTCTTCTCCAGAACTGTCTTGAAATATTCGTCGGTTCTTTCCCCTTCCCTTCTACTAATACAAAGTCTATAAATTTTCCCCAAATATCATAAAAAATGTCTTTTTTCATTTCTCCTCGTTTAACTTTTAAACTACAAGACAATTTATTGTTTATGGCTATATCCCAAAGTTCGTTATACCAATCTTCCATCTTGAGATCTAGTTTAGATTTCCAGTTTCTTGCTATAATTAATCTAGTGGCTGTCATAAGATTTGCTATTAGTTCCTTGGTTGTAACATCATAATCTTTACTTGTTGACAATGATAACAGTGCTGTCTCTGGATTACAATCAATATCTACTTGAATCATCTCACTTAGCTCTAAAAAAAACATTTCCCAAAACTTTTGAACTATTTCACATTCCCACCAGATATGCATATATGTAGCTATCTTTTTTTCACATTTCCAGCACATCTTAGAATATTCAGCATTCATTCTATTCAACCTAATTGGCGTCAAGTACCATCTAGAAACAAATTTAAAATAATTTTCTTTTATCCTAACCGATAGTGATCACAAGATTCTCATGTTCCAGATTTTCCCCCAGTCTTCTTTTTTTTTCTCTACATTAAGGTCTTGTTTCCAGACCTCTCTCAGAGAATCTAACTCCTTCAATTCCAGTGAGTCCCCTATTATTTTGTATATTTTACGTACTAGTCCTTTCTCTATATTATCCTGGTCAGATTCAAGCGATAATAAAAACTGTTCAAACTTTGTACATTCTCTAAGTTGACTGTTTCTTCTGACCCAGTCCTTTGTCCATTTTTCTAACTGGATATAGTTTATCCATATTAAATCACTGGATTGCAAAGTGGTTTTTATGTCCTGATTTGTTCTAATTTTGGCCAACCAGTCTTTTAATCTTGCTATTTTCTTAGCTTTAAATAACCCTAAATAATGCTTCAAATTCATAGGAAAATTTTCCAAGTCTGTTACTAAACATAATGGGGAACCCTTTGGAGTGCTTTACTAATGCCACTCCTCAGTGTGATTTCCATGGTTAAGCAGGGATTTGAACCCAAATCTCCTGATGCCCACTGCTTGTCAAAGGCTCCATTCTGCCCACTGCTTGTCACTAGCAATCGCAAGTTGCCTTGATATTGAAAAATAAAATACAACAGGAGCCCAATTCCTCCTTTAAAAAAGAATTAGCTTCTGTCCCATTATACAAAAGGTATTGCCTGTCTATGGATTTTCTATTTTGTATTATCTTTAAGAACATTGCCTTCCCTACTCTTCCAGTAGGCTGTACCCAAATGTTACTATAAGGACATATTGGACTCCAGGCTTGTACGAACACAGTAGCACATACCTCACTACAGTAAGAATGGGGCTGGCTGCATGGTGGCTTACATGACCTGTCAACATCTGGCTGGTGCATCACTAAGCAGCCTCCTGTGGAACAAAACAAATCATATTTTGATACTGATGTGCCTTATTAACTGGAATGTTTTTTGAGCCAGGAAAAAGAAAAGTGATGTCCTGTAACGGATGTTCTCTTAGTCCTTCAGTTTCTCCAAGGATATTTGTGTGCAACTGAAGATGTTAACATATACAACTTGTTAGGGATGTGCCATTTTGATGCTTCCCCCACTCTCTTTTTTATAAATTCCATAATTCCATTAATCCCCATTCTAGGACTCCCAACCAACAGACAGACACTTACAAATACCTCACTTACAAGGAAGACATAAATTGGAAGATTTTGTGGCCTGTCATACGCCTAGCTTCCTGCTGAGAAGAAAACTCTCTGCAAGCGCTGGGAGAGCTTTCTTCTGAACAGGAGTCTGATTTGGGATTTCCAGAATTGAGACTTCTTGAATTTGCAGTCCAAAATAGAATGAACAGCATTATCTCTAGTTACAATGCCATTTTGCTTTTTTTATGGCCCAAATGGCTAAGAGTATGTAACTATGTGCTGCACATCCAACCGAGATGCAAATATGTAAGTACGTATTAACTGAATCAGTCACATCTGTGCAGTTCCTGGGTGACCACAGGGTAGAACACAAAGCCCAGGGAAGAGGAATGCCCCTGGATTCTTCATGTTAAATCGAGCACTCATGTGCCATGTTAAGTACAGAGGAAGAAAAATTGAAAACATGATACTGTACTCAGTGAGCAGCAACAGAGAAGGAGAAAGTTCTCTTTAACCTAGAAATGAACTTTCCTTGCCTTTCCAGCTGCAAAGTCACTGATTAAATCACCAAAGGACAAATCATTGGGTGTGGTGCATAAATGATTTCAGGACCAGGGAACAGAAAGGACAGCAGAAAACAAAGGATGGAAATTGTGTCACAAGGAGAAGGTTCTCCACATTGCTATTTTAAAGATGGAATCAAAAAGGATCACACCTTTTGGTCTTTCAAAGTCCTTCACTCCCTTCCCTATCTCTTGGCACTGTAGGTTTCTCCTGGTGGTTGGAAAATAACTAAGGTGGGGAAATAAAAATGTAACAGTGTCCAGCTCTGCAGACTGCTGCTGAGCAGAAACCATTTTGTTCTGTCTCCAATATTCAGTCTATGACCTGGAATAGCCACAGACAACAGGAAATGTATAAAGGCAATCTGAGATCAGGCATTAAGTGTCACTCAAAATGGACAGGGCACCAATCCATGCACCTGTATTTAGTCAAGAACTAGGTAGGAGAGTGTGTGATTTTCTTTATTTTTTGTTGTGAGAGCCAACTGTGTTAACCATTAGCAGCATACTCCCTGTGAATGATGCCATCACCTAATGTGCTCATAGGTGATACACATTAGAAAACATGGTCCCTATGTATCCTTTGTCTTTATCTTCAAACCACTCAGCAAATATGAAGATTCCAAAGGAGATAATGCACTACAACACAACAAAACATTTTGCAAGCTGTTTCTCCATATAATTGGACTTCCTTATACTAATATTCCATCCTGGATCTTTACAATTGTACTTCCCGTCCCTATTTCAAATATTCTTAGCTGATGCAGCTGCATGATCTCCCAGGCTAGGTTCTAAAAGTGGTTGGATGACTTTTCATGCCAAAAGCAAGGCGAGAGAAGCCAAAATATTTGATTCTTAAAGACGCAAACTTCCTCAGTGTTCTGTTCTTAATTCCCGGTGGCTACAACATTACAAGCGCTGCACAGTTATTATTTTAAACCAAGAAGCATATGAAGGTTTTCATCATTGTCTCCACCCAGAACGGTTTGTACCATTGTTCAGAACGGCAACCCATTCTCTTATTTTGTCTCCGCAAAGGAGCATGAAAAATCTATTTGACACAACCCACATCATTCTGCAATCTGGCTAGCATTCCCAGTCACCTTGAAGCAATTATGCCCTAGTTTCTGGTACTGAGAAACAATGATGAAATCTTGATCGCAGATGATGCAAGTTAGATGCAGTTAGATCACCGTGTGTTAACCAAAGGAAGGCCCCCAAAGCCCTTCGTAGCTGACATGTGAAATGAGGTAAAGATTTTATGTCCTGGCATGAGACGCACATGCCTGTGAGAGCCCCTGGTGCAAAATGTCAGCCATTGAGGGGGTTACAGGAGGAAAGACCAGCTTCATCACCTGTTTCATTTGGCATTAAGGTATCTGAAAAAAATAACACCTAGATCTAAGTAAACACAAATGGAATAGGTACATTGACATTTGGACACTGTAACATAATAGCTAGACATAACCGCATCATTGCAATAAGTTCAGTGCCAAGGAAATTCAACAGAATACATATATTGACTGCTGACAGCCAGCGATGTCTACATCTGTCAGTTTTATCTTTTACAATGAGTCAGTAAAATTGATGAGGAAGGTGCTGTAGCATTCTGAATAATTTGGTTCCCTCAAATGAAGAATGGGGGACATTTTAAGGAATGCAAAGTAGTATTTCCTTAATTCAGCAAAAACTGAAATATTTTGTGTCTTTTAATATCTTCACTTAGCAACGAAGTTTAGATCTTGCCATAGACATTACGTAGTCTGAATAAACAGCTTTATGAAGATTTTAAAAATCACATTATAAGAACATAAGAAGAGCCATGCTGGATCAGGTCAAAGGCCCATCTAGTCCAGCTTCCTGTATCTCACAGTGCCCCCACCAGATGTGTCTGGGAGCTCATGACACTAGATATCTGTCTCCTGATACAACCCCCCTGCATCTGCTCCTTGAAGTACCCTAGTTTTAAGCCTGGAGATGATACATCTCCATTATGGTTTGTAGCCTGTGATGGACTTTTCCTCCAGGAATCTGTCCAATCCCCTTTTGAAGACATCCAGGCCAGATGCCATCACCACCTCCTGGGGCAGGGAGTTCCACAGACTAACAATGTGCTGGGTGAAAAAACATTTTCTTTTGTCTGTTCTTACTCTCCCAGCCCTCAGTTTGAATGTTATGTCCCCTAGTTCTGGTATTTTGTGAGAAGGAGAAGAATATCCCTCTATCCACTTGACTCATGCCCTGCATTATTTTGTACGTCTCAATCATATCCCCCCTCAGGTGCCTTTTTTCCAGACTAAAGAGCCCCAAATGTTTTAGCCTTTCCTCATAAGGGAAGTGCCCCAGCCCAGTAATCATTTTAGTCACTCTCTTCTGCACCTTTTCCAGTTCCACTATGTCTTTTTGAGATGTGGTGACCAGAATTGTACACAATACTCCAGGTGTGTCCTACCTATCGTTTTATATAATGGCATTATTTTTCAATCCCCTTGTTGATATATTAATATATTGTATATTAATATTTCTTATTTGCATGTTTTCTATTCAGAAGCCAAATTTGAGTTTTGTGGGCTCAGCCCAATGTGTGTGAATAGGTTTCTCTTACAGACCTGTGAGCTATCAGACCTGATAGAATTTCCAAAAGTTTGGGTTTACTCAAAGAGTTTTCTAGCTCTTTTTTGCCAGAGGAATAAAATGACAATAAGACAGCAAGGTATACTTAGTGATCTTTCTCTTCAACACATTCACAGAGACAGAGAGAGGTCAGCAGGCCTTTAGATGCTGAAATCTGTGTTGCCTTGCTGCCAGTAGTGAACTAGTAAACTTGGAAGTTCGTGTGCCCATTATGACAAGCCCCACAGCTATGCCTCTTCCCCATAAAGAGGTTCCAAAAATGCAGGCACCTCAATGGGCCCATATGAACAAATGAAGACCAACTGTTTGAGACATGAGACATGAGAGCCAAAATTTTGTCCCTCAGTACATTAGATTACACTAGAGTAGGTGCATGAATTAATTGGGATTTAGGAAGTCAACTCTTCCATAGGTTCCATTGATTCAGCGGCTCTAGTATAGTGTAATTTAGTACACCAAACAACAGATTTTTGGCTAATGGTAAGAATAATTCATCAACATCTGGAATGCTGAAGACTCTACCCCAATCTGTGCCAAAGCCAATACTGAATAGAAATCACTCTATTGGTTCCATAGTTCTCAATTCCTTGATAGCATACTGAAACTGAAGGCGCTTAAGAAAGCACCTGTCCACACTGGCATATTGCTCTGGTATATGGCTGTCTGATAGCACTGTTTGGCACAGGGGGAAAAACCCGTTCTGGTGGTGTTTCTCCTTAAAATGATCCATGCTTCTACTTTAAGAGCTGGCTCAGGGCTATGGCATGTGTAGCAAGAGTTAAAACAGATTGCACTTAAGCACTGGCTGGATTGCACCAAATTTCACAATGTGGACAGGCCCAGAGTCTCTGCTTACCTGTCTCATAGATTCCACTGGACAGACTCTAAGCAGCACTGCATTTACATCTAACCCTTTATTTTTATGAGTGTTACAAACTGCATCAAGGATACCTGTTGAAATGCAGGTGGTAAATGTCTCATTTAGCCAGAATTACACTTGACTACCACCCACTGATTTCAATGGAAAGCAGGGATATGTGCACCCTTTCAGCTGCCATCAATAAAAAGGAAAAGTGCCCAAGTAGGAGAGGATTGTAAACTAAATAAATTTAACTTCATAGAAGAGAAATGTGTCACTTACAGAGCAACAGGAACTACTTTATGGCCAAGTGTAATCCTGATTAGCTTTTCTGGGCCCTCTGAGATTTCAGCAGCCCCTGTAAACCTAATAAACACGGGCTTTTACACAGGCTCATTAATATTTCACAAGATACTGTACTTCAGGAATTCTGGATTACTTTTGATCACACCAACAAATGCAAGTTGTACTGAGATGTGACAGCCTTTTGTTGACTCATGAGACACCCCCCCCCCAAATATTCTATGGATAGCAATAGTTTTCTATTTTTTGTTTTAATTTTTGCCACTGGTACTAATTACATCAATGCAATCGGTGGCTTTGGGGCATCTACCTTTGCACTGGAATGTATGTAATTATGGTAATGGCAAATAGATATTTCTTCTTTGTTTTTCTACTAGACCGAGTCTCTTTAAGAAGAGGAAAGAGGAAGAACAAATACCTGTAACATTCAAGCCATCTGACCTTTGGCACCATACTGCTCGGGAAGATCCTTTCCATGGGCTGGCCATCCATTTGTATTCATAACACTGACCATCTGGATCAAAAACAGGGAAGCTGTCAGTGATACTGTATCTGGACTGAGGGAAAATGTATTCTGAGCAACGGGGAATGTATCACTGCTTTAAGTTCTTTTCCATGTTGAGTTTTAATGCAACTCACTACACATGAACAATAGTCGATGGAAAAATGTTCAGCACTCTCAAACTAGAAAGCACACCTTCTTGTTTGTTGTTTGGCACAGGAAGTGATACATCTATATCAAGTCCACAGAAATGTTCCACATAATATTTACCTTACTGATATACTTATTTTAGACATTTTCATTCTACCCTTCAAAGAGAACTATCCCAGGAGAGTTCATAATAAAATCACAAAATAAACCCACAGGACCAAATCCTTTTGCAAAATGCCTTACACATGAAGGCAATGACACAAGCAGTTTTCACATTTTGTCAGCACCCCCCTCCACACACACACTTTCGCTCAATCACCTGACGCAGGCACCCCCAAGCACCAAAGATACTTGAAATGCTTAACATAATGAGGATAAAAGAACAGGCTTTGTGGTGTACAGATATCTGAAAATGACCCAATGCATACAAAAGACTAACAGATACCATGGCCCTAAGCCTTGAGCAGATACAGATGTTAGCATGGACCAGAAGATGTTTCACTGATTATGACGCATCTTTCCAATATACAGTTCTGGCTTGCAGTCTTAGATCTCTGTTTTGTACAAACTGTTGTTTTCTGTCTCCAGTTGTTCTACAGAACATTGTAGCACTCTAGTTCAAATGGTGGTAGGGAATGGATAATTCTGTATTGCCCAATATTGCTTGTCCTGCATGGAAACAGATCTCCATGGTACAAGACGTTTTCTAATTCTACTACTAGAGCTCTTGGGAGTAAACCAGGTCCTGCAGCATAGAATGCATGCAGTAACACTAACCGTCCCCACTCCAGATCAACAATGGTTAGTAGAGATGATATCTCCTTTCTCTTCCTCTACCTGCAGGGGCAGGTGGTTTCCCTGTTCAATTCTGTTTGCTCCAAGTTTAGTTAATAAAAATGTGCATAACTTAAAATGGGCACCCACTTTGCTATGGGTTTTGCAACTCACCACCGCATTCTCTTGTTTCCAAAACTTGTTCTGGGCAGAGATGTTGGTTTTCTAGGTCTTGAATGATGACTGCTCGTGACCGAACCTGTATTCCTCCAAAGCCAAGATCTTCACCATTGACACATGTCAACTGACAAAGGCTCCATTCTGACCACTCTTTTAAATAACAATCACCTGCCCAATAATGGGGAAAAACATTACTGAAAATGCTAACAGGGTGGTTTTGTTTTGTTTTTTAAATCATGTCAGAACTCAGTCCAAAATATTTTGGTAAAAGTATTTGGGTGCAACATAAAATGGTGCTATCTTGCTCCAATTTGTTTGCAACATTAAACGTTGACCTGTGCTTGAATTGATTGCACAACATATACAGTAAATTCAAAGTAATCATGAACAATTCCACTCAATAAGTGGTGCTTTGTTAATAAACTTCACCCTTTCCCAACCTCTTACATCTCTGGTGTCAGACTTGGGAACTCCCTCCCATGGGAGGTCAGGCTGGCACCATCTTTGCTGTCCTTTGGCAAACTGAGAAAGACTTTTCCTTCGGGCAAGCTATTCATTAAATGACTGGCTGACTAAGTGCTTTTTAAGGGATAATTTTATTTTATTTTGTTTTACTTGTATTTTTAATATTGTTCTTATTGTAATGTTTAATGTGACATTTGTTGAATGCTTTTTCTATATTGTGATAATGTATAATTTTGTTTTTAGCTTACTTTCTTTTAATATTGTAAGCCACCTTGGATCCTTTAGAACAGTTACAGAATAGATACTATAAACAAACAAACAAACAAACAATGTGGGAGGACTGAGACTCATCTGTCAGAATTTATAGCCTGTTCATTAAGAACTGATAGAATATTCATTTGAAAATCTGATATTTTGACTTCTGTGATCCAAAAAGTCCAATTATTTTCAACTGATATAACACAAATGTAGAGGAACCCCTATATTTAATATTTTTTTTTACAATGGTTCTCTATAGATTGAGATCCACAAAACTACAGCATATAAGGAGAGTGTCAGTTTCCTGGAATGTCAGTTTTTGCCAATCGAGCCCTCTGTAAGACAGCCATAAAGCTCAAAAGGCATCCAGGCTTGCAAATGAGCCTACAACTTTAATTATTTCAGCAAAAAGGATGATTAAAAATTCATGTCACCCTACATTATGTTGACAACAAATAAAACCATCTCTATGTTAACCGACTGCCTTAATGAAGGGGTTTTATTTGCTCATGTTAAGAAACTGTAAAGAAATGAATTATTGAATAAACCAAGTATGTATAATAGGTGGGCATGTACTGATCTTTAGAAACGTGAAGTCACTTCCGGCTGCTTGATGAGCGGCTGAAAAAAGCTGAGCTCCGTACGATCGAAATGTAAACAGCTTTAAAAGTCTTGTTCTCCCTTCAAAAAACTTGTGAGTAACCTTCCTATGTAGTTTTAAAGTGATTAATTGCAGACTGGAGCAGTCTGGAATGTTAATTATTTGATAACTCGCCGGTACAAAGTACTTTCGTTTTTGACTCCTCAAGCGCTTTCAATTTTAACCTACCGTGAGTTAATAAGATGATTTTCCTGTCTTATAACCTGGGTCTATATTTTAAAAAATCTGCTTAATGAGAAGGAAAAAATCTAAACCTCCGCAGGAAGCTAAGTGGACCCGTCCAGTACCATCAGATCGTAGCCTTGAAAGATTACGGCATGTTGAAGCCTCATCTGCCCTTCAGGGCGAGGATCCAAGCTATATTATGGAAAAAAGAATAGAACAACAACTCTCCGTTCTCACGGAAGGCTTGGAAGCGCTGGGGGGGTTACCTAAGGAGATCAAACAGATCAGTGAGGACTGTAAATTTTTAAAAAAAGAATTTCAAGCTCTCAATACTAAAGTAGAAAAGATACAAGCAGATTTTAAGAATTTTGATCAGAGAGTGACTCAGGTTGAAAAGCTGGCTAAGCAAAATGAGGATGTGATACAAAAACAACAGAAAGGTTTGGAGGAAATAAACAAGAAAGTAATCTACCTTGAAGATAGCTCCAGGCGCTCCAATATCAAGATTATGAAATTTGCATTAAAGAAAAGAGACAATCTTAAAGAAGAAGTGATTTCCT